>OU744731.1:4005896-4605896 GCA_916613615.1 Steromphala cineraria | reverse complement strand
GAAAATGGCGTTTCTGGCTTTGCGTAGGAAGATAAATACAAACTGAAATTTGGATTATACATTAGGATTGATAGTAAGTATTGTCCTACCTATCAACAAATGTGTTTCTCCATAAATTATTTAACATATTCATCCTGCCTCGGGTACGAACGTTACGCTAACTCCACTAATCTGTACCCTGGGCTCAGCGGACCGACTTGGGACATAGCCAACAAATCATTTTCTCGCCACCTTCTCGATAAAATTTCAACAAGAAAATGATTTGCTTGGCTATATGCCGAGGCGGGCCAAGCGAGCGATTCTAGCTTCTGAGCCCAGGGTACAGATTTGTGACGTTCATACCCCGAGACAGGATGGAACATATTTTGAAATCAACGCTGTCAAAATAGGGTTTTGCGTTTATGGTTGTCCTTTCTTTCTCATTTTAACTGAAGCATTTACCGGTATATGCACACCACTGACTAGAAGGGTCAAACTCCTGTACATAACCATCAAACTTTTGAAAAAACTCAAAGATTAACCCTTGTACGACTTAACCGGGTCTTGAGATAAATTCCTATTAACAGGGTCTATTTGACCCTAGCTGTTGTAATTTACCTAAAATACTTATATTAATTTATTTGATTGAACCAGGTTTTGTGTTTGCTCAAGTATGGCATATCTACGCAAGAAGAATGTATAGGCATTCATTAATCTTTATCAAGTACAAAGGGTTAAACACATTGAAATAACTTTAAACACTGAAACCTCACAGGCAATTCCTCTTTTGAAGAAACGGAAGCTTTTGGATATTACTTAATTTTTTTCTAGAAAGTAATGTAGAAAAATTAACTACTTCAACAATAACCTTTCTTCAGTTGATTTAGATCACACAAAAAACATAAAAAACCCAATATAAAACAGCAGAATATTGATTTCCTAGTTTTGATTATTCAGCATAAAACTTTAGCAGTTCTATGAAAAAAAATCTACCGAAAAAATGCATCTAGGAACATTTCAAAAGTGATATCAACACAAAACAAGCAGACAGAGTCGTATATTCCCCGCCATTTGGATTATATTTGGAATATAATACCATTACTATGAATGATTAGTCAAGTTTTGCTGTTGAAAAGAAGATACGTTTCCATGGAAACCACCAAAAATAATAAGTCAAGCAAGTTGAAACCCAAAAAAGACATAAATGATCCATATACCAAGTTTCATTGAGCTAGTTCCTTCGGTTTTTGAGTTTTTATCCAGAAACAAAGTTCAAAGTTACATTTCCATGGAAACCACCAAAAATAATAATTCTAAGAAGTTGAAACCCTACACATCTACACATTAGGAATGATCCCTATACATGTACAAAGTTTCAATGAGCTAGGTCATACAGTTTTTGAGTTCTGCTCCGGATGCGATATCAGGACGAACAAACTTCATTGGACAGGGAATAATTAATATCAAAGGAGACAATCAACTTATTGGTTAAAGGTTTATCTAAGAAGTTTCTGAAGTTGGGTAGGGAGACTGGAGGAGAGATTCACCAGAACTAAAGAAGAATTTTTGAAAGGGGAAAAATTGGTTTCTTTCTAAATCTATTTAGTAGGTAAGATCTGAGTGTTTATCAATAAAATCTTGAATTTTGGCAAAGTTTCAACTGAGAAAACTGCATGGTTAAGCTTAAGGTTAAGAGAGTACATAAGAATTCAAGTAAAACATAGAAACTTCCATGCCGAACTAAACTAACTTCTCATTTTTAATAGATGGCTATGGTTATAAATTGATCTACTGAACATCTCAAGTAACATATATACAGTTTTACAGTTTGTGATGTAATTTTTCATTTATTTAAAACCGGAACAAATCGTTTGAAGCTATATTCATTAGTGATTTAGTGATTAGTTATTTTTTGTTTCTTGAGAGACTGCAAACACGTTCAGGTTTCAATATATTCTAGATTTTAAACACATTTAGATCCATACGTTAACAATTTACTATATCTTATACTTATCAAAACATGATAATGCACAGATTTAACAATTTTCAACATATCACTTCTTAAGGTTCAGTTTAGAAAAAACCTCCATAGCACTTATATGATGTAATAAAAGATTAAAGAGCATTGAAAGACAGGTCTAAAATCTTATTTAAGCATAGCGATACAAATATTTTAGACTCTTAACAAAGTTTATGAGTTCAACAAAGACTAAATCAAAATTGAATAAAACAAATACGGCACTCTACAGTGAAAAAAATCTGTTATGAAACCTACAAATTTAACTACCCAGAACAAACTTTTGAAACCATCATATGACCACACAATACACATTCATGATTTATCATAGATTATTATTTAAAAAAAGTTATACAAATGCAATTTACAGACAACTTAAATCTCAAATATTATCTTAAAAGTTCTTTAAGCCTTGTAAGTATTTTCCTGCTATGTCGAGGCATCAATATCTGCACACAGCTCCTAATATCTCCTGTTTGCCTCATATCCATTGGTTAATCATAGCGATATATAGCATGCAGAGGCTCATAGGTTCCTCAACTGGTTACATGCTCAGTCTTGAGTCATATGATTGGCTGGGTATCTATATTGCCTAGATGCAAACTTTGACATGAGAAACAGAGGGATCTTTATATCATATACTGGAGTGGCCAAATATAGTTGCGGGTATATCAAACTTTGCCAATAAGGAATGATAATATATACTGATGATATACTGAGATACTTATAATATAATTCAATATCCACAACTTTTTTGTTCAGTATTTAAGTAACCCGATACAACTGGATGTGTCAGAAAGTGTAATCAAAACTTAACATAATTTGAGAAACATGTTACTGCTCATGAGAATCGGTGGTCTTGGGAATATTTTCAAGTTTTTGTCAGTTTGAATCTTAAAGTGATAACAATGGACCCCTTTGTGAAGAGTTTATGGAAAGACTGAATAAAAGTGGGCAAATTATATTGCAAAGTCTTCAACAAAGTAATATTAGCAAGACTTTTACCAAAAGATGTCGAAATAATGCACATATACAAGGTACGTTAGATCTTACAATATATTCAACAATATTTGGATCTCTAAAAACAGCTACAAATACTCAGTTATTTCTAGACAAACATGGATGAGTATTTCTCCGAGAGGTTTTATTATTTTAGCAACACAAGAACAGAATCAAGAGCCAAGGCAAATATAATCATAAAGAATCAAATTACTGATAAAGCCACACATACAATAGGGTAAAAAGAAAATATATAATAAATTTGATAATGATGAAACATATATGGATGACAACTTCTTTATTCATGATATGCGATGTTTCGAGAAGAAACTGTGTCGAAACGTCGCATATCATGAATAAAGAAGTTGTCATCCATATATGTTTCCTCATTATCATCATTCCAACTTCTAAAATGCCCCTTAAAGAAGGAAATAAATTTGATGTTAAGGTCTTTGAATAAGCAAAGAAACAAACTTTGATAAAATAGTAAAAGATTTCCATTTCTTTTAATGTTTCTCTTTATGATTTTACAAGATATCTTTGATAAGTGAACGTAAGAATGATCTCATGAATGAATTATTTATTTTATAATTATAAAAGTGATCTTTGGATACAAGATCACAAACATGGGATTAATGAACAACAAGAATTTACTCTTGAATTGCCAAAGAACACCAAAAGATCAATCACTTGCGGTTTTTTCATCTGGTACCACTAAATATGAATACAAACAAAACATCTGTACACACAGGCTTGACTCAAGAACAGAGTTGAAAAAAAACTAAGTTTACGACTGACACTGAAATTATTTTAAAACCCTGTTGATGATAAAGAATGATGAAAACAATATTATCGACATGCAATTTCATCATTCAAGTTTAATGTCATTTCAACATAGATACTAATGTGGTTCTCAAGCAGTGATGAACGACAGTACATATGTCGTAATGTTGCAAAATTTGAATAAAGTTGTATATCCATAATATTGCCTTTGTCATCTTCTTCATCATCGCAACTTTTAGAATGTCCATCAAGGAAGCCTGTCGATGATGCTTTAACTGGATTGGTCCTTGAAGAGCATTCAGAAGGACAGCAAGATTTTCTGGATCAGAACTTCATGACGTTTCAGATTAGATGCATTCTCCATCACCTCCTCAAAGAATAAGCATATAATCTAAAACGTCATCATTTTCACAATAAAGAAGTTGTCCAGAAAACCTTGTGTATCTTGATTTTAACTGTGTATCAAGTTTTTAATTGTTTGAAATGCCTTTAAGTGTCACTGATCCTCTTGGAAGAACAATGACTTTTCCTTCTGCCGCTAATAAGTGACAATTGTTGAAAACTGCAGAGCACGGGTTAACTAAAACACTGGATTATCAAATCTTAACACATGGGTTTAGTACCTTTTAAGATACAAAACATTTAATCTCAACAGAAAAGTAGAGTGCTTATATTTAAAACACATCAAAATCCATTACTCAAAAATAGAAAATACTAGCATATGTCAGGGATGGCAATGGAAAAGCATGGAATTGAAGTTTCAGGATGGTCATTTATGAATAAAACTACAGTTAGGACAATCTCAAAACAGCTGAATTGAGCTGATCAGGTAAAAATTGCCATCACTGATATGTAGATAGTTTGAAGATCAGATGCGAAAAACTGTATTGACCTCCTCTGTCAATTTGAAAATCAGAGGTGAAAAACTGTATTGACCTCAACTGTTAATTTGAAGATCAGAAGTGAAAAACTGTATCGATCCCAACTGTTCATTTCTTATGGAAAAGGTTTCCAAATCACATGATGTACCTCAGACTTCTACATATACACTCTCAATAACAATAACAGGAATATCTTAACCACAGGAGACAAATTCCACAGAAATCAGAAAGAGTTTACATCAAACAAATCTTGAATGATAAACCATGAATCTCACATTTTGAAACAGACAGACTTTTCTTAAAGGCACTGTAGAAAATACTTTTAAAAATCATATTTGTTTAATTTTAATCTTTAATGAATGCTTATGCAAACTTTATTAATGTTATAAGGGTCTAATCACTTAAAATCAATTTCTGCAGTAGAAGAAAAAGGTGTCTCATTTCCAGCGAAATATTTGAAAATTAAAGCCAATCACTCTCCATGAAGTAGCAGACAGGCATACCGTTTTATGTTTTTGTTTTTGGTTCTCATTAGATTTAAAAAATAAGGGGGGAATGATATCTAATGATAAACTTCATGTGGCCTTTTTACACCTTTTAATTACGAGTAACGGAATTTCATTAACGTACCGGTACCTAAACTAATTTGGTAAATTGCTCTTTGATCAATTTAAATTCTCTCCTCTTACGGCTGCAATATATATTGCCCAAGCAGCTCTTTACAATTTAACAACAACAGATTGTCATTCAATTGGTAAAATTTGTTTTGCTTTGTGTGAGATCCTTTTCTTTAATTCCATCCAAAAGCGTGCTACAGTGCCTAAGTCTGAAATCTGAAATATTGACACTTTTCAACCTGATCAAGGGTCAGCACAGTTAAAATCATCCTGCTACATCAGCATATATGTCTCCGCATCATGCTCCAACATATCCCCTGATATCAGTTCTCCAACGGCTGGTTACTCAACACTATTTATAGCCTGTCAGTTTTCAGCTATACTATTTCGAAGTCCTTACAATGTTATCTAGCGATGCTTCTTGTGGAACGCTGTTTGGAGCTTAGAGGAAGCGTGCAGCGGCACAAGAGATACATTTTTTAATAGAACTCCCATTGGTTAATTTAAATCACAGGGCGAGGACACGCAAAGAACCAGTTTGCCGCTATTGCTGAAAGGGCCCATTGGCTTGTTATATTAAGCAAAACGACTGTTTAAACTAAAAGGATATCAGGGGATAGGTTGGAGCATAACATGGAGACATAAACACTGATATAGCAGGATGAGTCAGAATATATCTAATAGAAATGCAATTAAAGGGGATAGTTTTTAGATAAACATGAAAACAAAATTCACCATTTAAACTGCCAGAGGATTCAAAAATAATTTGCCACCAAAACTATCCACAAAACCATGATGAATCTTTTAAGAAGGTGTTAGTCCTTTGACAGCAGCAATTCGCAAAAGCCAAATTAGGATAAGTTTGTGATTCAGAAACTGAAATCAATGTAGTAGAAAAATTATTCTTAAATAAACATGCAAAAGAAAATATACACTCTATCATAATTTTGTGTCATCTTGACACAAAAGTTGCCACTCAACCATGAATATGTTACATCCTTGCTGTTGAACATGCCAATGGCACAGAAGACTCTAGCATTAATGGTTAAAATACACTACAACTATTCACATGCATCTATGGCATTTTTTTGTCCTGCAAGCCACATACTGCAGCTATTTTCTTGAAGATACCGTTCAGTCTTGTTGCCGGGGCAATCTCGGGTGAGTACCACACGCTGTCGCCCCGAGTGATACGATTTGGTGTCAGATAGAAAGGGGCACTGTCCTCGATGGTGTGAGGAGGCCGTTTGTCCCGATAACGCTTGTAAAGTCTCACATAGCATCTCTCAGGGTCTTCCTTATCCGCAAATATTTTTCCTCCCTTGAATTTTCCTCCTGGACATTCCAGAAACTCATGATTGTCCTCATCTTTGTCAAGATGAAATTCACCCCATGTGAGGGTCATGTGGTCTGCAGGCTGCTTGATCCCAAAGAAGTAATTGTTCACAAACCACATAGTGTTGATAAGAGTGTCTGGGTTGCATCCCCCGAGCTCACCAGCTTCAAACATGATGGTCACGTCTTCTTCTGTGATTGCGGTCACAGATACAGGACCACCCTTAGCCCTGGATTTGAGCTCTCCGATCTTGTCTCGGAGGATTTGGTTTGAGTGATTAAACTGTTCGTCTTTAATGATGGAAAATGGATAATTTGCATCCTGGAGGTAGCGTTCTAGGTGAGAATGAATTTTCTTCAAGTACAATGGACCAAATTCCTGCCCATTGCTCTTGCGGATGGTTAGGAAGAAGTCAGACAGGAGTGTGTCGAGTCGGTCTGGGTGGATTGTCTGAATCGGCTTCATCCCTTCTCCCCGCTTCTTCTGATAGTCGTTGAAGAGTTTGACAGCGTGTCTCTGATTCTTGAGAGAGGACTTGTACTTCTTGATCTCCTTGTCATCAGTATCCTTGGACTCCTCAAGCATCTCCTGACTAAGCTCGGCCAGGTCCTCATCTTCCATCTCCTCCAGATCCACCTCCACAAATTCGTCAGTTTCCTCGTCTATCATAAGCAGGGACTTATCTATCACCTGCTGCTGGGCTGCAGTCAGAGTCTCCGGGCGCACAAAGCCCACGTCTGGAGAGCGCATGGATATCTGTTGGGAGGTGGACGGACCAGGGAGAACAGGTGCCCCAGGAACATTTGGTCTCGGACTCAATTTTGATCCAACAGTAACTGTTGCTGCAGGCTTCAGATTAAGAGGACGACCCGCTGGGTGTTTTGGAGAGTGGACACCACGGGCGGCAAAGGCCATTTGCTGCTGCTCCCTTGCCATGAACTCTTCCTCTAACATGGGAAAGTCTTCTGGTTTCATCTCAGAAGCTTCATATTCAGGATCCTCAACTTCTTGTTTGACGAGACTGAGATCAGGCTCCTCAATGTTCTGCTGTTGATTTGTCTCTGGTGGTTCAGGTTCAGGTGGGTGCCCAGACCATTCCTGCTCCTGCTCTGCCATTGGGTCCAAATGCTGCTCTGCTTGAGATCTGTGCCAGTTGCCTTGTCCTTGTTTCCTAGGACGCTTCTGAGGCATTTCTTCAGGGTCTGATTCAGACCCAGGACTCATTTCTTCATCATCAGCAAATTGGGTAACTCTTTGAGGAGCTGGCAATGCTCTCTGAGGAACATTGGTCACCCTCTCGATAGTATTTCTGTAGACATAGGTGTCTCTGCCCTCCCACTCCTCATGTAGAACACGGGTCTTGTGCCTCGCCTCTGGGTGGTAGAAGTGAGATGAAGACTGTCCTTCTTCCGGGTAGAAATCTGGTTTCTCTGATTTCACTGGGACCATCTCTGTGTCCTCTTGTTGGAAAACCCTCCTCTGCCCCTGCATCCTGTTGCCTGGTGGTCTGTACACTTCATCCTTCTCTAGGTTAGGCCTCATCCCAAAATTTCTTGGGCGAGGCTGCATTCCTGCTTCCATTCCTCCCTTCTTCACAAACCGTGGGTTTTGAGGATGTCCTTGAGGGGGTTGAAATCTTCTTTCAGGCCTCATTGGTTGCCCAGGACGACGCAGATTCCCATTGATGTTCTCCTTAGACCTAGGATTGATCTTAACCTGACGGCCAAGTCCTTGGGTCATTGGTTTGCCCGGGGTGCGGAAAGCTTTGGTGCAGTAGCTCTCACTGATAACATTTCCACAACTCTGAACCAACTCACTGAGCACGTAACGTTCCTTCTTTGTGTTGTCTATTTCCACACATACGTAGCCACTCACTTCCACCAGTTGGTTAAAGTCCAGAAACTGCTTGCACAATTCTTGAAGATTATCCACAAAGGTGGCAAAGAACTGCACTGAATACTGTTTATCCATCTTTGCTTACTGTATTCTTCTCAGCAACATCTGCAAAACAAAAAAAATCATTATCAATTTGAATACCAATTTCCAATTATATATTTATTATCAAAAATATTTAGCAAACTAAATTCCTTTTTCCAAACTTGATTCTAATGTCAAAAGGAGAAAGGAGATTAATGCTTTCAATATATCATATAGATTACAAAGATTGATAATTTAATCTAAAATCACTAAAACATGCTTAATGTTTTTATTATGTAATTTCAAAGTGAGCTTCTTCTTGAATTATATTTGGTATTTGAGAATTTGTCAAAAACATGTATTAGCTTCATCTTCAACATGCTTTCTTATAAGCTTTGCTACTCTTAACAAGGGACTACCTTTTGCATGAGACGTCCAAAATGAAAAAATTTCTTGTTTATTTACACTCAGGATTTGGTATCTCGTTCACTAAAAATTCAGATTCAGTTGTTTTGCATCTCAAGATTTGATTAGAAACAGAGAGAATGCTGTAGGAGAGGTAAAAACAAATAAACATTTGGGAAGATAAGACTGATGAAAATGTAAGTTTTGTTTTTTCTTTTAGGTATGAACATGAGCGTGGATACATTCACAAGGTGGGAGATGGTTTTGTGAAATTTAGTGTACCGTATATTATAATCTATAAGGCGACCTTGTGCATAAGGTGGCCAACTTTCTCAGCCCGACCCCCCAAATTGCTGGCAAAATAATGTATCCCAGATATAAGATGACCCCCTTCTAGCAGGTCGTAGAAACAGCAACATGACAGACAACTTGTTGATAGATTTTGTGAATTTAGGTCGGTTATTTTGAAATGAAATGTCATGTGTAATTATGAAATAAGTAAGTAACATGTTATTTCATATAATGATATGTCATTTTCTTCTTTTTACAAGCAAGGCTACAAGAAACTCCAATTACTGTGTCATGATGTTTCATTTTCAACATTCTCATTCAGAAATCTAAACAAACGTTTAGTCAACATATCAATATTGCTATTATTGTTACAAGCATTTTCATTGGTTTCATCGGTCGCTGTTGTATTAGGCGACGCCCTTCTTTGACTCTGAATTTCTGGTATAAGAAACTAGCCTTATACACTACAACATACTGTAGTTCATATAAATACATTCCCCGTGTGCATATTCTACATTTGTTTACAGAATGTCTTTAGTTAATTAAGTATGAGTATCATCTGTGGAATAGATGGAAAAATTTATGCAATACTTCAAGAATTATCTTTTTAACAAAAATTCATTTTTATTTATATATTTATATTATTACATTTTTTGAGAACAAAAAATTACTAAATGTAGTTCAAGGGTGTAACTGTCGGGCCATAGTTTAAAGGAAATAAACATGTTAACGTAACTACATAGAAAAAGAAAAGGCAACCAACAGAAAGATGTGTCACATATAATCATATTTATTACATGATCAATACTATTAAGACATTGTTAAGTACAAGAGTACACAACTTTGGTCATGGAAAACATTAACAACATTTGTAGCAAGAACATGACTATCAACACAACCTATTGATATGTCATACAGCACATTTACTCTGCAAACGGGGACATTTGTGTAGATGCTCTACAATAGATCCCCCTTGGACTTTTCATAAATAAAATCAGTAAAAACATTACACGCCTTTGATTCTAGTCAGAAACAATAATCATAAGGACTAACATGAGATGATAGAAAATGTATCATGGTTTATAGAAAATGTATCTTGGTTTTTCTAGTTCTTTTTAGTTTTTTTGGACTTGATTGTTAGTTCAAAGAGAGCCTTACCATCTGGTAGTCTGATAAAATGAAGTGTGATATGGGAGCTTGGATTAGAAGCCAATATTCCACAATGGAAGGTAATATGTGCTGTTACAAGCGTTTGAGAGGCTGGGAGATCTGATAGATGTAACTCTCTTAGTCAAGAACAATCTGCACTCGCAGCGTACAGAGAAAAGTAGGATAGCTCAGATTTGAATTCAGGGGAGGTAAGAGAGATAACTTAGTAAGAAACAACACACAGATCACTAAAAAAATAATTTCTCTCTTCTCTCTGTACGATCTCTCCTGCTGTCAAGAATAATATCAACCTTAGTCTAGTGGTAATGTTTAGGCAATAATTATTATCATTCTCAGTCTCTACTCACAGAGGTACCTCAAGTCCAGCCTGTGTGTCAATAAGGCCAAACAGCAAGAATTTGCACCACAAACCATTGGAAACATTTCAGCCAATGAAAACTCTTCTCTTCTGAAAAGGGTGGTTTTTGTCAGAGGCATTTTCCATGATCTAGTTATGACTTTTGACAGTGTAGCTGCTCGCAAAACTGGCTATGATTGCATCTAATCAGATCTTTCCCCTTTCCATCCCGCAAACTGGCCTTATTCAAACAGAGGTTGAACCAAAAGTTTGTATCTTGAGCTACCTTGGTGGAGAGAATGCAGTTTATTGGTGTATAAAAGACAGCGGCAGGTTATTGCAGTAGCAGTTTTCTCGTGAAAAGTCCCAGTGTAGATTTAGTGTAGAGCATCAGTAGACATAGCCCTGGGTTACCGGGGATGATTGAGTACATAGAAGATACTAAACTGTTTCCACCTCCATGTAATACTATTTCCATTGAAATGCTTATTGGTTGAATTATGTGAAATGAGCAAAAGCATGTTTGATACAAATTACCTGAATTATGATATGGTACTAAATGAAAGAAAGACTAGATTCCTGTTGACACTAGCCTAGTTTGCCAAGTTGATTGTCGAAAATGTACTGAAATAAGATTTCTGTGAATTTCTGTGATTTCTTCACACTTCTTGAAAAGTTTTCCTGCTAAAAATACTCTCAAAATTTTAAAAAGAATCATCAAAATTTAAGCTATGAGTTGCAGGATATTTTTCATGGTGCTATTGTTGACATATTTGAGGACTTTAAATCTTCAAGGACTCACAAAAGTCCCTGAACTCAGAAGGTCATATTGTAGATTGATCACCAGACACCATGCAATGCCATAGGCCCATCTGGCCTTTTAGGCACAGGTAGATCTCAATAATAGTTCTCTTTCTCCACAAAAAGGTATTAAGGAATTTACTTTAATCTTCTGTACTTCATATAGCATATGGTATCAACACTTATAGCACTCTCCTTCCCTTATAATGTTGAGCAATTAACAAAGGAGAAAATCCAAATGATACAGTCATGTCATATCAAAGACGAAAAGTCAAAATTTGTCTAAACACACAAATGGCTAGATTGACCAAACTCGACATGTTTGTCAACATCCTATGACAGCAAATTTTGCACATGTGAATGCTTTAAATATACAGACTTCTATTATGTAGCTTATTGGGCTCTGTATGATTTAACAACTGAGGTTGAGACCTCAATATCAAATAAAAGGTTTTGAATTGTTACCAGATCAATAATGTCAAAAAGACCTCAGCTTTCTGATGCTTTTTTATTTTTTGCTAAGACTTTAAAAAATAGCTAATAGTCAGTGATTTTATGGGATTCACATTTCAATGCAAATCGATGTTATATCTGTGACACTAAAGACATAGCACCTAACTCCTCTCTGGTCATAGATGCCTTATCCGTAATGTCTTTCAAATACTGAGTCACATAAATAAACGCAAACATGCCAACAAATAGAAAAACAATTTTGTTTAACCCCCTCTCATGGCAGATTACCCCAGCTGCTAAAGCCATTTTGGTCAGCCTAACATTGCCTTATTTCATACTAAATGTATCAACGTTGTAAGGAAAAGATTACTCCGAAAAGTGCAGAGATTTTTAGTTCAATACTGAATAGACATCCTGTAAACCAGGAGACGTTATTCTTTTTGCTTCGCTTTGAAATATTCCCGATGCTGAATAGATGACACGATCCTGACCTTAGAGGCCTGACCACCCTCTTTTATAACTAACGGTGCAACGATACACCGATACACCGGTGCATCGCGATTATATGGCCGATGATACGATACACAATACGTTTTGCCTCTGAATCGATACACTATAATACGACCTACAGTGGAATAAAATATCTTAATTTTAATTTTTTACCCTGTCAGTGTCAACAGTGTTTATCAAATTATTATAGACAAATAAAGTAAATGTTCTTTTAATACTTCACTATCTTGTGTAATACGTATCGAGATACGTATCGTATCGTACCCCAAATATCTAGATACGTATCGTATCGCGACCCTCCTGTGTGGTTGCATCCCTATTTATAATCATCCTGTTTTAAATTCAATCATATCGAGGGATTAGTAGCGAATGTTTCAATCAAGATTGTTGTGATTTGTGAGGATTTGCATTGTAGAAGATTGCTATAAGATTCAGAATTCCTGGTTTTTCCAGATTGATCTCACCAAAAAGTGACAAAGATATAAATGCAAGTTTGGGCAGTTTAAGGTAATTTCAGTAAATCAAACTATGAGAAATATACCCATCCAATAAACATTATTCATACAACGCTGATTTCAAAATATACATCAATAATTCAATTATTTGTTACAAAAATTGTATTTCATCGTAAAACATCAACTGAAGAAGACACATAGCACTAGCATCATTGTGGTATAGTTGAAGGCTAAGAATCCTTGGCAGTCTTCCTTAGTACTTGATGTGCAAAGTGTGCTGTGCTTTTTCCGTCAATATTTGACAAAATGCTTCTTAACTGCACCAAAGGACAATGGAGATTTCAGTCATAAAACAAAGTATTCTTGCATGGTTCGCACAAGATGTTTTTTTCACTTCACTGTAAGTTTGTGACAATAATCATCAAACTACCGGTATAACATAAAACATAAACATGAACAATATTGACAAATGAGACTTCAATCATTAGACATTTTAAAACTTTCACTTTGGTTTCAATGGGGAACACTGGAAGCATTAAATCTTGTAAAATAGATACATGACTTGCAATGTAAAAGTGATATGAATACAATTAGAAAAGAGATGTACACGTATCAATGCATTCATTGTTTTTCTTTGGAGAACTTAATTGTTTCATGACTAAAATTGCAAAATATGAGTAAAATATTTTTAGATTCATGGCAATCTTTTGCCTTCAAGACCTGCAGCAGACGCCATTTTCTTGAACACTCCTGTGAGTCTTGACACGCTGGCTCTGTCTACCGAGAACCAGGGACTATCTGCTGTGAATGCTCGACTCGGGGAGAGGTAAAACGGGGAAGTTGGTGTCATAGAACAGGGGGGTCGTTTACTGTGATAGATCTTGTACAGCTGAACAAAGCACTGATCTGAGTCAGAATCATCATAAAATACTCTCCGTCCTTTTGACTTTCCATTAAAGCATTCTAAAATCTCTCGCCCAGATTGGTCCCTTGAGAGTCCAATATCGCCCCACTTGAGGTAGTAGTGGTCTGCATTCTGTTTGATCTGCAGGAACATGCTGTTCATGAACCACATGGAATTGAGCAGTGCGTCAGGACTGTGCCCTCCAAGCTCTCCCATCTCAAACAAGATGTTGATATCGTCGTCGTTGACCAGGGTTGGTTTGCCAGGGTTAGGAAGAGCACGGGCTCGCGCTCTAGCCAAAGCTATCTTGTTAGTTAGGATCTGCTTGGAGCGTCTAAACTGAGGATCTCTGGTGATGGAGAAAGGGTAATTAGCATCTCTGAGGTATCTCTCAAGATGAGACTGAACATTCCTCAATGACATAGATCCGAACTCTTCTCCGTTGTTCTTCCTTAGTGAGGTGTAGAAGTCAGCCAGAACCTCATCAAGCTTCTCCGGGTGCATGGTCTGGATTGGTCGGACATTCTCTCCCTGCTTCTTCTGGAAGTCATTGAAGAGTTTGACAGCGTACCTCTGATACTTGAGGGAGGACCGATACCTTCTTCTCTGCTTCTCCTCTTCCTCCTGACTCATCTTCCTCCTCGGCGAGCTGCCGGCCGACCCAGACATGTCATGGCTCAAACCCAGAGAGTCTTCTTCTGAAGACTGGTCCATGTCAATCTCAACAATGTCATCCGAGTCCTCATCAATCACCAGCACACACTCACTTTTGTCTCCAGGAGATGACACACTTGTGCTAGAAGATGCTGAACCAATATACCTGCTTCCAGAGGCCATTGCCTCATCAATATCTTTACTCTTTCCTGGCTTTTCTGCACCCTCTAGCTTGCTACTATCTTGGAACACACTGGTATCAAAAGCCTTGCTGGTGTGTGCCAGCATCTGGGCTGTGAAGTAATCATTACTGAGGACAGCAAGGTCAGAATCTGCCTCAGTGGATGCTGCTCCCAACTTCATTTCAATATCTTCTACGCCTGTTGTTGGTTGAGATTTCGACCAATCTTGACCTTGGTTCAAGAGGTCATCAAGATCCTGGTTGCTGCAGTCGGCTGGCTGATGCCATAGGGAACGAGATGGTTTTGGTTCCTCCTTGGATTTAGGATTTGATTTCGTGTGAGGAAAGGAGTACACAAACGTGTCCTTTCCTTCCCATTCATTCTTCAAGAGGTGTTTACTCAATAACTTGGACTTCTTTGTTTTGCTTTCTACCTCATCTGATGTTAAGACAACAACTTCTTCCTCTGCTGGACTCTCTGAAGCCTCTTCTTTCTCCTGGTCTGCAAGAGAAGACACACTGAAGATCTTCAGACCATGATCTTCAGGACTTCTACTTCTGTCATTGCTTTCATCTTTGAGAAGAGACTCTGATTTAACCTTTGATGTCTTTGTAACCTCACATTTTGAATCACTTGAATTTACCACAGTCAGCTTTTTATTTGAGAGATTGATGGGTGTTTTGAAAGCCTTGGTGCAGTAGCTCTCACTGATAACATTTCCACAACTCTGGACCAGCTCACTGAGCACGTAACGTTCCTTCTTTGTGTTGTCTATTTCCACACATACGTAGCCACTCACTTCCACCAGTTGGTTGAAGTCCAGAAACTGCTTGCAGTGTTGATGAATACTTGTCAACAAACTGTTGAAAAACTTCACCGAATATTGCCTTTCCATTGCAATCTTCCAGACGAGGTGATGTCAGAATCTGGAATAAAAGAGTAAATGAATTTAAAAAGTGACAACAAAGGTTTTAGAGTTAAGTTTTCAGATAACTATAAAAGTATTATACATTAATCTCATTACTTCCTGCAATCAGTCAGTTTTTACAATTTTACCATTAAACAATGACGTGCAATCATGAATGTTGTTCCTAGAGGGGGTCCCGAGGAAATTTACCTACATTTTTGGCTTGGTGTCCTTTAACATTATTAGATGTGGAAAGTAGAATACTTCTACCATTGCAAAGTTGCCCATTTGCTAAAATGTTTACAAAATGACCCCCTCAGTTAATCACCTAGAAACAACACTGACATGATTTCTTAATCAGATTTAAACAAATTGTTCTTTTAACGGCAATTAAGAAGCAACATAATAAAACAATTCCAAAGAAACTCCACACCCAAGTTTTAGAGCAAAAGTTTAGAAAGATAACATATCAAGTGGGACGATGAAGGCTGTTAGAAAAAGTGGGCTTTTTTAAAAAGAAATTATGATAAGAAAATTTGTGAATCATGATGTGATCATAATATTATATTGAGGTGAATTTCAATATTAATTTGAAATTGAGGACCACTTTCATTGGTTAGCAAAGGAAAGAGTGCATATTTGATCAAGTTTCAAAGCAGAATAGAATTTTGTGAGAAAAGAATCAACATAGTATCAATTGTACCCACCGTTAAATTTTTCCATGACCTTCAAAAGACGACCAAGTTGAAATTTTCCAAATAATCGTTGAACAATGGTACGGCATAACGGTTAAATTTATAGTCACAATTGTAATGAAATGTTGTCATATTGTCATAAAACTCATACCATCAAATCAAATTGCAAACACTTATAACATTAAAACTTGCATTCTTTTTCAAAATATTTCTATAAAATTTAAATGACAAAATCTTTTCATATAAACATATCAAATGGGTTACGTTTTGCCCTAAAAAAAAGCTTATTTTAGTGTTCTTATGTGCTATTTTATTTCAAATACATATTTTGAAGTGAACAATCACATATCCATTCTGTGAAATCATGTTCATGAGAGCGCTTTTAAAAAGCTTCAATATTTTATGTCTTATTTCTACAGTGAAAAAATTAACAAATATCAGGCCATTGTTGCAAAAAGAACCTGGGCAAGGATGAAATACCTTAACGTATATAATATTATCCAAATATTGTGCAACTGTGCTTCTTAAATAATTTCAAAATCATAGAACAGATGATGACTGAATGGTATTTTTAGTTTGAGTATTTGCATTTTCATTTGACCCACCTTGAAACGAATTAAATAATTGATCAAGATTTTAGTGTTCATAGGTAAATACACAAAAAATATATGGCTCTATGTAGATTTTCAAAATTAAGCAAAGAAATGGAATAAAAATCATCAATCCGAGTGATTGAAGCGCCATTTGTAAGAAGAGCAGGTGCGAGCTCATGTTTCTGAAGAGTGTAGAATTTTTACTTTGATTTCGCACTTGCAACGAATAGATATGTTTTAAAAGATGATATATTACACAAAATAGTTGTCTTCACCGATTAAATGAAGCAAACATCTTGTTTTCCTTGAAGAAACTTTCCCGCAGATCGGAGGAAAACGGAAACAAATACAAGGGGAGGTAATTTAAAATATGCTACATGTTAACCACTACTTTTTATATTATGCTTTTTATACGCACTCTGTTGACCGATATCGATAATTAGTTTAAACAAACACTAAATACGTCAAATGAAAACATGACAGCTTGCTTCATATAATTATTCAATTCAATAAGAATCAAATTAAGATATTGAAGTCTGAGTCACTTTTTTCATTTAAGTAACTAGTATTATCATTATTTTCTTTTAGATCATTTTTTCATGTGTGTCAATTTATGGTAATGCCAAACGTTGTTAAAGTAAGGTTTGACTAATGAAATCTTTGGTCTTTAAAATAGTTATTATTATTTATTATTATATGAATATTTATATAGCGCGCATATCCATCCACTCGTGGTTGCTCAAGGCGCTTACATTGTTTCCCCTGCATGGTCAATGGCATTCTTTCACTGTCCGATCATTTTTCCAATTCCACTCCCTGGGGAGTATTCAACCAGCATCCATATGTGGCGCTCAGGTTAGGAACCATTCTATGCCTCACAGGGTACCCATTCACAGCTGGGTGAACTGAGACACATAGTCACAACAGTTTGTCCAACACTGCTGAACGCTGATAACCGACAGCTCGGCGTATGCACGCGTTCATGTATCCACCATTCAGCCCCTGACATGAATTCGTGGGATCTTTTAAATGCGTAGTTTTTGTTGTACTACACACTAGGGCTTCAGAATGAAACGTATAGAATTCTAACAGTGGTGAATTCTAGGTTTTTACACCTTGGCCTGGATGGGATTCGAACCCCAGACCTCAGCAACGTGAGACCGGCGCTCTTGGCGGCTGTTCTATCCCGTACCCCAGTGGCTCCAAGTCAGCCTGTCCTCATCAACAGCTTGTCATAGTCTGGTACTCTAATGCAACAACAACAAAATAAAATAAAATAGAAGAGGCTTCAAGTCTTAAAAACATCGGTTCCCGTTATCCAGACCCTAAAGCAAAACAATAATAACTTAATGTTGGCATGTCAAGATGCTTCAGCTTCCCACGTTCTTTAGCCCTGCATATTGGGTTAGTCCCTAAAATTAAGTTGTTGTTTTTTTTATTAATATTTTATTTATATTAAAATATACATTTTTAGTCATTAACTTTTTTCAGGGACTATATGTATCGGTCAGTCTAGCATTTCGCATCTGGCCGTTTTGACCCGGGTCGTTTTGGTTTTGGGGCGTTTCTTGCTGTTCTTATCTTGAGCAATTCTGTATTATCAAACTTGTTCCTGCTATAGTCCGCGTATTCATAGCCCGAAATTACTTATTAATGTGCATGTAACTGAAATTTTACCGTTTGACATACAAACGACAAACGTGTGTGACGAAGTTCCGTAAATAGTCATAATGACAAAGTTGATAATTCCTGAATCATAAATCAAATATCGTGGTGAAAAAATAAGGATAAAGTTTTCCCACACCAATCCAATGGATTTCGACAGCAAATACACAATGTCTAATCCAATATTTGAAAATTCTGATTTCAATAACATCGTTCAACCATGTTCACAAAAATACATCACATTAAAATCTCCCATCTTCAGCCGACAGAAGGTCGTGAAGAAGCCAAGTAAAACATTAAGTTGTCTGAAAATAGTATATGTCAAACCTTACGCACTTACCTCCCTTGGCATTATAAAATGAAATGAATACAAAGAGAGCTGACATACAAATTCTCATTGAGACTTGGTAAATTTAGCAGGGTTAAAAAACTGTGATGGTTTTTGCTAATGACAGCACATGGGTAGTGTTGGTTATGTGTTTATGCTTCTTTCGTTAATGTTTAAACAGAACAATGTCAATTTCTAGAATGCATTTTTCAGTTAGTTTATGTTGATGCTTGGAACTGTCAAAACTGTTAGATGAAGACCTATAGTAAACAATTCAATGTGTAATTCAATGATTTTTAAATTATATCGTCTGTTTATTTTTAAAAATATGTTTACAAATGTATAAATAAGACTTCAAGAGCCACTCAAAGAGTTTTTCAGAAGATACAGGACGGTTTTTCAAAATTTCATATGTTCAATAAGGACACAGAAACTTCTGAAAGTTGACATAATTAAGTATGGCTGAATCTTTTTAATTGATATTTTAAAGTAAGTATCATCTGAAATTAAAATAACTTTGAGTCATCATATTTCATTTCATATTTCACGGTAAGCATGAAATCAGGCATAGAAGAGAAATAGCGGAACGTTATGGATGGAATATAAGGGTGGCTTTGATGAGATGAGACTATATAATTAAAGATGGTCACGGCTCGGAATAAAACACTGGAAAGCGAAAATTAATTAGGTCACAGCCAGTGGGGAATCTCAATCAGCGTCATCCCTACTCAGCGCTGTTTGCTTTGCGCAACTCGCCACTACTTGCCGTACAAGCGCGATATGTTCAACCGTATGCGAGTTTCATACTTTGCATAATGTTTTACTTAAAACTGTGCAACATTCAGTACTATTACTTATGAATATGTTGTCCAAAACAATGCATTTGAGCAAATCGGTACCATATTGGAAATCAATTATAAAAATGTGTTCCGGACAATGGAACTTTCATTCGGTTACTGGTTTTCATTAGACAGATATTTGTTCTACATCTTCATTTGGTTTATTAAGCTAGACATTCTGTCGGTGAGGGGAATAACATTTAATTGGTGGCAATTGCCTTGAACACATCTATTGTCCACTCAACCAGACATGATGGCGCCATCAAAAAGCAACCCAACAGTTATATGACTTGTTACGACACATGACTAGAGTCACTGGACATCAATAAACTGACACCTTGCACCTGTTATCTGTAATATCCGTCTTCATAATACACAACTTCAAATGGCAGATGTCCGGATGTCTTAATTCATGGTACTTTAAAAAATATATATCATGTGTTATTCCATGCTGTTCAATTTATTACACAAATTTCAAACGATGTTATTTAACCATGAAAAATTACAATACAAAATAAATGAGTCATAGGAGAAAATTGCTTTATTTTTTTAAACCTCTTACCTTTCGTCCTATCAGTTGTCTCGACAGTTATTATGAGCAAAAGGTGATTGGTTTAACAATATTTTATTTCAAACAGTAAAACAAAAAACAGGCTTATTAGGCTTTCTTTTAATGTTTTTACACGATTCATAAACTCGACACAAACACAACAAAGTGTGAAACTTCAACCCGATTTGAAAACTATTTCAAACTTATAGATCACGAACTTTATTCATTAGTTAACATATAATATTTTCTTTATATTATCTAATTTTTAAATTTATATACCCTTTCTCCTTTTCTATTCCCAATTCTTAATCAAATAAAATTTTCACCACTTTTGAACTTTTGTCAACTATACTTGGGTGTCTATGACCTATTCTAAATTTTCTCCCCCTATTCATTGACAATAAATAAGGTATACGCCCCGAGTCGGCGACATCACCCAACGATAGACTTCAAACCAACAACAACAACAGCAACGTTGTTTACATACTTCTCATGATATTTAATGTTTTGCTTTACTTGTAACCTTGCAACATACAGTACTTTATTACTTATGTCTGTGATGAAAAAAACTATACAGTTGAGCATATCGGTAGCATTTAAGAAAAGTTTAGTAATGAAAATAACAAACCTGCTTACTTTATCGATTTTCATTCTGTATAATGTTCCAGTTTAGGAATTTGTTCCGGACAATAAAACTTGAATTGACTTACTGATTGGTCAGATATATTGTTCTTCAGCTTCAGTCGGCGAAGTAAATAACATTTGATTAGCGGAAATTGTCTTATACACATCCATCATCCACTAAACAAGACCTGATGGCGTAATCAGTGACCTGTTACGAAACGCTGCAAGAGCCACAAGACGGCAATAAACTGACACGAAAACACCTATTGTCTGTGACATCCGGCTCTATAATACACAACTTCAAATGCCAGATATCCGGTTGTCTTCAATGTACCTATAAATATTTGCTTTAATGCGTCCTATCCTAGTATAAACCATCGAATGATGTGAAATGGTAATTGAAAAGATGTTTTATAATTGATTTTCTTCATATTGTACGATTGACATAAAGGATATATATGTGAATACACTGCTTTTAAAATGCCACGAACACACACCAGACAAAAATTATTCTTTTTTAAACAAGAACTTTTCAACAACATTTGAATCACAACAAGAGCGAGAATGTAACAGCCAATCAGTGATCGTGTGTCAATAAGGGGAATCCCCAGTCAAGGTCTCGCCCGCGTCGCTTGGCCGGTGCCCAGTCTGAATCACGTGATCTTGTTACTCGCAAAATCCATTACGTAACGATCTCCTCGGCGATGGTCAGTTATCGAGGAAGCCATCCAGCCAAGGGTTCCTTTAATGCTTGTCGTGACTATCTCTGTGTAAAGAAATGTCCCAGAGTTTAAGTCAAATATGGAATACGTTTTTGATGATGCTTTTTTATCAATAAGTGATAACTAATTACTATTGTTCAAGACAGTGTATAAAATAGATTGGAAACTTAGCCTCTCCTGAAAATTAATTGGTCAATTCCTTAGGGGAAAATAAAGAAATGTTTGGAAAAGTTACCAGTCCTGACAAAAAGTAGCCAGCTTAAGGACTGGCGGACGGACTCTATTTTAAACACTGCTGAAGAGTATCATTTTAAAGCTATTCAGTTGGGGACAATGACAAAGTTTAGGTGATGAAGTTATATTTTGATAGAAAAAATGCAGGCAATATCATATGCAGCATAGTCAAACATCAGTTGGGGAACTTAACTTAAGCAGACTAAAAAAATGATTGTATCTGATACTGTTGAAGGTTTGATATATTATATAGTTATATAGATAAATGTCATTTAAATGTTCTTTTCAAAGAATTAAGAAGAAAAAAAATCAGTTTAATGTATTTATCATTCCCTATTGAAATATAATATTATATTATCATTCATTTCTTCTAATTATTACCATCGCAATTTCAGGTCATTCTCTCTAAGATGAGCGAGTAAAACCTTGAAACATGGAAAATCTGGAATCTCGAAAGTTCTTCACTTTGCTATTGGAAAATCTTCAAGTATTATGTAAAAATCATCTGCCGTACTCTAGTTCAGTAGAAGTGAGTGGATACCTGTGTCTGGAGCTGGACAACTTCAGGAAGGAGAGATACTTCCTAAGTGAACTCATCAACAAGACGGGACCAGTAGCCAGTGCAAGCTGTTGTACCCAGATCCTCAAATCTAACGTGAAGTCGCACGATATAGATACAAACAGAGTTGAAGTGTCGACTCCAAGTTCGAGATCTTTAAATGAAGATAATGAGCATGGTGAAGTTGAGATCCTCAAATCGTATGTGAGCTCTCAAGACTTAAATACTAACAGGGTTGAGATCCAGAATTCAAGATCTTTGAATGAAGAGAATGACCAGGGCGAGGTTGAGATTGTTTCAGTTCAAATGTATGCTAATCTGGTCAACAAGAATCAGAACATTTCGGCCAATGTGATGCATTGTGAGAGAGAAGCCGGTTGTGAAGGCAGTGATCATCAAATGATGGTTCCTAGACCTGACACATCTTGTGGTGACGCTGAGACAACCCACTCGGAGAAGACTGTTTCAGATTCAGGTGGTGTTAGATTGTGTTCAGAGACGTATGTTTCTCAGAAAGAGCACCTCGAGTCCCATGATAAGAGGTTTGGATTGGAGGGACAGCAGGAGGCAACTGAGATGTCTGATGTGCAGGACTTTGACCATGTTAAAGAGGAAATAGCAGATTCAAACGTTATTGATATGGTCCCGGGTTCTTATCAGACGGAGCAAGTCAAGCAGCTGAAGGAACGGATCCAGGCTATCAGTAATGCTAAGATGGCAGCACCATGGCTTGGTGCTCCTCTGATCCAGTCAATTCGAAACAGTGTGGAGAAGGTCGAAATGCAACAGAAACAAATGAAATCACAATCGGCCACCCAATCAAAATCTGATGTAGTTGGCGACTATTCAGGAGAGATGTTTCCGCAACATGCAGTTTACGGACAGCCGATGTTTCCCACTACACATGGCAATATTGCCGCCAGTTTTCAAGGGATGAATTCACTGAATTTCCTCCCAAATGGAGTGAGAATGACTTCTGAAAATTTGACAGAACAGGTTGACGATTTAGTGTCTCAAGCTGTGGATGCTTCCCAGTTGTCAAACCTCGGAACTGGGTATGCTTATAACGTTTTGAACTCTCCAGCAAAGAGACTGAAAAGTAAACGGGAAGGTCCGACTTACCGGGTAAAACAGAACTGGAAATATGCTGTGAGACAATTTGAGAACTTTCTAGTCTACAAGGGTATGGAGGTGGTTCCAATCTGCACTTTCCCACCGGTCCAGTTGGATAGTCTGCTGTGTGAGTTTATTCTCTGGGTGAAGAAAAATAATGGAGAAGATTTTCATCCTTGGTCGGTGAAGAACTTCTTCTATCATTTGGAATGTCACTTGAAAGAATACGGGTATGGAAGTTCCATCACCAAAGGGCCGGAATTCAAAAGGTCCCGAGATGTCCTCAAACAAAAGGTTAACGACCTTGAAACCAAATTGCATGAGCAATCTCAAGTTCTGAAAGATTTCCATGGTAAATAGTTCATTAGGTAGATGAACTTGTAACAGTTGGCAATATCTATTTATCTCAAAATGTGGAAATATTTATGGCCGTGTTGTTAGGGAAATGCAATATGCTTTTAGAACACATTATCATTGTTAAACCAAGTGTTGTTAAACATAGCTTGTTTTGTTACTGTACATCAGAGGTCTTATGTTATTGTAACTGTTTTCCTTACTTATTTATATAAATGTTTATTTCATGCAATCAGTTGGAATTTTTATTTGTTCTTATATTTAGATTCAACACTTACACTTTATCAATTTGGATTCAACTTCTTGTAGCCAAGTGGTAAGCGTGTTCCTCTTTGGTTCAAAAGGTTGGGGTTTCAAATCCTGACGGGCTCAGCAACACGCAATCAGTTTTGGGTCCAAAGCTTAACTGAATTTATTCTCTTGAAAGCGGCGGTAAACTCCAGATCACCGCACCTCACCTCAAGTGAATTTGCTTCATAATGTCATTATCTGGAATGATAGTTTCTGAAGTAGAAGGGATATCTGGTATGACCATAAAGTGTAGATGCAGCTGGTTAAAGATCCACTCTGTGTTGTCATGGTCCCATATGCCTGCCAAACTTTACCAAAAGTGTTAGTTGATTGAAAGGTATGGACGGTTTCAGGAAAGTGTTATCTCAAAGCAAATCAATATTGTTTAGTGATAGTAGGAAGGTTTGAAGTATCAATTATGAATCTAAAACCGGACAATGAAGCGAGGCAATCAAACATAATTTTTGAAACTAATAGAAAACAGTTAGAAATAAAGTTTGATAGTGTTTGTTAGATTATATATACTAAGTATCCATGTGAAGTAGATGTGTGAATTTGGCTTCCCCAAATATACAAACGATGTTTTAAAGGTTTTCATTGGAAAGAAGTATTTTTCAAATCATTACATTTTTGGAGGTGAACATGAAAGTTTTTGAGCTTATATAAGAAGTAATGACATTTTCTTTCACATCAAAGCAAACAGTTTATGATGAAAATCTGAGTGGGTCTTTAAACAGCTTGTAGGAAGATGACAAACAGCAGCAAGGTTTAATTTAGCTAGTGGTTTTGCCTGGCATTAGGAATGCCTTGTAGGGGTTGTATTGTGCCTGGGCTTCTATATTCAGAAACAATTTCTTCTTTATAATACCCCTGACCAACAGTCGAGGGTATATAGTATTACAAACCATCCAATTTCTTGTGTTTTTAAATTTTTAATTTCCATGTTTTGACATCAGAATTTGTCCGACCTTTTACAGAAAAATTTTGATCTTTTAAGCTCATCTAGCCTGAAAGGCCCCATGGGCTTAAGGCTTGGCATAATGTCCGGCGTCTGTCCGTAAACTTTGTACATTTTCGACTTCTTTTTTAGAAGCAAAAGGCCTAGAAAGTGAAACTTTAGACTCTTTGACTAGTGAAGATTATAATTTACAGCTTTGGTGGCCCTCTGACCCCAATAAGGGCCACATGGGCCACGCCCTTATTACCTATTTTCATCAACCTCTCCAGTACCCCAAGGCCTAGAAAGCTGAAACGTTGTGTACAGACTCTTTGACTAGTGAGGATTTTAATTTATAGCTTTGGTGGCCTTGTGGCCTCAAATAAGGGCCACAGGGGCCACATCCTTTAAATCTACTGTCATCTCCTTCAGAACCAAAAGGCCTAGAAAGCTAAAACTTTGTGTACAGACACCTTGACTAGTGAGGATTAAATTTTATAGCTTTTGTGGCCCTGTGGCCACACCCTTAAAAACTTTTTCATCTTCTTCTCCAAAAGCGTAAGGCCTAGAAGATGAAACTTTGTGTACAAACTCCTTGACTAGTGACAATTATCATTGATAGTTTTTGTGGCCCTGTGGCCCCTAATATGGGTCTAAGGGGCCACGCCCTAAAAACCTAATTTCATTTTCTTCTCTAGAAGCAAAAGGCCTAGAAAGCTGAAACTTAGTGTACACACTTCGGAACAAGAATCCTAAATAATAAATTAAACATTTGAGCAATTTCCATTTCTGAATCGTAGAGAACAGTTCTACACACAGTATGGTTTGGGTGCAATGCTACACTGAATTTCAGCGCAGTACCACCCATGGTTCGCTAGTTCCAGCCGATGCTCGCATATTTCACCGCAATACATAGCCACAATTGTTTTGCAGGCTTTCTCCCTGCAATAATACTAGTAGCCGCGATATAAGTGAATAATCTTGAAATGCCTTTAGGTTAATTTTTCATTAACAGTGTGCGAGGGAAACTTTTTGAAAATCAGATATGGACAGGGTTTTTCATTAGAAACATGCTGTTTTATAATTATGTAAATTGTTATTAGTTTTATGATAAATTTTATTTAAAAAAATTACCAAATAAAAACTAATGACATGGTAAAAAGCGATGTTTTGTAGAAGGAAGAGTTATCTCCCCTGGATGTTAAATTTCAACGATAGCTTGGCCGAACCACACGGGAATAGCCGAGCATTTGCGAATGACCACTTTCGAAACGGCGTTGCTGATTGCACAACTAACTTCGATTGCCTACAATCAGAGTTCTACCTTTCTATCACGTGTATTAGCCGTAATAGAACAAAGGCTAACTCGGGTATGACTGAGCTGCCTCTGTGGGGAGAGAATGTAGTTACTAGGGCACTGATTAGGAATTGCTCACAGGAAGCCGTTATCATAAATAAAATGAAGGTAAAACGTGGGTATGAAAGACCCAGCCCCTCAATGTAAGGGCCGGGTCTTTCTTACCCAAGTTTTACCTACATTGTATTTATGATATCAGGTTACTATGGAATTGCTTCATTCAAAATAAAAACAGAGAAAACAGTGAATAGGACCACTTTATTACATCTTGACACAGGTTCAGATAGTAGTTGTAATCAGTATCAAAACATAAAAGTCAAACATCTTGACCTATTAATGAAATCAGTTCTGAAATACAAATGTATGATTCAGCTTTAAAACATTCTGTAAAGGTTTTCAAACTCCTACATCAAACATGATACACAAAAATAACTGAGCTCTCTGATTCATACTCATCATTTAAAAGGTATATTGTTAATGAGAAAGTAAGTTTTTGGGTTGAATTATTATAATTAATAATATCCTTTGTTAATTAAGGTTTAATTTCAATTATGTACTCTTTTGTATCATTTGTCTATTCTAGTCATATTGTATGATGTTCATCAATTCAAAGCTATTAGCTTTCAGGAATGAAACAACATGAAAGTTCAGTATTTTTTTAAATTTTGTTATATTTATTGCAGTTTGATTGCAAAAATACTTTATATTACTTAAGCTGGAATAAGGATATCTTTGGTAGGAACACAGTCACACTAGGACGAGAACTCCCAAGAACAATTGTGCGTTTCATAGAATAGTTGTAGATACCCTGGCAAATTGTTCAACAAAAATACATCTTGGGAAAAATACTTTTATTGTATTGGCAATGATAATTTTTTAGGGGGTCAAACCTTTATTCTAACATGACACGAAAACTAGTTTGAAAATACTGCGTTCTGATTGGTTACTCATAAACATTTTGGAGTAATTATTTCGCAAGCTCGGTTTGAAATTATATTTAGGGGTAAAGAATGCACGACATACAACCCCAAAATAAAAAACAGAATGGATTTATCCCCTTATTGTGTATTTGTGTTACAGGTTCAATTTTTATGAAGTTATGTCAGATTTAGTTGATTGAGGACTATACAAAAGAGGGAAAACCAAACATTCAAAATAAAACTTGTAAATGCAAATGCACACATGAATGTGTTAGTCACCGGAAGAATTGATTAAGCATGATTAATGCTGAGCGAAATTAGTAAATTTGAAAGAAACTAACTTGCATTTAAATCATTGTATTACAAACAATGCTGAATAAAATGAATATTTTGCTAAACTTGCTAACTTTTAAAATGCCTTTGATCATAGTATCAAAATATTTACTGGTGATTAGATAAACCTATTTTGTTCATCAAGTAAATTATATGAAAGTCACAAATACAAACTTGTTAAATAAAGCAATATCATGTTTTATTTCATTCTTTTATCATTGATTTTGTAACAAAAGTCTATTTTCAGTGTTTGGAATAAGCATAAAAAGTCTTTGTTAATAAGGACCGACACATAGGAAAAACTGTTGGTCCAACTCTAAAACTGTCGGCAGTTTTCTCAGTACAAGTTTTACCGATTCAAATATAATAACATTGTTGCTATCCGTGTGTTATAAATAAATATACAACACTGTTGTCAGTTTAGAGTGATGGTAATGAAGGTTAAGCTAGGAAATATGTCTTATTGCAAGATGTGCAAGAAAGTAATTGTGAGTAACAGTATCATGTTAAAAAACCTTGAGACTAAGGAAATGAAGATATTCAAAAGTGTCGGCCCTTGTGTATAACTGTCAGCGTTTGACCTACAGGACTATGCTTATTTCAAACACTCTTTTTTGATAGTTTCTTGGGGAATGCATCTTTAGTCTCTTAAATTGGTATGAAATGAAGACAAAACCAGTAGAATCAGCTTTAAGTTTCAAAATCGGTTTATTTCTTGTACATGGACAAGCCACAGTAGAAACTGTTGTACGTTGAGTTAATGTTTATTGACAGGATGACAGAACATGTATACGATGATACAATTGAGAGAAAAAACAATAAATAACCCAATATTTCCTTGATTACATGTCAAAATACAAGCAAGCAAATAAATTCAATCAAAAGTAAACAAGATGAACTGCAACCAAATATTTTAATGAATTAATGATAAAAGATCATGCT
Source organism: Steromphala cineraria (assembly GCA_916613615.1). NCBI lineage: Eukaryota > Metazoa > Mollusca > Gastropoda > Trochida > Trochidae > Steromphala > Steromphala cineraria. Next base: position 4,577,242 of record OU744731.1, on the reverse strand, counting down.
GAAAATTTCAGTTTAAAAAACAAAGACAAACAAAAAATGTTTGGTAACTTAAATTTAACAATCCTTTTGGTTTCAAATCATTAATTTCAAGATCACTAAATAACCAAAATTACATAAACCAAACTTTAAAAATTTTAATGTTACACAAATGAAGGTCTGTATGTTTTGACTGGAGATACATTCATGGATCATTTGTAAACAGTAATGAGATAAAGCTACTATATTGCTGGGATGAAGGAGATGAGCATGTGTTCGAGGACAACATACCGAATCTACAGCACTATCTAGTCTACATCTACGGGCCTCGGTGGAAAACATCAGAGGTACCGTATTTCCTCTAATAAGCGCCGGGTCTCCAATAAGGGCCGGGCCTCTAATAAGCGCCGGGGGGTCATAGGTAGTTGAGAAAATAAGCGCCGGGCCTCTTTATAAGCGCCGGGTCTCTTATAAGCGCCGGGTCCTAATGATTAGATAAATGCTCCCTCAGTAAACATTTTACAGGTATTCATGGTAAAAGACGACTTAAAACAAAGTTCAATTCTCTTTGAAAGAAATAAGCGCCGGGTCTCCAATAAGCGCCGGGCCTCTAATAAGCGCCGGGGGGTAAAGGGGTGCTGAAAAAATAAGCGCCCGGGCGCTTATTAGAGGAAATACGGTAATTGGTGATCGGCTCCACTTAAGCAAAATTAGTTGGAGAGACTGAAGAATATTGAACAAACTCAATTTGGAGGGACTAAAGAATATTGAATACAACTGCCAACTAGATACATTCTGCCATATTTGAAAGTATGAAACATATTCACCCTTGCAAGCGGACTTTCTATATCTTACTGCATGTCATTTTGAGCTTGAAGCAAAACTTGTTAATTATTTCTTTTTGCAACTGGCAATTAAATTGGAGAGAACCAAAGAATCCAACATTATAAACTTTGAACACAAAGCAAACACCGAGGGAAAATGATTTTCAAACCCATGTCATGTTGGCAGTATATATCTGGCCCAACTACAAACGCTGATTTTTCAACAGTTAACCCTCATCCAACACAAACCAGTCAACTATTCCTTCTGTTAAATAGAAGGAAGTCTTCCTAATAGTGAGAAGGTCATTTAGGAAAGACTGGAATCGAAACTTGGTTCCTACATGATGAACCCAAATCAGAATCAAATACCTGGTATTTTCAAACTTTTCAGCTTTAAAAGTGGCATTTGTAGGGATTATTTTAGGAATTGGAACCCCTTCTTTTGGAATTTTAAAATAAATTGCTTACAAAAGGAGTGAAAGTCCCCCTTTTCAATTGGTGAACCCCTCTTCTTTATGGCTCTATCATAACACCCTCGGTGTTTGCTTTGTGTTCAAATTTAAATTTACATACAAAATTGTAAGTCTAACTAACCGTCGCACTGTAATCATAAATTGTATTGTTCAATGTAACACCCTTAATTGGTTACAATGTTTAATATTACTGCTTGTAGAGCAAAATGTATTTGTTGTATATATTTTATATATCTATTTAATTGTGATTTTGAAAGCTCTTTGAATGTAAAGCAAATTTCCCCGCGGGGATAATAAAGTTTATCTTATCTTATCTTATCTTATCTGGCAAAGCCGGTCTTGACCTGTTTATTTTAGGTTAAACATGCTGAGCAACATCAATCCAACCAACGATACTGTTGTTAGTAAGATAAATGCAGCCATTGAAACAGTGTCTTGTGTATGCACAGCCATGATTAAGAAGCAAAAGGATTTTCTGTTATCAAATTCTTACAAATACTCAGGTAGATGCCTATCACCAATTATCATTTGAATTTTTCTTACCAAGGCCATGAATCATAAAACAGTTCTAGACTAACATTGAGGACATTGTATGATACACATATTGGTTTATAATAGGTAAACACATATACACATAACATCAACATTCAGATAATTTCAAGTCAATATTTTCAATCCAGAAACTAACAGTATTGGTTGAGATTTACACACTTTTTACAAGATTCAATGTGAAAACATCAGTTGTCTCCCTTGGGCAGGAATTAGTTCCTTGGGAAAAGTTTTGTACAACATTATATATTTATTGAGAATATATTCATAACCAATCATTGACATTTGAATTTTCAACTTTTAAATTTCCTTTCAGTTGAGGAATTGTCTTTTCTTTATCATCTCATGATAAAATTGAAAATTTTTATTTGGGTGATTTTGATAATTAATATTTCTCTATATTTGATGTAGATAAATCCTAGTAGATACGAGAGGTGCATCTATTTCAGGAATTCACAAAACTGCAAGGAACACCAACACACAACTGTGATAGAGTTGAAAGACAAATGTAAACATGCCTTATCCAAAAACCTTAGTTTTACGTTAAGATCTTAACATATTTGACAAAAACAAGACTAAGATAAACAAGCACAATACTGTTTCAATTTCAACACGCACTGTTCAGATAAAGCATATCGTTTAGCCCTTGGTTATTTGAAACGTCAAATAAATCATTTATAATCTGTAAAACTAATAAATATGAAATATGCAAAAGAGCATGATTGCAATTATTCACTTGTAAAAGGTTCAAAATTTTGTAAAAAATTGACAAGTTGAACACATAAGATCTATGATCATTTTTGGAAATTTTCAAATTAAAACTTCTATGTCAACATAACTCGTTGACATGCAGTATCACACCAATAGAAAGCCTCCATTTTCCCAGGGTGTGGCTTTGCAGAATCCTCAAGCCTGATTGGTCAAACAGATGTCAATCAATGTCTCAGTCCATTGTGGGCGGAGCAATCACAGCCAAGTTACAGTACTTTTTGATATACATGAACATCCTGAAAAACAAACGAAAACCATTATAAATCTTTAAACAATTTGATCAAATCGATAAATAAAATAGATATTTTGTCCGATATTCATTATTTCATTGTAAGTGTATTAAATAGAAACTTTATGCCAGAACAATTCATTAATGCTATCTATGTCAGAATAGATGTAACTTTCAAGCTACAGGCAGTACAAGGAACTAAATCATTAACGTTTCCTTAGCACCAGAATACCATGAATACTATACAACAACAACCATACAAGCAATGTGATCATAGGTCACTGAGAGCTCCATTGCCTACATTTTCTAAACTCTCTTATTGCTATGAAATAATATTATTTATAAGACTTTATATTCCTTAGTACAAGTACATAGGAAATTCGAGATGTGCCTAAGCACCCGACATCCACAGTGCAGCGCCAATTAATGCGTGTTTAGCCTTGAAAATGCCGAGTGTCAAACAAGACATCAACAACTACAAACATTGCTTGACATTTGACACAGCATTATAAGGACAGAACAACATTTAACTTGACGCTGCAAACTGGCTTTGGTGTGCTTAAAGGCACAAAACGAAGTTCCTGTATGTACTTGTATTATCAAAATGTTATTTTTATCAAAAGGGTGCTTTGTGAAATTATGGCTGGGATTATGAAGAAACAAAGCATCAAGACCAGCTGTTTAAGGGTTAAGCAGAGCTACTCACACGGCGGCTCCCAGAAAGAAGGTGGCGGCGTGAGTGAGAAGCAGGGTTGGAAGATTCTCGAAGTTGAAGATTCCTTTCTTCATCACCTTCGTGTTCCGGACACTCATCATGTGTCGTCTCGGCTTCGCTGTCGGGTGGCGGAATTTACCATTCCAGTCACTGCAAACAAAGGGTTAATCATATAAATGATTATAAATTTTTTTAAATTATGACCCCTTTATCTGCTTTACTAGCAAGTCTTTAAAGGTTTATTGGTCATCATTAGACATCATGATTAAACCATCACTTCTTACAAGGTGATATAAATTTTATTATTCAAGAGTTATGTCCCTTTGAGGTTGGGTCACATATTCCATCAGTGTAGATGCTGATGACCAGAAAACTTCATTGAATAATAATATCATTTCTACCAACAAGATCATTTATTTCCTATTTCTTTTCTTAGATAAACATTGATAAACCCTATACAAAATTGAATCAAATACCGACTTTGTTAAATTAAAGTAAGGTTACCAAAATCTACAATAATGTTAATTCTAAGAAGCTTTGGCAGTGCTGATATTTATTCCCAACCTCCTGTTGTATGTCAGGAATAACGTGTTACAAATAAAAGGCTAATTTTCTCCCAGAACCCCCTTGGGGACACTGTACAAGTGTAACTTGCATTCAGAGATATTCATGAAACCCCTTCCAAAAATAACATTTTGCTTGTGCACGGACTACATGCATTTGAGAGAAACTCTCACTTCAGTAGTAGAAGAGTTAAATACTCAATTTATACTGGTACTATGTGGACACAATTTCAAGGGGATAAACATTTACCTACATTTTAACTTTTATTGCAAGACAAAAATGCACCAATTGTTACTGTTATCATTGTCATTTTTAGGATATGATAATCAACAACTTGATAGCCAAATTCTGATAAATTTGATGTACAAATCTAAACCTCTGTCTAAACTTTGAAAAGCACTTATAGAGAGAGCTGAACACACTAAAGCATACATGGACTCACAAACAAACACTTCACTCTTTGGAAAATGTCCAATATACTTGAGGGCTATCTTGATGTTCATGTCGAAAGTGAAGTGCTCTGAGTGAGCTTAACGAAATAGTAAACAATAGACAGGCATATATAATGAAGAATCTACACATTACACTGTCTGGCATAGCAAACTAAATTAAGCTCTCAAATTGTTTTTATAAGTTCACTAAGTCATAATTTAATATCGGTAGATCATATTTGATTAATCTTTCATTATTTAATTACAAAATTACTACTTATTATAAACAATGCTGCATGGTACTTCAGTGAAAATTTCTGACATCTCTGACCAGTTAAAAGTTGAGTTTCTATGTTAACTAAAAGCTTCCTTATACAACACTAGGTCACTTCACAGAAGACAAATGGTGTCCTATGCCAAAAGTTTATGAAAGTACCATCACATATTAAAGCACTGAAAGCAGTGAGACTGAGAAACAAGTAAATAATCTGTACGCACCCTGGCGGCATCACCTCGGGTCTACTAGACCAGTCCCAGATCCAGTCTGTACCCGGGTCTTCCTGCAAACAAAACACAATCATAATCAGAAGGTCTTAAAGGCACTGTATAACATATATATGTTCACTGGGGTACACTCTTTAAAATTTCATATGATAAATATTCCCAATTAAATAGTGATTTATGCAAAACTATTCTCTTCAGAGACTTAGATAATCTAAGATCAATGGTCACAACACAACAGAATCCTGGTCAGTTAGTCTTATTAACAGGCAGTGTTACAGTGAAAATTTTTATGTTCAAATTTTCTTCATTGAATATTAGTTAAAGCAAAATATATTTTCTTCAGAAGGTGAATCTTTAACATAACAGTCACTGTCACTGTAGCAAACTCCTCAAGATTTCATGTATTTTATTTTTTCGAACTATTTAGTTTATGCAAAATATATTTAAATTATAAACTTTACTGCCCCTTTCTTCTATGAGCAATGCTATTTATTTCTAATTCAATTTCCAAACAATCTTTAAGTAAGTATCATCCAGTGTAGAGCAATTTGAATTTTTTTAGACGACTCCATTCATTCAGTTGTGATTCGCAGATTTGGAAATCGATAGCAGCCAGAAAAGGTCCTGTGATTTGCTTAAGATCCCTGTTGGTCAAGTTCAACAATTATGAGCTTGGATGATAACTGGATGGGTGACCCATTAGAATAACTGGCTTATCTGCTTGCCAAATAACACTTTGAAAATTGAGTTAAGAATTTTTGTGGTGTCAATCTTTATAAATGGCTAAAGACTTTAAGATTAAAGTTTCTTATTCTGTGATTTTAAATCTTTATCAGTGTTTTTTCTTTTTCATTTTGATAGACAGACAGTGTTATTGGGGTATTTCTTGTGAAAACAAAATTAAAGTTGACATTCTCGTTTATACAAATATGTACTTACTGATAGTTTCCATGATTTTTACACAGCCCAGTTGAGACACATTAATGAGGACATTTTTGTTTATTTCTTTTTGTCAACCTGATAGATAAGAGCCAAGTAAAAAATAGAAAAATTATTCAATGTGAAAACCTTTTCAACAGCATAACAAGGCATTGTTGATTAGTCTGTTCATTAATCATGTGTAAATGTGTATTTAATTAACACTATTTCAAATAGTTTATTTTAACTTACTGGTAATTTCAAAACAAGTGAAGAAGCGAGCAAAGCTCACATACCCCCGCTCCCCACTTTGTTCAAAGAATTTCAAATAGTAAAACTGATTAATATTGGTTACAGTATGATAGTTGAGTGTACAGTAAGTCATTGTGTAAGTCTTCTTTCAACTGAAACACAAATACCGAATTCATTAATAGGTTTTACAATTAAAAGGGTACATCTAGAGATAATGGTTGATCTTTGTTTCAAATTTGAGGTAGTTATCATGAATATTCTACGAGATGCACTGAGGACAAAATTATTTTTGTTGAGTCACTTTGTAAGTTATGTTTTCCAAAGAAACCACAGAGAAGAAAATCCATATATATCGTTTAACTCTCACAAGGCATATCCAGCAATCACGATTGACATATGTAGCAAATTTGGTGAAGCTGAGATGTATATATATTTAATGAAATATGTTCAGGACAAAGTAATTTATCATAGAATCACTGTTTTAATCATGTTTCCAAAAATTAAAAAAATGTGATGGTCTAATCCTCAAATGGCACATCTAGGGATCATGGTTGATAAGTGTATGAAGTTTGGTGAAGCTAGCATGCATAGTTTTGGAGATATGCTCCGCACAAAACGACTTCCTCAAAGAGTCACCTTTTTAGTCACGTTTCCATGGAAACCGCAAAAATGAAAATTCAGAAATAGTTCTAACCCTCAAAAGGCACAACTAGGGATCATGGTTGACATGTGTATGAAGTTTGATGAGGCTAGCATGCATAGTTTTGGAGATATGCTCCGCACAAAACGACTTCCTCAAAGAGTCACTTTTTAGTCACGTTTCCATGGAAATCGCAACAATGAAAATTCAGAAATAGTTCTAACCCTCAAAAGGCACAACTAGGGATCATGGTTGACATGTGTATGAAGTTTGATGAAGCTAGCATGCATAGTTTTGGAGATATGCTCCGCACAAAACGACTTCCTCAAAGAGTCACTTTTTAGTCACGTTTCCATGGAAACCGCAAAAATGAAAATTCAGAAATAGTTCTAACCCTCAAAAGGCACAACTAGGGATCATGGTTGACATCTGTATGAAGTTTGATGAAGCTAGCATGCATAGTTTTGAAGATATGCTCCGCACAAAACGACTTCCTCAAAGAGTCACCTTTTTAGTCACGTTTCCATGGAAACGGCAAAAATGAAAATTCAGAAATAGTTCTAACCCTCAAAAGGCACAACTAGGGATCATGGTTGACATCTGTATGAAGTTTGATGAAGCTAGCATGCATAGTTTTGAAGATATGCTCCGCACAAAACGACTTCCTCAAAGAGTCACTTTTTAGTCACGTTTCCATGGAAACCGCAAAAATGAAAATTCAGAAATAGTTCTAACCCTCAAAAGGCACAACTAGGGATCATGGTTGACATGTGTATGAAGTTTGATGAGGCTAGCATGCATAGTTTTGGAGATCTGCTCCGCACAAAGTTTTGGGACGGACGGACAGACGGACAGACGGACAGACGGACTGACGGACAGACGGACTGACGGACAGACGGACGGACGGACGGAAAGAATGAACGCTATCTACCCCCGCTTACGCTGTAAGGCGGGGGTATAATTAGTAACACTCACTGTAACAGTGCTGCACTGTCTGTCATTTCCCCAAAACTTAAAGTGGCGAATGAAATACCAATAATCCTGAGACTATGTATTCAATGGCTGCATATTTCTTTAAAAGTAATTAGGGCAGTAGGACCTTATTCTTATTTTTTATTGAAACAAATATTGAAGAGGGAGGAAAACATCTTTTTTGTCATCAGAAATTCAGTTAAGATGTATTGAAAGCTTGTAAACACAAGTACATTAATTGACATGCTATATTAATATGATCATTTTAATATGTGATTAAATATAAAAGGAAAAGGAAACAATTTAATGTATAAGTTTCCAATACATACACTTACACTGATGGTTTTTTGGTTGACAAACGGAAGATATGGTTGAGCACTATTAATAAATATGTGTAAATGACAATAAAATGTTGTTACTCGCACACATTTAAAGGGGCAGTAGCACATTTTTTGACAATTTTACATTTTCATTTTTTCACTGATAACTATAAGTTAATGCTAAATGTATTACTTTGATAGTATCATAAATTTCATAACATAAACCAATCATCCGTAGACAGAGAACAAAGTATGAGGATTCACATAAAATCCATTGGCAGCCATTTTTGTGTGAACACCTTTAATTCATTTTGTGTAATAATATATTTGATTTATTACTGCTCCATTTAGTTTTTATACATTGTCTAAAGATTGGAACCATTTATTTTTATTTTCCTGACATCACCTTATATTCCCCCTAAAAACGTGCTACTGCCCCTTTAAGGGACACACTGATGCCTGTGAAACCTTTTATTTCTTTTATTTAACCCGGGTACATTAGTTGAAAGTGAAACCTTAACGATGCAGCAAGGTAAAGCATTGAAGGACACATGTCAATATGTGGAAGCCAAGGTCTTATATATATATAGTTTAGTTGTTTAAATTTAGGCTGAGAATAATTGCTTGTGTTATCACACAATGAGATCAGATGCGAAACTAAATCTCTCTGTCAACATCACCCGGTCACTATCTGTCAAGTAAACGGTCATTTCCATTTGCTGTCTAAACCTATATGTTTAAAATATAGCCAGTCCGCTAGTCTTTGACTGGCTACTGCATATGATATTGTCTGCTTTTTTTCTATCAAAATATAACTTCATCACCTTAATTTTGTCATTGTCCCCAACTGAATAGCTTTAAAATGATACAGCAGTGTTTAAAATAGAGTCCGTCCGCCAGTCCTTAAGCTGGCTACTTTTTGCCAGGACTGGTTACTTTTTGGTCAGGACTGGAAACTTTTCATTTTTTTCCTTTATTTTCCCCTTAAGAATTGGCCAATGAATTTTCAGGACAGCTAGGTTTCAAATCTATTTCATACACTGATAAACCTATATGTTTAACAAGAGCTAAAGAGATGGAGCACAAAAGAAAGCAAGACCTCTGGATACAGAATCTGAATATCTCTTCACTAGAAGTTGTTATACAGAAAACTTCACATCATAGCAAGTCTATAAATCACTTTATAAACAAATGTAAACATTAAGAGTTTCCTTCGATATCAAACAAATTTATATTTTGTATTTTGTTTGAAAGTATTCTAAGAGATTAATGATATATAAGATCATTATCACATCCTAGAAGCATGCAATGATCTATAACCAAAAATTATTTTTTTTCATTTTGAATTTCTCTTTTATCTTAGAAATATAACAACTGTGTAACCCATTGAAATTTGACAACCAATGGTGATGACATTTTTTTTAAAAGTCTGCATTGATGTGATCAAGTATTTTATACAGTACAGATCTTATGCTGAAGTGACTCTGGATGATTGTAAATGATTATTTTCACGTCTATTACTCAATACTAAAATGTCTCTTGAAAATTGTTAATCTCTGAACGCCTTTTTCTGTGTAGACTATTCCATGTTGAATCGTTGAGGAGACTACATATTATATCCCACAGTAGAGACGTAATTCCCAGATGAAAGATGCAAGAGCAGCAAGCACCTGATCAATATCACACTGCTAGGTGTGTGTTATGGAGATTATAGCTCAATCAGCCACTCTGTCTATTTCTGTACCTCATCAATCCTATTTCCAGTCTGTAATTGGGTCAATATCAGATCATGTGCCGTGTAAGCTTTCTGATGACCTTATTTTAATTTCTTCTAACATTTGGAGAGATTTGAGAGAGGCAAACACTGAAAATATTTCTGAAAAGTACCTTTGATTCAACCATTGCTTGAAATAATTGTTTAATTTGCAAAAAAAGAAAATAACGATTGCAAAGTGTATCTTTCTCTACTGCAGTAATTTTTTAAAAACATCTTTATTTTGTTAAAATTGTCATCATTATATATGATGATCTATAAAAAATATGCATAAATATCACACATGTACTTGATATTTATCTAATATTTCGACCATAGTGCCAAATCATGTGAAAAGATATTGACATAAAAAATCAGATCGTTCTTTTTTTTTTCGCCTTAAAGTGACACAGAATATGTTGATAGGAACACATATGTCAAATTTTGAAATCGATGTTATTACAACGGGAACCATTAACTGTTACTGAAAATAACAAGTTAAAGGTCAATCAGTACATAAAATCAAGCATTTTAGAGATATTATGCATAAAGTGATATATTTGCAAGTCCAGTGATGAGATATGAACTTCAATCAGCATATTAGATATTATGTAGCTTATCAAAACCAAATAAAATTTTAAGAAAGATATTCTGTGTCACTTTAATAAAAAAAAGATCTGTTCAGTCCAAGTGCAATAAACATGAAACAGCTGTTGTCAATTCATCTCTTTTGCAGAATACTAATTACAAAATTAATTTCTATCATAACGACACATTAACTATAGACTAATTGATCAGAACCTAATGTAACTTGTTAACATACAGCAATTTCACTGGTCATTATTCATAAAAGTAATTTTCTAACAGCATTGTATAACATATGAGAGTAGATCATATCAATCGGTTTGTAAATATAAAGTCAATAGAAACAGTTATGAGTAACCAACGAACAAGTAGAAAACAGTTTTTAACATTGATATCTAAATATATATATCAGTATATTTCGAAAATTATTCGTTTTCTTAATTCTTTTTACAACCTACAAAATCTTATATTATAAGCTTTTATTCAAGTTCATTTCCGAACCCCCTTTTATCACCAATATAAAAAGTCTAAGAAAATTTTTAAGATTAAGCTACAAACTGCATGGCAGCATATACTGCTGATGTAACAAACATTATCGAACATATTCAGAAAGGCGAAAATTAAGACACCTTGTCAGTATGGCTCATTACGTTTTTTGGGGGTTCGTTGATCTTCAACTTCAAAAAATACCAAATTATCTGACAAAGTAAAATTATACTCAATCTTGGTTACAAGGATGTTTTTTATACCACACTTACAAAAAAAAAAAATTTTTCATTCAATTTTACACTTTACACCCCATTAGGTCGAGAAAAGAGGGAATGAATCTAGAAGAAATGTTACACAATAATATTTTTGAGGTAGAAATGTGAAATTAAAACCTTGTGTTTCCTGTTGATGATAAAAATAACAAGTTAATAACTCACTGTTTTGGATCTCCAGTCTGTTGCGGCCCATTCTGAGTTTGGACTGTGAGGACTTTTTGGACTGAAAAATAAAATTTTAAAAAATATAACGTGTATATATTTGTTGAAATTTGATGTAACAATATTGGAAAATAATTGCAACAAATCATATCCTCTGTTAAGGATCTCAAGACATCTATATATTGGACTAAATTAATTTCTCAAAAGTTGTTAAATTTCTCACAAGTTGTTAAAAGATAACTAGAAGACAAAATTATTTTAAAATTTCATGTTCAGAAGAAGACCTCATTCGGTAAACATATAAATGTTGTGTTCTGTTTTACTCTAGAGTTATGAAGCATCACAGATATAAAACTTCACAAGCCTCTTAGTCTCAATGTCTGAAAGATTGAAACCTTAGCAAGTCTTGATTGCTAAGATTCCAGAAATATGGCAACTTCAGCATTTTCTTTTCACAACAGAAACATAACTGTCACTTTATGTAATAAATTATTCTATGCTAAATATTTTTAGCTGCATGATATTTCATAGTTTTTCATTCTTAGTTTTGAGCTGAGTTGTCTCCCCTGTCTTGATAAAATCCTGTATCATTTGATTCACTTCTTTTTATGGGAAGTTCTATACTTGTTGAGTCAGCAGTATGTACAACTTGAGGCCTTGGATTTTTGTTGCTGTTACGTTATCTGCTTGCTTAAAGTATGGAACAAAAAAGGCTGAAGAGACAATACCAAAATCCTATTACCTCAACCATTTTAGAAGCATATATACAGAGAACTATGAAACCATCGCATGAATTAGAAAGAGAGTAGCCCTAACCAGCATGTGTTTGGAAATAAAGAATATTATTACCTACGAGGGCAGTCATATCGAGGTTCATATTTTTCATATGTTGCCCTAGGGCAAAATATCACTTTTGCATTGTGACGTCACGTAAAAACAATGCTTTGATGTCACGATTCACCTATGACGTCACACTCTATACGGCCCGACGGCAGCTTGTCGGCCCATGCTGAGATGTAGTTTTTGAGTGTTTTCGTTAATTTTGGGACTTCGGTAATAAACAGAATATTATTTTCGTACCCATGACATACTATGTTTACGACACTCGTGCCTAAATATCAGTATATCCCTCGCTCTCGCTCGGGAAATACTAATATTTAGGCACTTGTGTCGTAAGCATAGTATGTCATGGACACTCATATAATATCCTCTATATATTGCCCTGGACTATAACAGTTAAAGCACACATGAAAGGCATTTTTGCTGATAACATAGTACTAGAATCTATAATAGATCAAATTACAACTACAGACCTTGTCAGAAAATCTTGATCAAAGAACCACTCTGTGAGTTGTTGGGGGTTACATATGATGAACTTTATGAATAGTGTTATGTTATCGAGAAATAGTGACTGTTATAACAATAAGTTTGTCAATCAAACGTAATTTTGAAACTTATCTAGAGCATTCAGAATGACAGTTACAAGTTAATACTGTTTGATAGGTTATATAACTAGTTTCCATGTACATTGAATGATATGAGTGAATTTCCCTTCTTCAAACATTAATTACAGTCTTAAGAATTTCATTTAATTTCTTGTATATTTGCAATTTTGGGATGAATGTGTGAGATTTTTGTTATCTATATGATAAATTAATTTATTTATTCATAAATTAATAAATACATTTGTACCAAAGCAAAACATAATCATAGTGTGGCTCTTTAAGATGCTGACAGAAGGAAACATTCTGATTTCTAAGGTCTGTGGGGTTTTGCTTTTGAAATTCATTACTTATCGCTAATCCTTTGGACTTAACCTGTATTCCTTCACATTTGCTAAAAGGACAAAAAAAAATTCATAAAAACACCAATGAATAAAAAAAAAACTCTTAATAAATCAAGTTCCTAAATGTTTACATTTACTAGCTCAAAGAGAAAAGAAAGAGGAAAAAAACGTTCTGTTATAACCAAAAAAGAAATTGCAATCCGGATCCAACCTAGTTGAAGCAAAGGGAAGTCCCACAGAAAACTGCTGATGCAGCAGGAAATGAAAAGCATGCAGTACGTTGTTTATAACCATGGAGTGACATGTTATTATCTCTGAGTTGATGCTGGTTATTTATACAACATAAAGCATGTCGGGGAGCCATGAATACTTGTCAGGCCATTAGAACAGTGCTTGCTGGGGTTTCCTTGATAGGTTGATGGCATCATTACTGGGTGTGCATAAAACATGACAGGGCGGTTAGAGCAACGTCTTTATCATCTGACTGTGTGCCCATAAAAAACACGAGAGGGCAGCTAGAGCACTGTCTATAATCTTTGACAAGAAGCTTAATGCTTATGTGCTCGTAATAAAACAATGTTAAAGGGGCCTCATCCTGAGTCTAGTTACCAGCTAGTAGTATAGGACGATAATATGAACCCTTTCAGAGGAATGAAGGCAACTTGGGATTGATACATAGTCAATACACTCCATTACTGAATGATAATTATCATTCTTTTTTAAAAACATATTTGATTAAAGAATAGATTTTAACTTCCATCAATTTCATATCTGTTAGGGTTTAGACTGGCTTGTTTTGCAAATTATGGTATTTATTACTTAGAAGGTTAAATACCCAAAGATAAACTCTTGCATTCTTTATTTTGAATCTACATTTGCTGGCAAACTGAAACAAACCATATGTGGCATTTGTCAAGTTGTTCCAATTCACTATTCAATTTAAACAGATTTTCTTTTGAAATATTTTGTTAGTCCTTGTCAATATATTTAAAGACAAAGTCAGACGATTTGTTTAACCAACTTTTTCATAACCTTATCACTATTATATTAATTATTCTAGTCAATGATATCTGCGAGAATGCATGGTTTGACTACAACCAGCATGCTATAGCCCTACCAAAATATGACCATTTAACATGCCTTGTTTATGGTGTGTAAAGCAGATGTCTAGAGACTGGGTCGGCCTGCCAGTATTCATCAGCGATGTTAATTGATGTCTAAACATACGTACAAGCATAAACAATTACCTACGGTGCACAGATGCCAGGGTGTATCTTCGAGGTGCCAATCTCACATTAACCCTTATTTACTCTTAAATGCACATTTCACATTGATCATGATTGTTTTAATCATCAGAATTGTCATGTATTCATGTTATGAAGGTCAGATGGTAAGTTAGGGTATAACAAACAAATATGTAAGCCCGCATTATTTATTACAGAATTTTGTACAAGTAGAAGTGTGATATATGATGACGTCATCATCAAAATCAAAATCATTATGGTCATCTAGCTTAGCACCATCAAAAACAAATTCATCATGTCCTCCATTTTCATTATCAGTGCCATATTTCAAACCATCACCATCATCATCATCATCATTTCCTATTTTGCCTACATTCTTTTCCGGTAGGTTTCAACACAACAAGAAACACATACATCAGCTCATGAAATGTCATTTTATGCCATCAACATTAAAATGAAACTTGCTTGACACATAAATGTACAAAACTCAGATATCATCTCATCAATCAATATTTGCTCGTATGAATAACAAACACTTTAATCATGTGACTGTATCAAACATGTCAGTTATCAATCACTGATCAGTTGACCTCTGAATGACCTCTCTGGAGAATAACCAGATGCATTTGAACCATAACTGACCTGCTGATTTGAGCACAATCAAGAAATTATTGCATTTTGATGATTGTCATTTAGTTTTTTTTATGAAATTAATGTATATAAGAGCAGGCAAAATGATATTGGAATTGGCTGTCTTGAACCTCTCTAATTTCTACATTATCAAAGTTTTTTTAAATATTTTTTTTAAAATGACGTAAAAGGGTATTTTTTCATCTCCGTCAAAAATGTTATTGTAATTGGCTGTCTAAACCCACTATTATCTCATATTAATTTCATAGTTTATTTGAATTAATTTTTTTTTAAATTGACTAAAAGATTTTTCACCAGTGTCCACGCCTGCAATCCTGAAGCCACAACATATATCCATACACAGTGTATCAAATAGATTGGAAATCTAACCTGTCCTGATAATTAATGGGTCAATTCCTAGGGGGGAAATAAAGAAATTTTTTTTAAGTTACCAGACCTGACCAAAAAGAAACCAGTTTGGGCAAAAAGTAGGGCTCCATTTCAAGGACTGGGGGATGGGCTATATTCTCAACACTGCCATACATTCCATCCCCACTGCATTTTTACATCAATACATCGGTCAAGCAAGCAGGTCAGTAACTGGCCAGAGAGTGACCACCTCACAGAGGTCAGTGAGGCAGAATAGATGACCAGTGACAGTTCAAATAACATACAACTTAACCTGTCATCTCAGGTCAAATCGCCTCAGTAATGAAATTGTCTAAACAAGGGTTCTGAAAGGATAGTGGTCTTTTAAGATAGATCCTATATAAATAGAGATAAAAGCCATAGCCAGTCTATATGAAGACATTAGAAAACGCAGTTTCCTTTTTATTTTGTTTGCTCTATTTTCAAATTTTAGTTTATGAACTATTTCATTTCAGACTCAAAGTTTTGACTTACAAAGAATGGCCGTGACTGAGTACTCATCCTATTACAGCATCTTCATTCTATCATCAATTGATCGCTAAAGAAGCTGTATGGAAACAATTCTTATTACTGATAGCCAGTTTTCAGGAATAATAAGTACAAAGAGAAAGTTTGTGATTTGCCAAAATCATGTATGTCTACCTTTGAATATTCAAACAGCTAAATGGATAAAGGTACAGTAGCATGTTTTCTTTAGGAAATTTAGGGATCGTCAGAAAAAAAGGAAAACAGTGATCAATTACTTTCTTAAACAATACAGGTATTTAAAAGATGATATTGCCAGGTTAGATAAGAGCTATGAATCAATTTCCCTTACATAATGAGGTGAGGTGAGGTGAGGTGAGGTGAGGAGGTGAGGTGAGGTGAGGTGAGGTGAGGTAAGGTTCTTTGGGGTGTAATGCTGCTTTCAAAAGTATTTCACTGATAGTATGGCTGCTTGAAATATTCCAGAAGAAAGCCTGCAACACAAATGTAGTTACCGTATTTGATTTAATTAGCGCCCTCCTCTATAAACGCCCCCTAACAGCTATTTAAATAAAACAAAAACATTAAGCGCCCCATTTTCAGGCATACCTTAAATGACAAATCTATGAAATTTTACATAAAAATTAGATTTGTAACTTATGCTAAAAGACTATATGCAGATCGAGAATATACAAACAATTTTATCATTCGACTGAATGATTAAGACACTTTAATAAGCGACCCCTCTTTCCAATTTTTTAACCGCCCAAGGTGCTTAATAGGTCCAATACGGTATGTGTTGTGATGAATCAGCTGGAACTAGCAAACATAGGTGGTGCTGAATTGAAATTCAGAATATAGTTTGAAAAGGTATGCTCACTCGTACAACTGACACGTGTTCTGACCTAAATTTGATTAAGTTGGAGGAACATATGTATGTGATGAGGGTAACTGGAACTGAACACGGACCAACTTCCTGTAGAAGATTCTCCACACATGGACCCCTAGCACCACTTCCGGGGTTATGTTGAACACTCCTCCCATGGTTTGACAAGAAGTACATGTTGAATTTCACCCAATAGCAAAGTGCCGATTGTAGTATTACAATCAGGTTGTAGTCAATAGTATTTTGACATTAATATAATTTTATGAAATCTAGATCTTAATTGAACTAAAGTGAAAAGGCAAGTTCCATGAGGGTCCTTTTTCATACTAAATGAAGTAATCGTTCTTGCTGCTTTGAAAGTACAATTCCTTCAGGGTAATGATGTAGGAAGCGCTTTAAACAAGTTATTAGTACCTGGATTAGGCGCGATATAATTATCCTAATTATTTTAATTATTATTTATCATTAAGTAAAGACTCTTTTCTGGTTTTGTCTTTATAACCGTAACACAACTTCCTGCTGGATATGTTATGACTTGTCATGGTTCTATGGAATCTAATTTAACAAGCTGCACCTGTTATCAGAATGGCATTGCCAATTTTACAACCATGATGACAGAATGATTTTAACCCTGGTAGATAATCATGTTTGTTCATAATTCATCATTTCATTAAATCAAAGAAATACGACCAGTCTACAACTTCAATGTTAATGTCAATTCAAATATCTATATTTTGAAGAAACAAACTACAAAAAACAGGCCTGACACTGTGATAATTTGTCATTATGAACCATAACTAACTGAATGACAATGACAGAAATGTCATTTTGACAAATCGCTTGTTTGTTTCCCATCACACTTCCCTCAGCAAATCTTGTGTACAATCAAGCATCCCGTTTTCCCTTGGGCTCCTTCATCGATCTCCTAGATCAGGACATACACCCATCTCTCTACTGGACTCTGATTCAGCTAATAATATGTCTTGAATATTCATTGTATTATTTGATAAAAAACACCAAATTATATTTTGCAAAGATCATTTAAATGATTCTATATCAAACATTCAGAATATTTTCAACTTGAAATATTCTTAATCAATTTAAAGTACAATTTCAACTTAAAATAACTTTTAAGGAGGACTGCAATCTTTGTATTCTTTATCTAAAACAAATTCAACAATAATTAAAAAAACAAAGTGTCAATCATGTTTTGCAACAGTCTAAGATTCTTCATTCCAAAATACAGATAACAGAGAGATTTGTAAAATTCTATTATTCTGAAATTTCAAAATTAGGTTGAAAAATCGCATAATTTAACATGTGCAAGGTTATATAAGTAGATACGGATTTGTCAAGATAACACTTGCCATGTACATAATAACAGACTTGTGAAAGTCTATTTATAGCACTTCCTGTCAAATGAGAATATACTAATGATGTAGGCGACAACAAGAGACCACTATACATGTTGTTAGATTTAAACAGGTCACCTAGACTTCCTTACAGTCTGTCTGCACTGATATATTCTCGGTATTTTTTCTATCATAACACCAAATTGCATTAGGATTTCCAAATACAACAAAATTCATATTTTTAGTTACAACCCCTTTGCACCAGTTAATCAGTAGCATTTAGCTATACCAGTTTTACTTCATTGGGTTTCATAGATAAAGTTGTACCCATCATGACTACCAACTTACCTCTTGTAACAAGATGAAACAAGTGTTTGCAACTAACATGGCAATGTCCCCCGCCGTTGAAATATTTCCAAATAATTGTCACATTAAGCAAATGTATTATTCTCATTGACATTGAGTGCAATGGTTCAAGGGATATGGCTTTAACAAGAGTGATTTCCTTGAAAATAAAGTCAAGGTCATCAAAACTGACTGGTGTCTGATGTTTGGTGCAGCAGTTCTAGAGATATTGCTTGAACAAGCTTGAAAAGTGGCCAAAGTGCCGTGGTGACCTTGAAGTTAGGTCAAGGTCACCAAAATTGATTGGTGTCTTCGTAACTTCCCTATGTAGGCTGTGACCACATTTCAATTTTCACGACATTAGGTGCAGAGTTTCATAAGACATAAGGTGTTTCAAAAGTGTTTAAAGTGAAGTGGTAACCCTGAAATTTAAGATCAAGGTCACCCAACATGACCAGTGTCTGCGTAATCCCCCAACGCAGGCTGTGACCAAATTTGAAGACATTTGGTCAAACAGATCAGTCGATATTGCATTAACATTTTCGCTAAACCATGCTTAAGTCATGACCTTGCTGTGACCTTGACCTTTGACGGATTGTAGCCGAAACCTTATCAAAATTTTTTACTTTTCCAAGGATGATATATACCAAGTTAGAGCTTCATAGCACAAAAACTTTTCAAGTTACTGTGTTTACAAAGAATTTTGCGGTGATTTTATAACTCGTGACCTTGACCTTTGAACTTGAAAGTGAACATGTCATAATGATTCCCTGGAAGTATTAACATTTAGACATGTTCATGAGTTCTGAAAAGCTAAATGGGATAAAGTTATACCCAATTTTAGTGCATTTTGTAATAACTCATATCTCATGACCTTGACCTTTGACCTTCAAGGTCACACAATCATTGTACACTTTTTATTGAGTATAACAATCATGTATTGATTAAAAGTGTTCATAGTTAAAATAAAGCATTTTCGCTAAAACATGCTTACGTCATGACCTTGCTGTGACCTTGACCTTTGACGGATTGTAGCCAAAACCTTTTCAAAAAATTTTACTTTTCCAAGGATGATATATACCAAGTTAGAGCTTCATAGCACAAAAACTTTTCAAGTTATCGCGTTTACAAGGAATTCTTAGAGTGAACACATATCTCGTGACCTTGACCTTTGACCTTGAAAGTGAACGTGTCAAAATCGTTCCCCCGAGGTATGAGTAGTAAGGTATGAATAAGAGTTCTGGAAAGCTTAGTGGAAAAAAGTTATAGCTAGTAGTACGAGTGCGGCGGCGGCGGCGGCGATGGAAACTTTACAAAAACTGATAGCTGCTAAATATACTTAGAGTAGCTAGATATTTTTCAATTCTTTACATACAAAAACTTGATCAGCAACAATTAATCATATTTCAACTTGTCAATATGAAAATATAAAATATTGTAACTGTAACTTGATAAATAGTGTATTGCTCTGATAAATGCTTGTTTTTAAATACATATTGTCTGAAGAGGTTGAATATCACCGCAGCCTCAAGTTACAGGTTGATATCTAAGTAAGGACGAGACCCGTTGGTCTAGATGAGAGCTCAGAGTTGATGTACCTGTCTGTAGTCTATGTGCCTGGCTCCAACCTTTATACAGGGTGCCACACCCTCCTGTCTGTCTGTCTGGCCTTCCATACTCTCTCACTCTTATAGTGGTGTAACACTGACCTGACTTAGTCATATTTGACATTTAGAGAACCTCTTGAATAGCAAGTCTAGTGAATCTATAGTAGCCAATTCTCTGAGGCTCCGATCTTCAAAAAATTTGAATTTACCAGTGTATGAATCAAGATCGAAAAGTTGTCAGTCCAAAAGTGGCATTTTGTAGGTTGAATGGTTAAAAGAAAAACCTCAAAAAGTTACCAGTCCCAACCAAGAGATACCAGGTACAGGACTGGCGACAGGCCTTGTTTTATACATGTACTCCGATATTACAGAGCCTCTATGCTGATAAAACACCATATTATATCACTTCATGTTCTTGCACAGCTTGTGCAAGATTGATAGATTCAAATCTAATTAATTGAATATTTTTTCTGACTTATTGAATGGAAAGTTTTATTAATTTTCTTCTTTTTTTTTTTAGAGGCTTGGCATTTCATGCATTCAGAGTACTTGAATTTATCAAACTGTCCCTTATAACAAATGTATGTATTTGTAATTACTGCTCATCTTGGGGTAATAGAAAAGCCAGGGCCCTTTCAAGGGACTTACAAAGTTGCAATAAAGAACACAAGATAAGATTGATAATATGTTATATACCTAAGTCTACTATTTAAAAAAAAACAAGATGTGTTTGTGAAACACGAATGCCCCCGGATGCATATGTCAAGTATCAAAGACCTAGCTCCGACCAATCAAAAGTTATGACCAAGGTTAAAGTTTTTGTGGACAAACGGACAGACGGACAGACAGACGGACAGGTGAAAAACAATATACCCCCGGAATCTCCGATTCGGGGGCATAAAAATTTAACAACTTACTTCCTTTTAATAACTTGATCTTGTTATTTCATATCAAAATCTAGAATCAATGAACCTGGACTGTATAAAGTCTTTTCATATGTAGTCATTTTTCACGACTGTCATACAGCTAGTGACATTTCATTAATAACTTCATAAGGGTCACATATGTAACTACTGACCGTGGTTATAGTCAGATTGACTTAATATGAAATACAACAATCCAATAAACCAAAGCATGATCGAGTTTAGCCTTTCATGAAAAATTTAAAACATATAAAATTAAATGATAAATAGTTCTGTTTGGAAATTTCTGTTTCATTGTTATCAGTGTTAAAGATATAGCCTTACACTGTTTACTTTTTGGTCAGGACTGGTTACTTTTAAATTTTTTTATTTATTTTCCCCTAAGGAAATAACCAATTACTTTTCAGGACAGGCTAGGTTTCCAATCTATTTATATACTGTTGTTATTCTACACCTGCAATTTTTAGTTTAAAAAAGTTACGACAATTGTTATTATGACACTGCGTTTATTGTAATCATGACATGATACCACTGTCCAAACTAATGGTGTCTTTTCTCTGTTGTATTTTCAGTGATAAGAGTGTGGTATGTCACTGTTATTTGAGAGAACTGACATTCACATTATTCTACCACTGCTAAGTACATATAGATACAATAGATTTAAATACTAAGCTGTGCAGGACAATGAAATATTTGAACAGCTTTACCATCATACAGACGTAAAACATTCTGGAAATACCTGACTAAAATAGACAGCCAGGAAACATAAGTTGTTAACCCTGTCAGGTGCTTCATGGAGAAAGAATGTTGTTGAATTAAATTAATGAGATATGTTAATGAGTAGGAGAACATGTGCAAGATAATTACTGTTTTAAATTTAAAATGTTTTAAATTGCTATAAACATATCTCTACATTAGAATGTAAGGGTTACGATAATAACTCCGATAAATTGCCTAAGAGTAAGAAATCAAACATTTGTTGATAAGAGTTTAATTTGGCCTTCTGAAAGTTTAAATTAAGGCGAGACCAAATTAATTAGTTGATTTACGGATCCGCCGACTACGATTTTGGCAAATTCCCAAAATAAAAAATGTTTATTTGAACCCCGCTCAATAAAAAATGTTGCATTGCCGCTGGAAAAAAATCTAAAATATTACGAAAATACGAACAGTAAAAGGGAGACTGCCAAAAGTACTCGCTCGAGAAAGTGTGTCACCCATTATCATTGTTAAATGTTACAAATTTCCTGCCCTTAATTCGTAATTTATCAAAGTATAAAGTTTAAACACATCGTCGTCAAAGATACAATCTCGAAAGCACGTTGTTTTCCCCAAACCGGTGTTTCAGAAATTAGTTACTGGTTTGTTTTCATTCCAAATTACGAAGGTAAATTTTGATTAAATAAAATTATATGCGTAACAAAATATAAATATTCAAATACGATGGACTTAAATAGAACCAAAGAACGGCTACCATAATTCAAAATATCAATTATATCGCAAAAGATCAAAGAATATGCAATGAATTTGTCAACGTTATCTGACAGCAGTTACGAAAGGAAACACCGTTTGAAATTACAATCGTATTTTCTTGACGACATATAGACATTATAAATATTATTTCGAGCTAAGTATAACATCTTTGATCGTTTCTTCTTCAAGTAATATGTAAATTAGAAAAATGAATTCATTGCATCTTTGTTGTAAAATAAATCATCAGAAAATTTCATCCAAAAACTTGTTTTATTTAGACATTTAATATCTTATCGGTAATGGGTTGTCATTAAAATGTTACGACCGCATGTTATTCTGAACATGGCCATTTGACTTTGGCACTTCGTGGTTTTGTTTTCTTGCATCCTTTTGAAAAACGATTTGAACTTACGCTTTTAGACAGCAAGTTCACAAACTACGGATAATTCTACGATTATATCATGGGCTTGATATTGCCCAAATTACATTAAACTTATATCACAGAATTTAAGAAACTATATCATTACCATAACAAAAATATCAAAGTTACACTAACAATTCAAAACATACAAGTAAATATCATTAATAACATATAATGTAATTATTTCAAATATTTTAGATAAAGACAACTTTTTCCCATAGTCACATTCACCTCAAGCTACAAAATGTCAGACATAATCTTCATATAAAAGGTAAACATAATCTTCATATAAAAGGTAGACATCTTGGCTACCTCTAGTTTTAAATCCTTTGATAAAGAGTTGACACAGACAGTGATTTTAGTAGATAGAGCCTTAGGCTAATTTAAGATAATCCACTTAAGAAACTTAATTGATGGCACTTACTTAATCTTCCAATAACTCAGACATTTCATATCATAAACCGTCTAGGATGTTGGAAATACTTAACGAGATTAAAAGTTTGACCAATGAGAGGTTACCTTCATTTAGCTATATAAACCATCAGAGAAATTAGAATGTTCAGTTGCAGTTTGGGAATCAAAACCTTACACATCTCAGGACTACTCCGGGGGCTGACTTACTACTTGGACTTTCATGCCCCTGGAGTGGAAACCAACTGTTATCTACATATTGTATCTATGTTGTTATGTAAGTCATTCCTGTAAATAAAAGTGTGCATATCTATTCCATGGACTTTGGATTTCTTCTGCCTAGAGTTAATTCCCCGTTAAAACTGGACAGTTAGACCATCAACCCGGAATATCAAAAGTTGGGGCAGATGAGGATTTCCTGGAACCCTGCCTCAGCCTTATGATAATTATATGATACAGTTTTAATAAGACTATTTACAAATTCGTCAAAATTTAAGTGCATGAAAATTGCTAGCAATGTTGATAATCGGCGTTCGCAAGTCGTCAACAGACTAGTTATTTTTCAAGTGGTATAGGGTAAACATTTTTATCATATAATGGAGGGTGTTATCGATGCAATAAAGCTATCTGATAAACTTGGTATCCGATTGCCTCAAAATCTGATAAAGATGCAAATTAGGTCAAAACACGAACTATTTTCTCAAAACTCCATGCATGTCATGCGAGTCCTAAAACGGTCACTAACCATTGATAACGTCGTCGGGAGTTTTCAGGTTTTGTGTTTCTATCGAATAAAATATCGTACAAAATCCGTCAGGGTAAACTTATCACGCATTCGTATTTTAGAAATCATAACTTGGTTTTCCAAGCATTTCAAGTTGTTTTCATCGTTGGTTTAAAAAATATAACGATATGCAGCTAACAATATCGAAAAAAATATGTGCTTCTATTTTCGTGAATAACATAGGCATAGATATGGCTTTGACCGTGTCGGTTACCAACTTATCAGCAAAAACAAATCATATTCTAGTGGTAGTACAGATTATCTAGTAGCGGAGTAACAAACGCAACAACCTCACCTTCGCAAATAGTCGGCGTTTGGTCTAAGGATACCGTAACTGAACTGACGTAACAACAATGACAATGCAGCTTTTCAAAATGCAGTTAGAGTTACTTCCCCTTGTCGTAGCGACGTTGACAAGTGGTTCTTACACATTTTGTGTTATAAAAAAATACAATGTTTACTCGTGCACTCGGAATCAGACTGAAAATGTCGATAGTTTGTAGAAGACGTTTCTAACACTGTGAAAAAAAAAATCATGAAGGAATATTTCTAGACTGTTCACAACTATACATCGCCGACAATATGACCTTCACCTTGGTTTATTGTGAAAGCAATTACTCCGCGAAATCTAGGTCAAACATATTTTTAGAAGGAATCATATTTTCGTTTAAATCCGTTTATTTCTAAATGACATTATATGATAAAGAAATTATTAACCTTGTGTGTTTCCGTATCATTAATATCATATAATAGGAATAAAAATATATGTATTATGCTCGCCAAAGGCTCGCATAATACAAATTTTATTCCTATTATATGATATTAATGATACGGAAACACACTCAGTTAATAATATCTATTTATCTGATTGTTGCAGAAATAGTCACAAACAAGGTTTTATTTATAGAATTAGAAATGAGTCTATCTCGAGATTGATTAATATAAACGATCTTTATTTATTTCATTAATTATTGATTTTGTTGTAAGTGTGATTTTCTTAATAAATTTTATCAGAATACTTCTTATTATATATTCAATCAAATTTATTTTGCAATCAGATTAAAAAACTATAATATTAAGATTGATCAGGGCAAAAGATAAAAACAATT
This sequence comes from Steromphala cineraria, assembly GCA_916613615.1. Taxonomy (NCBI): domain Eukaryota; kingdom Metazoa; phylum Mollusca; class Gastropoda; order Trochida; family Trochidae; genus Steromphala; species Steromphala cineraria. The sequence goes on along the minus strand of OU744731.1, from coordinate 4,551,975 downwards.
TCTTTTGCATGATAGATTTTCAGAATGAGTTATATTATTTTAAATGATAGACTTATAATTTTAAATGTTCCATTATAAAGTTTTTTTTTAGACAAAATATATCTATTGATAAAAAATCCTTTTACACAGATAGTACTTACTTCTGCATGCATGACAATAAAACAAAATCTGTGTAATGAAAAACAAAACATTAATACAAATTTAAGATATATATCAGTGGTTTCGCCGGTCTCGTGTTAATCAGTTTTCAGGCAAATCTTTGTCGACACTACACCAAAAAGCTTTTTTTTTTTTATTTTATTTTCCCTCCTGCCTTTAGCCATTTTGACCTCCAGAAATCCGTAAATCAAGTAATTAATTTTGTGTGGCCTAAGTATGATTTATTTGAACCTGCAGTCAAACAGACTACATATATTATTTGATATATATATGTGTCTCAAAAGCCATTTACTGCTTTAAAAGTCACATACAATATATACAATATATTACTCTTCATTATTGTCATTCCAACTTCTAAAATGCCTCTCAAGGAAACAAACATTTTATGATTTTTCATTTGTTTTTACCAATTCTTTTAAGTAACAAAACAAAATCAACCTAGCATCCTGCTGCAGAGACAAATAGATGCACATCAGTCAAACACGCAAGATTAGCAAATTATCTGCCATGCATCCATGCTGAGGAATGACCCGAGATTGGTGTGCTGGCAAGCACCGAGGTTTAGTCTACATCAGAGTCGGTACCCTGGCATCTGACTGTGCTCGATAGTTGTTCTCATCTTAGATTGCACTAATTAACCTGCAGATTTAACAAGTACAATTAATTTTGCTGACTGAGTACAGAGAATAGAGTTGAAAATACGATTACCGTATATGACCGGATATAAGCCGACCCCGCATATAAACCGACCCCCTTTCTCAACCCCCCAAATTCCTGTCAAAACCTAGTATCTCATGTATAGACCGACCCCCCTCTTCGCAGCTCATATTTTGCTGACAGTAAGTCGATATGATGCCAGTTGCATTGAAACTAAAAGCTCATGAATCCTCAAATGACACGTTAATTTTAAGACGTATATTATTTTAAAAAACTATAAAAGAATTTATAAGTGTTCACTTACGGTGTTTGTTGTTTGTTTTAATCATATAACATATTATTCTCGACAAATTGTTAACGAACGACAGTCAACAACCTTTGGTGCATGAAGTGTTTGCTGGAAATGAGATATTTGTTACAAGCCTTTTCATTGGCTAAATTATGTAGGTCAACCAATCAGCAAGTCGGTTTAAAAAGATCTACGAAACATAAAATGTGGTCATATTAATTTCATGACAACATTTTGTCGATACAATATTAAATGTGTAAATATATCAGATTTTCTTACACGTTTTCTATATTTTATTATTTCAAAATTAACATGCAGTTAATTGAAATATTTGTGTATATAAAAATCGAAGAATAACGATCAGAAATATAACCATGAGCAAAAAATTATATAAGGAATGTTATTCGTCGTCACGAAAATACGATTGAAATTCAAAGTAATGTAAAACATCTACTCTCACGAGTGTATCAATGACAAAGATTTGATTGAATTTTGATAAGATATGATTGGTAAGTTTGGAAATTTGTCTTAATAATACTTTAAAATGGACAACAAGTCTTTTGAAGTGATAACTCTTGATAATATTTGAAAAACCGGGTTTCAATTGCCGATTGTGGATGCGAGTGAAGCCATATCGATCTGCCGAAATCTAACAGTAATATATCTTTATATATTTTTCAACTTCTCTTTGTATTAAAAACAACAACACAACAAAAGTATTTTTATTTTACAAGTTCAATATTGAAATGACCTAGATGATTGTGCATGTTGTTTCCTGTGTAAACATCGACTCGCTAACTCGCTGGGCTGACGATACTCGTGCTTGGTCTCTTGATTTTTTTCATCTGCATCATATAACTCAGGTATAGACCGACCCCCCTCTCTGACCCCCTAATTTCTGGTGTCAAATTCTCGGCTTATACCCGGTCATATACGATTATGTTTATGATATATACATCATTTAGTCTGGCAAACGAGGGTTGGTCTTACTCCATCTGAATTAGTATTCTGGCATCTGACCCTGTCCAGTAGACTCACATTTAGTCCTTGAAATAAAGTTCTTTGCTAATTATAAAATTTTGATTTTTTTTTTATCTAAAAATAATCAAAAAGGAGCCATGTACAAGACTTAATTTTCTCAGGCTAAGGCATCTAGACGTGCCAAAATCTTCTAGACATAAGAAGCTCCTTTAATTGTTTTTGCTTTTGGGTCTGAATAACAGACTACATCCAGTGCTAGATAATGTTCTGATCTCAGATGGTACAGACACACTGCTTAACCAGCTGCGCAGTCACCCTTGCTGACAACAGTGCAGAAAATACTCTTGATGTCATAAGTATACATCCCTAATTTTGTGTTTTAATCCCTCATGGTACGATACCTGTAAATACCTTGAAAACATTATTGCTTTACCCTATTTTCAAATACACAATGTGGTTAGTGAAAAGATGATGGGTAGGCAAAATGCATTGTCCGATATACTTGTTAAATACAAAGATCATTATCTAGTTTTAATGTGTTTGGGCTGGTACCTTCAGAAAATAACTAGTCTAGAAAGCTCATACAGCAAGCGGACTAATGTTGACCCCAGTACAGTATACCGGTAGATATTTTTGCACACAATTGAAATAAGACCCTTTGACAAACAACAATACTTTTCTCCTTAACAGAAAAACCCTTACACATCGGATTTGAATCACAATCCTTTAGTATGCTGTTATAATAAATAAGACATTGTCTCTTCAAATTGATCTCTCCATGAATACAACCAGTCAAGTGATTCTTTAACATATTGATGGAAACATTTTCACTTTATATTTTCAGCTTTGTTCATTTTTCTATAGCACATAGTATATCTGATAATATTAATATTGTTCAATGTCTAGCTAATGAAAGGAAGCAGACATTAATCTATTAGTCTTTTAAATTATTTCTGTACATCAGTTGCTTAATAGGAACCAACAAGATAAACAAGAAAGCAATCAACGTGTAATTGTGTAAGGGTCACATGTTTCTAACTTTCCTCACCAAGATACCAAACTATCAAGGATGAAACATCAATATTTAATTCCCCATGGGACCTTCCCACATTTAAACCTCCATTATTTACTAACTACCTGTCTATACTTATGTTTAGATGTGTACCTGACATTTGACAAACACTGACTATTCATCCGTGACCTTTCCAGAGGTCAACCAAATGTCACCAAGGTATGAGAATGTCCAGAGACTCAATTAGGAGGAAATTGCCTCCAAGTTTAGATACCATGACAACCACACACCTGTTCATGTGCTAAACACCTGTCAGTGCTGATAGTTGAAGACTTACATTTTGCAATTTTGCTTTAATTTCGTACAAAGTAGCTTTGAAAGTGGACAGTTGTAAAATGAATTGGAAGTAGAAACTATAACTTGAATGGTAGAATTAACACGGGTAGCAAGTCAAAACCAACATGTACAGAGTGTTGGCCTGATCATCTTCCAATTTTTGTAAATATTTCATAAGGAAACAATTTTCTATGATGAGAGCTTTGGGCTTGATGTTGTTGATTTGGATTATTCAATTGCCCCTACAACTCCACCCAACAAATCAAACATGCAAGCTCTTAACTCATTTACTGAAACCAAACCAATGGCCAATTTACAATAATCACTAATAAAGGATCACTATCAAACAAAAGATTTGCCACTGGCTTACCTTAGGATACATTGCGGTTGCATATTCAGCAATATTTAAAAGGGACGAGGCATTCCCTTAATGACTGACACAAAAAAGTTAACTCTTGAACTCTTTTGTGGAAGTTACACAATATTATTTTGGAGTCTACGCCTAGAGGTAGTAATGATGTGTACATAGCTTCTAACACGTACATCAATAAATACATCTTAAAATATCCTAAAACCATAATACCGTACATGTATTTCACTTAGAGAAGAAAGGCTCTTACGAATAAATTCCAACCAGTTTGTGGAAGACATCACGGTAGGGAGATGAGAACATTCACAGTGTTGTTCCTAGGTTTTCAGCAGAGGGGGTCATTTTGGCCTATTATGAGCACATGGGACCCTTTGCAATGGTAAAAGTATCCTACCTCTCTATATTTTAAGGCACACCAAGCCAAAAGGGTGGGCAAATGTTCACAGGACCCCCTCTAGGAACAACACAGGTTTTCACTCAACTAATGGCACATTGCCTCTGTTTCAATATTGATTTGTTCCTGGAACTCAACTCCTTGGGCATATACTGTATCAGAAGCTGATTGACACTGACTTAACAGGGAATTGGTAGAATTGAAATGTATCAACACCCTGGGGAGTATACTGTACGGAACACAATCTCTGAAACATGATGGTAACACTGTGTAGGTGAAGATAAATATTCCCAATATTGTTCAATGAAAACTTACTTCTTGCATAGGCATCCTATTGCTTTATTGTGGAAGGAAGAACTACTCCTTTAGGATTTAACTTGGTCATAAACTAGTTAATAGTTCGCCATTGTTGTTCCCTTATCCCTTACCAGCCTCCAAAGCAACACAAAAGCATACTCAATCTCTTACTTGATAAAAATCTTTCTACATTTCCTAAACAACCAAACCAACACAAAACCAGTCTCAATCTGTTATTTATAAGAATCTTTCTACATTTCCTAAACCTGCAAAGCAACACAAAACCAGTCTCAATCTGTTACTTGTAAGAATCTTTCTACATTTCCTAAACCTGCAAAGCAACACAAAACCAGTCTCAATCTGTTACTTATGAGAATCTTTCTACATTTCCTAAACCTGCAAAGCAACACAAAACCAGCCTCAATCTCTTATTTATAAGAATCTTTCTACATTTCCTAAACCTGCAAAGCAACACAAAACTAGTCTCAATCTGTTACTTATAAGAATCTTTCTACATTTCCTAAACCTGCAAAGCAACACAAAACTAGTCTCAATCTGTTACTTATAAGAATCTTTCTACATTTCCTAAACCTGCAAAGCAACACAAAACCAGTCTCAATGCAAAGTTGCATTTCTTCAATTCTCTGTGTGAAATTGTCAAATAATCGTCTTTTGAAAGTAAAGGATGAAGGGCAGACAGAACAATGAACAGGGCGAATGACCATATTCCCGATTACATACAGGTGGAACATAAAGCTGTAGGTTGTTTGTCTCGAGATATCCTCAAGAACGTCGAAGAACCTGGACCTACCTGCCGCGAGCGGACGACTCCTTGCTGTTGGGCCTTGACGGGGTCCGAGACTCGCGCTGTGCCTCGATCAACAGCTTCTCCAGGTTTCCGTTGTAGATAGACGGGATCGGTTCCCCCGCCGCCGCCAGCGCCTGGTTCTGTAGCTCCACCCACGACTCTGTATCAGAAAACAAAAGGTTACAATCTTTAAAAACAGTTGTGAATTTCACAATAAATCTAGGGTTTTTCTTTACATATTTTGGGTGCCAAACGCCAGTTTCCGAACTGTTTTCTATGCTGGCTCTCCAGCACTATAGCTGCGAAGAAAAGAAAACGGCCTGCAGGAAGGCATAAAATGACAATTCGGAAACTGGCGTTTTAGGCTTTGCATAAGAAGATGGTGTAAGGTAAGCTAAAGCTACTTTAGTGAAGTTTTCAGCAAATTTGGTACTGAAAAGAATTGATACAAATGTCATGATCAAATTATTAATCATTCCATTCAAAAGGATTCTGAATTGGGTTTTTTCTTTCAGATAAGTCAAAATAATGTTAGGAATTTTGTAGCATTATTTGTTAACCATATCTCATTTAGTTCGCTTTTTGAATCTGTCAAATTATCAACAATCAAAGATTTGTGGTCAAAGTTGTTATCCAATCCATCCTTATTTTCAACACTCAGGATATGACTGGTTAGTTTGACAAACTGTGAAGTCATGAAAGCAAGAAATCATTTGTCCACTTGGATTGTTATATACAACTACTGGTATACTGAAAATGTACCATTAGCACTTTCACTGTATGTCTGGTTGTGTAATGTGAGCTTGTTAACTTAATTATCTAGATGATATAATTTCTAACTTCTTAAGGTGTGAGAACAAATTCCTAAGTTGATTTCATAGGTGATGCAGAGCAGTTATATACATGCAATCCAGTTTGGAGGACTCATTCAAAATCTGAACCATTATATCTGAACTCCAAAACTTTTATATAAGAGTCAATGAGTATTTCATAGATGGATATTTCTATTTCCACAACCACTTCTTATACCATTTTCAAGTCTGAAATGATATATTTCAAAGTTGTTGAATATCCATAGAATCCTAGTCTCCTTTATGCCAAAAACATCTAGTAGGTCTCTCAACTACGAAAAACATCAGCATACCTCTCAACCAGTATTGTTTAATGTTTATCTTGTTTCAAACTCTGCTGATGACTATCTAGCAACCTATTGTCCATTTTTGCAAGCAGATTTAGTTCAAGTACAAAATGTGTAGTGCAAAAATGTACTCTTTTCACCTGACATATTTTGTTCATGTTTCATCTTCACAGAGCTTCATAGAGCATTCAGCTCTTGTCTGTCCACTCTACATGGAATATCTCTTATTAATCTTATCATGCTAATGAATTAAAGATATCTATGGGACTTAAATAATTGTTTTCCATTCACCTCATTAACTACTTAACCATTCTTGAATTCATTATATGGTAGAGAATATGATATTCTTTACATGTGATGATTTGATAATGTCACTTGATGACTTGATCTGAATTTCAAGAGTAGGAGAGAAAGTGCAAATGAACTCTCGTGTAGACTAAAATTTTAAACAAACTGGTTTTTTAAATGAACTTTTATTTCATTTTTCAATTACCCAAGAAGTTAGACATGAGATCAGTTTGTAAAGCTCTCAAAAAACATGATCTTTTTGACTATAGCTATTTGAATGAAGACATCCACAATGATAGAGTCAATATGATAGTGTTATCAATCCAATCTGTCCCCAACCAACCCCTGAGGCATACCTTGTCACGTCGAGGGTTTTATTACCTCACAATCCCACGGGCATGTTTAATATTAAACACAACTCAGTTATTGTTTCCAATCTGTATAACAGCTGCCATGTTGTCAAACTGTTGAGTGCTTTTGTTTCAAGTTTATTGGAATTCTTTTGTCCTGTCTGTTATGCAGATTACTTAAGGGATTTTTAAAAAATATTTTCAAATGAACAATCTGTACCATCAATAATTGAGTATAATGAACGTAACAATTCTACAATTTTCTCTTTCTTAAAACTTGTTAAAAAACAAAAACAATGTCAACATAACCTAATTAAAACAAAGTAAATAACAAAGACAATATTAAATCCAAGTTTTAAATTCTTAAACAAATGTCTCATCAAACCAACATTCAAGCCATAATCCCCTTCTATGCAGAGACAAAAGAGAAGCGTTTAAACATGTACTACAATTGTAAAACTGAACATATTATTACACTAGATTCCTGGCCAACGACTTTCAATAGGTTCAGCAATAATTCTAAACAATCATATTTAACCCCAAATTCACAAACTTGAATGCTTCAATAACAGAGAAGAAAAGAGACAGTTTAAAAGGGTTTCTATCCAATTTCATCATGATGCAATGAATGTTTAGAAATGTTCTGAACAAAACTCTCTTAACAGAGCTTATGTGAATTACAATGTTAATACTTTACACTTGATTTTGTTGCATAAATGAGATTTTACCATGTTACATCCATTGAATCCATTATTCAGAGATTATAAGAGTAATACAATGATTCACACTTGGATAAGTTTTAAAGAGAAATTGTTCAAATATTTTGTCTGAGACCTGTTCGAACATTTCTCACTCATGATCTAGTGTTAATTTCCCTGTTGAGTGCTGTTTCTATGGGTTATGGACATACCCTACCCAGAAATTTTTTTTCTTTTTTTTCTGAACATAACAAAATTTAAAATATTATACAACTTTTCAGTATGTTTTTGATACAATTTTGTCAATTTCATCATTGTCGCAATTTTTCATCGTATCAAGGTTCTGCACAAAAACAACGTTTTTTTTACACAGGGTATGTCCTTTACAACATTGAAAAGACTTACCAATATATTTATTTTGTTTCCTACTCAAACATATTTCATGCCTTAAACATAAATATATTATCAAATGAAATGTACAAACACAAATAGTTTTGTATGGGATAGAGCATTGAAAATTCTGTCCATCTATCTTAACGATTTCTAAAGATTACTCCTTGAAGAAAAATTTAAGGTGATTTCAAATAACATGAGAGATATCAAATTAATATTTTTCAATGATAGGTAATTACAAAATTTTCTAATCAACCCAATTTTCCAATCAAACAATCTAAAGTGACATACATAGTAAACAAGTAAACATGGCAGGCAAGTTCATAGCTCTCGCGATAAATGAATAATGGTATGAATATAAATTTCATACATGACAATTGAAGAAGAAATCCTAGTTGAACATTTAACAACAATAATTTATGCAGGTGAGTTGTGATACGATTCTCTGAAAGCGACAAACTTAACTACCGAGATAATAGAGGGCCCCATGATACGTGAATGATGGGTGAATATTTAAAAACAATATATTATTATTTTTTTATTAATTTACAATGTATAAAGTCATTAAAAACAACAAGACAATGTATTTTTATTTTACAAGAAATGACATCGATGTAAACTTGTGCATTTTGCTTCCGTTGTAAACATTACATCGCTAACTCGATCGTCTGACATCGATCATGCCCCACTTCCCAGAATTGGGGGGTGGGCTTTATACCGAGAATGACCCCAACCTGCTCAACCCTGAAAAATGGGGGGTGGTCTTTCGTTCGAGGGTGGTCATATACCCGCGAGGATACAGTACCACCGCTGGAGCAATTTAAGCTGAGGTGATCTGGGGTTTATCGCCGCTTTCAAGAGTATTTCACCTATATCGCGGCTGCTAGTATTATTGCAGGGAGAAAGCCAACACCATTATGGCTATGCTTTGCAGTGAAACCTGCGAGCAACATCTGGAACTAGCAACCATGGGTGGTACTGCACTGAAATTCAGTGTTGCATTGCACCCAAACCTGACTGTGGGTAGAACAGTTCTCTACTGCAGACAAAGTTGCCAAGCCCCTGGTGGGATTCGAACCACAGACCTCCTGATCCGAAGCCGAACGCGCTAACCCCTGCGCTATCCCGCCTCTGAAGCAATTTAAACATGAGATCCAGTTTATATACAATAATAATAATAATCAAGTGACAGCTGTGACTACATTCTGATTCTTTGTTGTGGAAACACAACATGAAATATGTAAACAAAGCCATGTTCAAAGCAACATAAACAATACTTTTTGTTAAGTGAAACTTAATGATGCAATATATCTGGTTTGTATTATTTCTGATGTAGATACACATTGTATTTATCTCAAAATTGATCAAATCATTTGATAAAACATTATGATGCAATGTGTATGTTTGGCTTTGTTATAAGATACTATTTGTGTACATTGTATAACTATTACTAGTTTCTTTCTTTAGTTGTACTTGCCTAAATACAGATCATATAACAACATCATTATGCAATGTTCTGTTTATGATAAATCACTGTCTATGTCAGTGTCGAATCATAGTTACGCTTTATTCTTTATTAATAAGGATCTGCCTACAGCTTCATGATTTACCGTAATGTTATGAATGGTGTGAGATGATGCAATGTTTTGCTATTGCTTGATAACAAAGTACTACGACTAAGTCTTGGTTTCATTAGAAAACACTACATTATTTCTTCTCTTTTTGCTTTATTAACCACATTACACAGTGTTCAAATTAAAACATCACACAGTACTGTTTTGATATACTTTGTGTCACTAAGCGTCTCTCATTACTCCTTAGAAACCTCATATAAACTGATTTATTCAACATAATGCAATACCTTTATTGAGTTAGCACATAGACGACATACATATACCCTGTTTGATATAGCTGAACACAATACAATGTTAACCCATGACAAACTAAGTGTTACTTTATAGTCATTATTATAGCAAAATAAAACGGATTCTGTCTAATGTTGCTCATTTGTAAAGGATCATCTTAGTAACAAGTTCATAATTTCTGTTTAATTTTTCATCTGTTATCCTAGGAATGTCTGAAATTTAATCAAATTATGTACGTATTTGTGAACAAGTTCTCTATGGGACACATTTCCAACTTCGATACATAAATCGGCAAATCTCCCAACATTATATACCGGTAAACATTCTACAGATAATAATACAGTAATTATGAACTTCAATCTGAGATGTTTTCTATTTTAACCTGCAACGTTTTATAATGATCCAACTAAAGCTTATTCATGAATTTATTTAATCTATTTTTGCTACACTTCTCTGGGTAAAGATGAATTTATTAGTTGATTTACTAAATTCCTTAAATTGATTTTGACCAATTTGTCATTAATTATCCTGAATAATAAAAACTGTTGCTAAATGTTACTCTTTTTTTGAATACCTAAAACTATTTTCATCTACACTGAAATGTGATTCCTCTTTTGTGCCAAATGACATTAGTCATCTGTATATCTGTAAATCAACTCATTTATTTTGTCTAGCCTTAATCATTTTGCACCTCAAAAATCTCTAAAGCAACTTATTATTTTGTCTGGCCCCATGATAAACGTCCAAGTCAAGCACTCAAATTAATCATTCTAAAAATATAAACCACAAGTTACATACACGTCAATTTTTACCAGTCATTAGCCATGTTGGCCAACTTGCCAAGTCTAAGACTACATGTCAAAACACTCACAACCATTTTAATATCTCACCAATCATAGAACAATGGCGCTAAATGCAATGTTTTATTATGACAATAGTTCCTATGTACCTATAAACACATGAAAAGAACACTGACCCAGTGACCCAATTTTGTCACTTCTGACATATAAATATATATATATATATATATATATATATGGTACCTATGAGGGAAACATGTTTTAAGTTAGATTTGTTTCTTATTCTCTCCAAATAGACACAGACAAGTTGGAGAGATTTCGATTAATTAAAGGAATAAAATTAGTTTTAGTCCAACGCAAAGACATGATCTTCACTACTTTCATGTGTTCAGTTAAATAATTACCCATTCAAGCAAGCAAAATAACACCAAGAGGTTTGTGACATCAACCAGCTATGTGTAAGTGTGTAAGTATAAACCTATAAGGTTTGGTATGTATTCAATCTAGGCAAATATTTCTTTTAAAGTTTATGTAATCTAAAATTGGAAAAAAATCTCTAAGTTAAACTTCATAGAGATGTAAACTCTGACAATTCTTTTGAAAGTGGATATTAGCCCCTGCCTTCAGTCATTTTGCTACATGGATACGAGAAGTCTGTTGTATAAATATGAATAATTAGCTTCTCATATTATATAGAAGTTGATAAAGTTGGAAAATCACAAGTTTACAAGATTTAAAAGATAACTTATCAATGCTGTCAATGAATTTGAAAAAAAGCTTTACATCCTCCTATACACACAGAAGGACGAGACGATAACTCTTAGTGGTATCAATTATTCAAGGAATTTAGATTAGAACCTGAATAACCAGCTTTTTACATAGTCAATCAAAAATGAGTCCTGGTGACTAAGTGGTAAATATATCTGGGGGTCCATTTCATATTTCAGGAGTCTTTTTAAAAATCATGGATAAACATGTTTCAGATTTGATAAAAAGGTTGATAAATGAGGTAAGGAAAAGACTTAAGGGTAATAAAAATCCAAAAATCTTTGGCTAAGGGTAAATTGTCAGTTACTGAGGGTCGAAACTGGACGTTATGAGAACCTGCATTTTAATCATAGATATTGTTTTAATTGTAGTGATATTATAGAAGATGAAATGCACGTTTTACTGTTTTGCCCTTTATATGAATCTGTTAGAGAGGAATTATTTGTCTCTTGTCTTAAAAAGATAGAAGGTTTTAATATGCTTTCGTCAAACGAACAGTTTTATTCTATACTCAACAATCCCGTTTTAACTTTTGATAGTGCCAAGGCCTGCAATAATATTCTTTATATACGCCGTGATATTTTATATAGATAGCATATGCAATATATTTTTATTTTGTTTACATCTCCATGCTTTTATTTTATGTGTATTTAATTGTACAAGTGTCTCTCATAAATCGCTGAGCGATTTGTTGTATATACAAGTGAGACAAAAATAAAATCATCTGTCTGTCTGTCTGTCTACTCTGGTCCGAGTCGAGTCTGATCTCTCTAGTACTATTTATACGCCCTGTGGAAGCCCTACTGCATACCACATGGTATTCACTGAGCGGGTCCTTCAGACATAAATATGTGTCAAATACTCAGACAAGCGTTTATCATTAACTTTATTTCTTTGAAAAAGTATCAAATAGTCCAGAAAATGGCCCATTGCCAAGGTTGTCTTTTCAATTCCCTGAATTATGTTGAAAAATTCCTAACAGAGTTACAATTGTTTATTATCTTAATGGTATGACTAGCCAGTCATAACATGACCTAATTTTTTCGTCCTGGTTTAATGATAAACATGTTTACCTAATTCATGTTGTAATAATCTTGTTCTTGTCTCTTTAACTGATAAAACAATTAAAACCATTATCATTCTTTCCTTATCATATAATCCAGAATCATATTTTGTCCTTTTCCTTATGACCGTTTATTAATTATTGAAGTAACTCAGATTCTATACAAGTTTATATCAAATTAAAAATAAATCAGACAAATTTTTACAAAAGAAATCAGTTGAAACATTCTGATAATACAAAAAAGCATATATCTACGTCATTTGTATCATCCCAATTAACCATTTTAGTTGTTCGACAGCATGTGATTATGATTGTTATTATGGTAAGTTTCCTACAAAAACAGACAAGTTGTTCAATGATCAATGAATAAAGTTCTCATTCAATATTTACAAGACATATTTTAATCCAGACACTTAAATGCCCCTCTGCATGTTAGAGCAAATCCACAAGTTGCCACAAACATCTGTTTCAAGTTTATCTGACAATAAATGTGCCCATTAATTTCCTGCTACAAGGAAAACCTACATGAGTAGCTTCACTTTTGACCTTTGACCTTCCTCTGGAGTCTGGACACCTTTCAATGGTGCTTAATTCCTGTTATGTAATCTGATGAAGGCTAATAACAATAGTACCTAATCACTACAGCAGATGTCACACTTCTGACAACTGTCATATTCAATTATCAGCTTTATGGTTACAATTTGCAGTGATCATGGCAATGTGCAATGAAATTGTTGTGGGTACAGCAGTTTTCAAAGCTTTGCATATATCTTTATAGCAGTTTATAAGTTATAAACCTAAACTTAATATAAACAAAACATGAACTTTGAAATTTGTAACAATTATATTCATAATCTTTGACTGTTAATAATTTCGAAAGAAATAAATGAATTATGGTTTAACTCAAACATTATTTCATTGTCTTAATTAAACTATTAATATTAATACTAATTATACAGTGCCAAAAATGGATATTTTCATAACAGCTTATTAGAGGTAACAGAATGAGAATGTAGAGAATTCCTTTTCTTCTTCTTTTCTATGACTCTGAACACTATTATTGTTATACTTCTTCATACATGACTGTGTCAATATTATTGTTTTTATTTTTCATGATCTTTTTTATGTTTGGACTTTTCCACTTTTCAAGAAAGATTATAACTAAGCTCCACGAAATTTATATTCAAACATAAATAAGCGAACAGATTAATACCATGATTCTAAATGGGCGTGTGGCCAGTGCGTGGAAAGAATTTTGCGCCAAATATTTGGTCCATCCACTCTGACACGTAAACATGTAGTACAGTCGTAGTACCTCATTAAGACGAGATGTTTCTCATATTTGCTAAAATTGGGTAACTAATGAAAATGTAGACGTTGTATAACGATTTAAATAATAAATTATTACAAAATGAGACACATGATGCACCGTATTGCGTGGCACTTCTATACGAGGTGTCGACACAACCACAAGACAATGAATGGCCTAGTTTTTGCTGCCACAACATCTGCCTTTCTGTCAGTGAAACTGCGCAAAATATTACATACCATTGAGGTCTTCTGATGGTTCAGGCCTCTGTGCAGACGCCATGTTGCAGAGCAAACCTCAGATGAAGATTATAACCCTTAGATTCGTCGTATAGCTTTAACGTTTCAGCTGTCACGGTACTTTGTTGATGTTTTGGGTTTATTTACAGTGACGTCAGAAATGTGTTGGTCACGTGATCGTAAGAGCGGCCTCTGTGAGTTCGGGAAAAGGTAAAGGGAAGTCACTCTAGATTGAAATGATTTAGATTAAAAACCTTCTTTGTGATAACAACGTGTTCGAATCCAACACCCTCCTTTGATAGAATAAAGTCACACTGCAATGAATATGATATTTTTACCGCATTTCGCATCTGCAATAACAAAACAATGGTTATGACGTCACACGCACCTGTCTGTAGAAAATACCGCGATCTATTAAATATGTAATTTAAACATCACCAAAAAAATTATTTATAAAAAGTTTTTGTACTCTTGTTATATATTCTATAGTTTATTTACTTGATATGAATATGTTCGAATCGCTTCTTTTTCTGTGCTAAAATGCTTACTTCAGATCTTGAGATTTGAGACTCTAATTTGTTTTATTCAATGTTTATTTTTTTCTTTCACTCTATTCAATCGAGTTATTCTGATGATACACCAATGTTGTAATACGATTTCTTAGAATTCGAAACGGAAATTGGAACATACCTTTCAAATTAAGGAAAGTGTTTCCTACTTCTCATTGACTTTTGAAATGCTAATTGAACACAACATGATCGTCCTTAACAAATAACAAATAAGTGAGTATGAAGCATTTACAATAGATAACATAACGTTTATTCATGTGAGATAACATATCAACGTTTAACAGTAAACATTTTTTATCAAATTTTCAATCATTGAGAAGCAATCGCTTAAAAGTAACCGACGATATATTGTCGAGAACATAATAAATATGGATAACAGCTTCTTTAAGTACATGTACTCCCAAGTTAACTATTTCAGCAGTTGTAAAAATTACTTAAAATATTAGAAAACGAGGACGAGCAATGACTTGATTATTCAAACTACATGTATATGTTTTTAGTTATTCATCAGGCTTAATTCATCGATCAAAATTTATATTTTCAATAGTTGTACTTGTTACATGTTTCATCCTACGCTGTATTATAGAAAAATAGGGTTGCCTATTAAAACTGAAGTCTTGTCTCGCTTCTTCATCTTTTGTTACAACAAAAATGTAAACCAATACAACTATATGCATTTATTCCTTTTTCACGCATTGCGTAATACTTAACAAAATCAACGTAATGTATGTTCTTTCCGTGCAGAATACCACACGCCAAACAATTACCTACCAAAAGTTTACCGTTGTCAGGTGAAAATGTCACGTACAAAGGTCACGTGATTGACAATGCCAAGGCCATTGCATGCCGATGAGCATGTACAGCGGGTCAAGATATAGTGAATAGGTAAATAGGTAATACTTCCCCGTCAACTTGACAACTTGCTTTTATCAGGGCCTAATACAATGAGTCAATGTATAGTCGGTGCGTGTATCTGCACTGAACTGTTAATACATGTAAATATAAGACCATTGCAATATGCATCTCCGCTGTAACTCATAACTACAATATATCAGCACTTGATTATTTATGTCAAGTGACGCTCTGAATAATATTTAAAATATGTAAGTATGTGTTTGTTAAGTAAACGTTTTTTTTTCAGATTAAAGACTTATAAGTATCATATCTATATATGCTTAGCTCATTTGCAAACAATTATGTTTTCAATGAGCAAGTAAGCTTCACTTTATCACAGCTTTATATTATCACCTGCACAACATAGCGAGGTTGAATGTGTTTATCACTTGCACATCATAGCTAGGTTGAATGTGTTTTTCACTTTCACATCATAGCTAGGTTGAATGTGTTTATCACCTGCACATCATAGCTAGGTTGAATGTGTTTATCACTTTCACATCATAGCTAGGTTGAATGTGTTTATCACTTTCACATCATAGCTAGGTTGAATTTTGTGTTTATCACTTTCACATCATAGCTAGGTTGAATGTGTTTATCACTTTCACAACATAGCTAGGTTGAATGTTGTGTTTATCACTTACACATCATAGCTAGGTTGAATGTGTTTATCACTTTCACATCATAGCTAGGTTGAATGTGTTTTTCACTTTCACATCATAGCTAGGTTGAATGTGTTTATCAATTGCACATCATAGCTAGGTTGAATGTGTTTATCACTTTCACATCATAGCTAGGTTCAATGTGTTTATCACTTGCACATCATAGCTAGGTTCAATGTGTTTTTCACTTTCACAACATAGCTAGGTTGAATGTGTTTATCACTTGCACATCATAGCTAGGTTGAATGTTGTGTTTATCATTTGCACCTCACAACTTGATTAATTTTATCACTTGCACATAATTTACAACTGTTCAAATTTACGAGTGGTCCCAAACAGCTTGTTCAATGTTAAGTTTGGTCACAATATTTCGAATTGGAACAAAAGAAATTATGAAATTTATAAATTTGACGATTGAAAGATGTTATCAATATAAAAAAAACCTTGATAGAAGTTAATTTGTTCATGCATTTTGTCAGTAAGTTGGTTTTAAAAACAAGCACCAGTGCAATTTTCACTATCCTATCTCGTCTAGATTTTAAACGGCCTTTTTTTGGAAAACGCGTGTTTTAAAACGTTTTAACAGATATTGACTTGAAATTAAAAACTAAGTTCAGTTAGCTCTTGAAGACACGAATTAATCTAGTTTCAGCCGTAACTATCACTCGTAGCTTAACCTATCATGCATTTTATAAGGTATCGTTTCTTTTGCCCCTAAGTGTAGTGCTATATTCAGTTAATGGCATAAAGTTCACGTACATGAACGGCAAATTGCGTTAGAAATATCAAAATCTTTCCATGAGAATCAAACATACATACACGCATGATTGCAGATACACTGCAATCTTTTATTCAACAATATAGTTGTCCAAAGAGTGACACATAAGGACTAAATGCATATTTGAAGTAATATGTAACCGCATGTGACCAAAGAGACACTAGGCGTTAGAATGTGTATGTAAATCACTTCGACTGCTACTGCTTCTGTTCAATTAACAGGTGCGTTCTAACAAAAACGTCCCCAATGAATGCATATCTATTGGTTATATATTGATTTGAACAATACAACATTCGTAATAACTAAAAACCCGTCGCTTCAAATTAGAAACAGCGCTGATAACGTGGACATAACTGAACGTGGTAGAGGTTAACAACAAATTCATTTGTCTCGTTTCACTTAGTTTTTATTTGCAAGAAAGAAACTTACATTGGGTTACGCTACAAGTGGACATGCAATTCAACACGAAGTCTTGCACTCAGACTGTAGTAAACAAAATGTTGACATTAACAATACCTCATAAATAACACTTTATAAGCAATTCTGAATCTGTAGAGATCATAGCAAATTCTCCGAATAATAAATAATCTATGATAAAGAAATCGTTTAAGAGAATTGATAGTTTTCAGAGACTTGAATATACCATTTCGTAAGGATATTTTGATAAGGAATAAGGAGACGATTTATCTAACATGCACTTTAAGAGTTCGTCTTTATCTTAAACATCTGAGTCAACAGTTTTTGTAACAATCAAGATACACAAGGTCATTTTCTCAATATTCTAATTAATTGTAATGTTTTTACATCAACCATATGATCCTTCATCTTCCCACGGCAAGGTGAAAACGTATCGAGCAACTCTCCTCGCTTAGAAAAGAGGAATGGAAAAGTTTAGAAATTTTTTCGTTTCGCCCGTGACGTTGTGAAGATGATGATCATTTAGCTGTAAGGATTGGTCATTGGAAATTTTATACAATTGAAAAAAGGTTGATAATACATACAAATAAATTTTAGAACGAGAAGTCAAGATCAATTTAACTACAGCTTTATTAATTTGCTCTTAATTTATTGAGATATGTTTTGTACCATATATCGAGTAGGGATACTCTGTTTAGTTATTTGTATAGCGGAAACATACTACCAGTGGAAAATATTAAATACGTTACTCATCACTTCACGTTAAAGAGAGGACATATATAAGTAACGTTTGGAATATGCAAACCTCTAGCTGTGAATGAGAACACACTGTGAATGTTCATCATACTTAAATAACAAAAATACCGTTTTTCAAAGTTTATAAATGAATATATTCCCCATGAACAATTCAAACCAGAATGTATTACATACGCGTCGTGAATAAATTAAACATTTCAAAATATTTTGTTGAAATATTTTCGATATTCAACACTCACTCGTTTTGTAATCTCTATATATTCGAGCTAAAACAGCTCACCTTGCAAATTCTGAGGTCTATATAGATTATAGAATATCAAATTTCTGAAACTGTTCTATATTTATTCTTAAAGGAAAACATACATTTATATCTTAATATATAATATACATATATCTACCCTGGACAACCTGTCGATATATAAGGGAACCGGACCGGAATCGTCACTGACATTTGTTTGAAGAAGAAAAGGAAAGCATACATTTCAATACAAATTAACATAACAAAAAAGTGAACTTTCGAGGAGTTACATCCCTTATATCGTTGAATTGTTGCAGATTTTACGTGCGGTTTTATCCCAACAATGATTTTGAGAATGTTGAGATATATTTGAACGTTTAAAAGTGTAAAATATCCGACGTTATTTTGAATTTATGTATCGAAAGAAACACATATATATTCACTGAAAACCTCATTCATAAAGAAGACTTAGTATCCATACCAATGTAAGTACTGAGTTTTCAAAGCATTGGGCCTATCAACTCAAATCGACTGCGGGCCGTGTTAAAGATGTTTAGTCGCTGAGAAAGAAAAGTGCAGTTAAAAAAGGATAAGGGCAATTGAGGTGGGGTCTTGGGTTTTATTATATACTCATGTAATCTTAAGATAGTAATACAAGGGTTCAATACGGAATACGTCTTCAAATTCCGTATTGCACTCCAGAATCCGTATTACACGCCTGCCGGTTCTATTTTTTTTAAGCTTTGGCTATTCTCGGAAATTTCCGCAAGTAACAATGATTTTTCTAATTAAAACATCATAATTAATGTATCTCAATGCATTGGTAAAAGCCTACTTATTAATATGACATTGAAGGATAAAATAGTGAGAAACTACAGTTATCATTAGTAAAGAAACTGCAAAACACTTTGAAAAAGGAAATCCTGAGCCAAATTCCGAGAGCATCGCTAGCGATATTCGTCATT
Source organism: Steromphala cineraria (assembly GCA_916613615.1). Classification (NCBI taxonomy): domain Eukaryota; kingdom Metazoa; phylum Mollusca; class Gastropoda; order Trochida; family Trochidae; genus Steromphala; species Steromphala cineraria. The sequence goes on along the minus strand of OU744731.1, from coordinate 4,532,482 downwards.
ATGACGTCATAGCCCACAACGATTATGACGTCATTTCCATGGTGACGTCGTTTGAAGGACTATATAAATAATGGCTATCGAATTACTTTTGACGTTATTTTGTTTTCACACTTGAAAAACATATCTTTTTCGTATAACTGCGCAGAGTAATGAGAAAATAAAAAGATAATTGAGGTGTCAAATCATCAGTCGAGCGTGTTCTGGGTCATCGCCTTGTTCGCATTATGTATTAATGCGCAGAACGTTTTCTCAGATAATTTAAGAAATTCAAAAACTACTTGTAAAAAGGTTTAAAAGGAGTATATAATAAATACAGAACGTCATACGTGTGCATTTGGGTCGTTTGTATTGAACTCGAAGATATCATGGACATCTACTCGTTCAATACAAACGACCTAAATGCACACGTATGACGTTCTGTATATGTATGATATAGACCAAGGGGTCGTGAATATGAATTACTCTCAGCCCGGCTCGTTACACTAGGGACCTATAAACAGGAGACCAAATATTCTATCACAGTGAGGACCTGTATGTTTTCTTGGGTTTCAAATTATGAGAACGGGAAATGATTTTAGACAAGTTGGTTCATACACGGCTCTTACTCTCTTGTTCAGTTGTCAATTTAGATTCTCAAGAAAAAATAAAATATACTCTAAGATGACACTTGGATGTTCGAACGTAAATTATATGTGACTTTCTTTACATATTTTTTAGATAGCGGTCATCGTTAAGTAATAAGGAACACGGAAAATGATCTTATATCACTCCTAATTCATCTTTAAAAATATATATTGAGAGATTTGTATAAAGATCTCAATATTGTTAGAGATGGAAAAAAAACCGATAATCATACATATGGTAAAGAAGTTTAATCAATATCAATAGGCCAAAATTGCAGTTGAATTAGATGATACAGTTTAATATTTGCTGCTAGTGTGGCATATCAAAGAATCAAAGTTTAATTTCGATCGAAAAGAAAATAGGCTTTTTTCGGTATGTCCAACCATACTTAAACACTGGGTAAACAATCGATCATAATACAAAAATCTAAACTCTTATGACAGGTTTACATAAATAGGAATCGTTTAAAGTTATGTAAGCGGCAGTAAAATGTCCCAAAATTGCGCGATTATGAATAAGTAGACAAAACGTTTGATTGCCTGCAGTGACGTGAATTCGGTGATAAGTGTTAATTCTCAAAATCATGTTTGATAGAAGTGGACTACGATAAAAATGATATTGATAATAAAACATTAATGAGTGTTGATTCAATATCACTATTATTAATATCATATTTCAAACAAGTAAAAGTATTTAAAAATACCATGATAATCGATTAATCGCAGTATGTCATATCTACTCATTCATTATAAAACAATTAAAAATTTATTCTGGGCAGGCTAGTTTGGTATTCAGATATTTTCTTGCCAAGATTATTCACTATGGAAAAATAAATCCTTGAAACAATTAAATTTCTTAAAGGAACTAATATAATGTCTATCATATCATAACAATTTGGAATGAATTTGCTGTGAAGTTTCATATCTACTCATTCATTATGAAACAAGTAAAACAATTTTTTTGGGTAGGCTAGTTTGGTATTCAGATATTTTCTTGCCAAGATTATTCACTATGGAAAAATAAATCCTTGAAACAATTAATTTTAAATAATATAATGTCTTTATATCATAACAATTTGGGATGAATTTGCTGTGAAGTTTGTTTCGAATTCAAATCAGTATTTATGATATAATGTTACTTATAACAGGTAGTCTGTTTTCTATAACAGAAAGGTTGCGAGTTTTGAAACGTCATACCACGAGAGAAAAGGTAAAGCGTTACTCAATCTTATTAAAATATGATCTATTTGCTACACTACGCTACGCGCTATAATCATTTTAATGAGATTGAGCGTTACTGAGAATAACAAGCCTCACATACATGCATGATGGAGAAAAGCTTTTGCATACTCTATGTTAATATCATACTTTTTCCTAAGAACAAGACATACAAATGTGAAATTGAATATGGCCTTTGCTTACACTAGCACTATGTTAATGCCATACCAAATTCTATAGAACAAAACAAACATACACGATAAGAAATATTGCTTTTGTTTACACTATATATATGCCATACAATTAACAAGAAAACGAACCATTCATACACGGTGTTGAATATTGCTTTTATTTACACTATGTTAGTACATTTTCTTCAGAAGGAAGTATACAAATATTTTTAATATTGCTCTTGCTGACGCTATGTTAATGCCATACCTTTTTTTTCCATAGAATAAAAGATATAAAATCACAGTGTGATATTTAATTATCTTTTTCATGTTAATGCCATACTATTTTTCATACAATAAAACATATAAAAATCACAGTGTGATATTTAATTTTATCATCCAAAACTGTGTTCCACAGGAGATATCGCTTGTGGAAGATCAAGCGATATCTCCTAGGAGATATCGCTTTGACAGTAGATTTTGAACAATGCCCTGTCAACAGAAGGGACATGACATCACAAACGTTTTGCATCATCAGAAATGATGTCACAATGTTTGACGTCATAAACACAATGACGTCACAATGCTATGACGTCATGAACACCATGACGTCACAGTGCTATGACATCACTGGTTTAGGAGTTTTAGAGCTATGCAGTGTTCAAAGATGTACATTTTTCATGCAAATGTGATGAAAAATGATTTTGGATGATAAATAGAATCTCACCCTCGTGTCTTCTGATATCAAATATATCAACTTGTGTTGATATATTTGATATCAGAAGACACTTGTGTGAGATTCTCTATATCTCTTTATGTTAATGCCATACTACTATTCATACAATAACACATATACAAATCACAATGCGGTATTTAATGAGCAATATCTTTGCATTTTGGATGGCGAAAACAGAGTTAATGATGTAAAATTCCCAACCAAGAAAATAAAAAGAGTAGAGTGAAATAAGCCTATCCTAGGTCATCAGGGATCATGGACCTTTTGCTTCGGTGCGCCTAGTGGTAGTATGATTTGTTTTGTTGTTAAGGTACTGTAACTGTGAAACATCTCTGCTATGTAGCAACTAGTGATTGAACTTTAAAGGGGCAGTAGCACGTTTTTAGGGGGAATATAAGGTGATGTCAGGAAAATGAAAATTAATGGTTCCAATTGAAAGACAAGGTATTGAAACTAAAAGGAGCAGTAATAATTCAAATATATAATGTAAAGTTTAGCCATGCGATTCGTTTTCCTAACACAAAATGAATTAAAGGTGTTCACACAAAATGGCCGCCAATGGATTTTATATGAATCTTCATACTTTGTCCTCTGATTATGGATGATTGGCTTGTGTAATGAGATTTTTGACACTGCCAAAATAATACATTAAACATTAACTAACAATTATCAGTGAAAATTTTAAAATATAAAATTATCAAAAAACGTGCTACTGCCCCTTTAAATACAATGTGTCAGTTTATGAACAGTTGACATTGCTAGGAATCAAAACAGCTTTGCTTTTGTCATGGCCTTATGTGACACGTACTAAGCATAGTTGCATATTTCGTGAATGAGACACATCCAACATTCATGTTACACAAACAACGTAGGTTGAATGTTATACCATCCAAACTGTAAGTAACTTCCTATAATGGCGGTATCATACTACAATCATTTTAAATTAAGTAAGTGGCTGTCTTGAAGGTTTCACAACAGTGTAATAAATCAAATGCCCCCACAGTACCGTATTTCCTCTAATAAGCGCCGGGTCTCCAATAAGCGCCGGGCCTCTAATAAACGCCGGGGGGTAAAGGGGTGCTGAAAAAATAAGCGCCCGGGCGCTTATTAGAGGAAATACGGTATATTAGAATGCAGCATTTGTTGCGACATGGTTGTGTACTCAGTCAACTTTTGTTCTCTACGTTCATTAAAGTTTTGCAAGACAGCATCGATTTTGTTTGTTGCCCATTCAGTTAATGATGAAAATGACCAAATAAAATTATTGTGTTTCGGAAAGGAGAATAAATTTAAAGGACATTTATGATGTCTACACTGCCATATTGATCCTGTCGATTCATGCAACTACTTTGGTTAACGAATTCTTCATGTCTCTAACATGGTGAGAGTTTTTGTTCCATTTTTAAACTCATTTAAAAAGAAGGAAAGTACCATTTGATCTCTATTAATATCATGAATATTTCAAAATCCTGGTAGATCAAAAAACCCTAGAATACTCTTTATGCAAGTTTTATTGGGATAGAGTGGGTCGAGGACTCGAGGGGTAGACTATCAATATGTATTTGACACACAATCATCCAACGCAAACCAGGGTGTTAATGGAGATGTGGCAGGTATCCATAGCCCAATTCACGCCTACGAACATTGCCTAGCATAATAACAATAGGTTTTGTTTTGTTTCATATAAACAGCTTATCTGATCGGGAAAAGTTCCATGTTTTATTGAACAGTATTGATTTCTTTAAATTAAATAAACTTTTTTATTTGAAGTCCAATAGCTATGAAACATATACAGTTAGAAAGATGTTGCGAATGTTAATCATTTTTCATAATTAAAAATTTTGCAGAATACAGAGGCATTTTAAATCAAGCACAGAGCGATAAATAATTAAGCTATTCGGGAGTTTGAGGTATCATAGAAAAAGAATTGGAAAGAGAATATCTAGGCGAAGACATTTCATTGACTTTATTGAAAAATAGAAATTGTAAAATGCGAAAATTAATCATTCAAAATGGATAAAAGTAAAAGAGCAATTCCTTAAACTATCAACAATTGAACAAGGAAGACAAGAGTAATTCTGTGGATGAACAAATTCTTTATTGGACAGTAGCGACGTTTCGGTATCTATAGATATATGTTTGAAAACGGTATAAGACAGACAGACAGACAGACAGACAGACAGAAACTTTTATTGACTCAAGCCATAATAAATGGCCTCTGGCCATGTACATATATTGAGATAAATAATGATTACAAGATAACGAGGATGTTTTAAAAATCAACACGTTCTTCGCTGAAAAGCTTCGTATACATATGCTGCAAAATTTCTCACATCTTTAACGTTGTTAGTAAAACATAGTTGTAGGAATTTGTAAACTGAAGGTGTTTTGAAATAATATGGTTTTAAATATTTTAGTCTTAAATCGCTGTAGAATGGGCAAGTTAGAGTGAAGTGATATTCGTCTTCTATTTCATCGATGTCACATTTTCGGTGGTTTCGCTCTACACGGTTGCTACCGTGTCTCCCTGTTTCGATGTGTAGTGTGTGCGCTGATAGACGCAATTTGCATAGGGCTCTTCTGTGCTTACTGTTTCCAACTTTGATGAGATATTCTTCCATTTTATGAGTCATTTTATATTCTTTATACAAGAAGAGTAATGGCGATTGACTTAATTGGCTCTGCCATAGTGTAATATAATTATCCTGGAGTCTTCGCTTTAAAAGAGGAACGAATTCAGATGTTGGTATGGAATAGGGATTTAGTAAGATGTAGCCAAAACCGTTGTATTCCAATATCCGTTTAATTTCCTTATAAGAATCTATACCGAAACGTCGCTACGGTCCAATAAAGAAGTTGTTCATCCATAGAATTTCTCTTGTCCTCCTTATACCATCAACTTTTAGAACGCCACTCAACAGCTAAAAAAATGAACATCTTGAATCGCTTCTGATTTTCCCGTTAAATAGCTACTCTAATACTCACCTTGATTGATTCACTTACAAATTCAGGATCGGGGCCAGGTTGCATTTGTACAAGAATTGTAATAACTTCAAGGCGGCATTAATTTTTCTGTATGACTGAAAGTATGTCCACAAATATACAATCAATGGTGTTTCTTTTATCGAGAAATATTACCATTTCAAAGAAATTCGGTAATAGAATAGTACTAGTATTAGCTATGTTATGTGTAAAGTCGTAATTTCACCAAAAATGAGAGAGTTTTTATTTATTGATATCCGTCATTAAAAACGATTAATTAGAATCTTACAACAAATTGTGGAAAGTACAAATAATCATTGGAGCAGGGTGTGCTTTTTATTTGAAAAAAACATAATCTGATTTTTAGTGATTCCTTTACATTTTCCCTCGTGCGTTTCTTCATGTTTTGGTCCTTAGGCTGGAAAAACACTACGTCCGAATTTTCTTGCGATCCGTCATGCGATGCGTCAAAAAAACGCACACCGTGTATTTTTCATAGAGCGCTCACACTACGACCGATGCGTCAATGCGATGCGATCCGATGCGATGAAAATAGGTGCTGCACCTATTTTTGACGCATCGCAAATGGAATCGCATGAAGGATTCCCTTCTGACGTCATATTTCGTGCATATCGTTGGGGGGTTTCCATTCAAACCATGAAACTAATGTAAAGACATAGATAAAACGCAATGCTAAACGTACATAATCGCGTCTAGTGTGTACATGACAAACGCATCGGATCGCATCGCATGACGGGTCGCAAGAAAATTCGGACGTAGTATGTTTCCAGCCTAGAGATATTTTAATGGTGCTACACGAATACACGCTGCAGTAATACATCATACACATAACATGCTTTCATATACCTAATCGTCTTCAAAAGATTCATATGATAAAAATATTTTATGTAATCTAATTCATTTTAGAAACTTATTCATAATATTAATTAATGAACCTGAACGATTATAATTTCTCTCATCAATGGCGTATATTGTCATCATAAGTTAAAACTTGATTGTTCTGATTCCTTTGTTTCTGAAGTTCGTTTTTTTAATGACCTTTCATTGACCCGTTCTTGTCTATTTTATTAAACCTTTTTTCTAATGTAATATCTAATTTACAGCTATCCAAGAGCGATCAATATTCCCGATATAATATGACAAAAAATCACTCCGAAAGTTTGCCTAGAAGTCAAAACCTGAAATAAGACAGAAATCTTATCATGATTTATTAGAGTAATAAATTCGGTCAATATTTATATGAAATGATAAGGTACCTGATAGCGTTTAAAGCCCCATTATCATACTTGCATGCGGTTCGTCAGTGATGAAATTTAGCTATTGAATAAATAAATAAATACATCACTCTGTAGAAACATCTTTCGTCGAAATTTTGATATCATATTCACAATAAAATACTTAATTCGACGTCAAAAGTACAGTACCCTCCTCAAAAGTGCCCTAGCTTTTAACGAACCCGCTTTCGGTGACATCATCATTACGTGTGTAGGTTTTACACCGCGTCTTAGTTCCCCCAGTTACGTCAAAATGTTGCTAAAAGTACCACGAATACAGTAAGACTACCTTACTTTTTTCATTTACATGTATATTACAACTGTACAATTACCAGTAGAAAATATAAAATATAAAATTTACAAAAAACTCCCCTTTATTGCTAAATGTATTATTTTGATAGTGTCAAACATTACACAAACCAATCATCCATAGTAAGAGAACAAATGATAAAGATTTACATAAAGTCCTTTCGCGGCCATTTTTGTGTGTGAACACCTTTAATTCATTTTGTGTAAGAAACATTAATTTCATGGCTGAACTTTACTTTATATATTTGATTTATTACTGCTTCATTTAGTTTAAACACATTGTCTTTCAATTTGAACCATTTATTTTCTTTATCCTGACATCACCTTATATCCTCCCTAAAAACGTGCTACTGCCACATTTCTTTAGATTCTTATGAATTCATTTTATCAATGTAGACCACATAAATGTATTAGCTACAGAGAATCATGGGAATCTTGAAAACAACATGATAAATTTTTGGGAAAACCTGACTCGAAAACTTAAGGTTTATATTCCTTACATAGCTTATAGAATTCTGTAGACGCCTTTTAAGTCTTTATGTTATCGGGGTACGGGTCATTTACAAGGTCATGAAACCGATTCAGCACGAATTGAACATATGACCCTTGGCTGCAGCTTGACTAAACATAAAACTGTTTGTTATGCACGGAAGTTACATAATGCTTTCATAAAACTTGAAAGGTATTACAAAATGTTGTCACAAAGCTAATGATTGTTGATTTTTATTCCATGTATTTCCTTTCCTTTCAACTTGAACGTCATCGAAACTTCCCCCTGGACAGAAATGTGAACTCTTCTTGAAAATCGAGATTTCAACGTACAACACATACATAAATGTTTAATTCCTGTGTGACAAATAGTAAATACCTACATAAATGATTCAAACGGAAGATTTAATTTCAGTCTCCGTCATCTGTTATAGATTGGGACTCACAGATAAGACAATACCATGTACATTATGTATAGGTTAATGCCATAAGTGTAATATAATAATGTCAATGACAATGGCAATTCTTTATAACTCCGCGGGGCATTCGTTTTACATTTGAAAGTGACCACAAATAAGATATCAAGGATGACATAAAACACGGACAACAACACAAATGAACATGCCGACAGCAGTGTTGCAAGAAATTTGAGGAAAAACTAAAAAGGTAAAAAAAAATATCACACATCATGCTTAATAAGGATACTAATGAACCGCCATAGCTGGAACATGGGTGCTTTACATTCATTATCATTTTAAAACGACTATGTATTAACGTGGATTTAAATTACAGTGACCATGCAAATCGGCTATATCGATTTGCTTGCTAATTATTTTAAAATCAATATAAACCTTTCTTCATAGAGGCTTCAAAAGTTCGTGTTCCAATGTATACCTCTGTTACAAGTGCGCCTTATTTAGCGATTCTTAAAAAAAACATTAAATCTTTTTCTTAAACATGCTATTCTCTAATTCACATTTACCAACATTTAAGTTTGACAGAATTGACCATTTCAAATGAATGAAAAAAGAAACCTTTGACAAAATCTGTTTTAATGTAACACGATTTTGTCCATCGGGGATAACGGGTACATCGATGTACAACATGGCCCCTCTAGTTCGGTGCCCCCAGTGGCGGTGTGGTTTTTTATGCAGGGGCTATAAATACTGAATAACCTTCCATGTCCAACGATATCTGTGAGAGTATGGACCGAAATCAATTTGGATAAGGTAAACAAAGGACTACGTTAATAATGAAGAGTTCTAAGGGTTGTCCAACCTCGTTATTACTGTGCGACGTTTCGGTGTAGATGCTTAAACCGTTATCAAGCAAATGATCATTATGACCGATACGGTATTAGCATCAACACCAAAACGTCATATTCCTGCCAAAAAAAAAGAACTAAGAAAGGAATTATAGAACTCATCTTTTATATTCATCTCGAAAAAGTTGCTTACCCTATTTGATTTGAATTCATCTATATATTGTACAATCAATAATTTCCATAACTAAATACCTCTCAAAACTTAACAGACTACCTGAAAGCACTCCAGGTGGATTTAAACACATGACACGTGATATTGATTAACGCATCAGTGAAAGAAAGCAATGAAAACTTATCAACCTGAATAATTGATATTATTCAGCTTTTCCTTGAAATCATTCTAAACGTTATCTGCGATAGTTCAGCTGTGACATCCAGAGAGGTTTAGACACGTGTTACTTATATCGACCAGCAAGATATATGTATGCAAGTGCAGCTTACTCTCCATGTCAGGTTGTGTGACACAGCTGCCTCGCAACTTGACAGAGTTGCCGGGCATTGTAGGAATATTTATTACGCACGAGGGCAATCATATCGGTTTCATATATTTCATATGATGCACTAGAGCAAAGTTCCTCTTTGTCATGATGACGTGACGTCATAGACAATGCTCTGACGTCACGTTACACGTCTTAAAGGGGGTCTCCAACTTCTAATTTTTAACTTCCAGTGTTTTATTAACGAGGCCCCGAGAGGGTCGGAGAGGGCCTCGCTAATAAAAATTGGACGTTAAAAATTAGAAGTTGGAGACCCCCCTTTTTTTTTTAACTTCCAGTGTTTTATTAGCGAGTCCCCGAGAGGGTCGGAGAGGGCCTCGCTAATAAAACACTGGAAGTTAAAAATTAGAAGTTGGAGACCCCCTTTAAGGCTGTGTCGGGAGCACTCTTTTTAAAATACTTTTTAGTTTGTATCTCGCCGCAGGGCTGTTGTGATAATAGAAGAAAAAGTAAAGGAGAAAACAAGTCTCCGCGGGTCCTGCTGTAAGTAAAACCATTAAGGAGGAATTTATCTCCGGAGTCTTTCCTTTACGGTATAATCATCATACAGAGTTATTCTATGAAGTAGAACCTCATAAAAGGTTATTCCTGAAAAAAGCAACTTAAAACAACAGATAACAGTAAGACCCAGATTTGATATATTTTTTTCTATAATACCAAACTTTCGTTTAATATTTTGCTCCCCCTATGGAATAACATGTCATTAACCTCTGACAATATGTGAAAACATGGTATGATACAGACACACGTATGATATCCTCCATCTCGATACCTTATAGATTGCAGTGCAATTAGATATTAATGAGTCAAAATTAAAAACGTTCTCGTCATGTTTAACATACCAAGCTGTTTTATTGTTCTATATTGGGATATTCGTGAAATGTCATATACAGTGTGATGAATACATTTTACACAGTTTTAATTTGTTATTTATCACTCTTTGAAGACACAACATCATACATTTTCGCTGTCTAATTGACTAGCTCATGGCATATACACGCAGTTGCACTTACTTCAAGATACTTTCTCTTGCCAAAATTTTTATTTGAAAGGAACATACTCATTAACTTTACTTTTATTGACTTAAGCTTTATCTTCTAAAACAACAATGGTTTATTTAGTGTTTTATGTACTTGACATATATGTACATTATGTTTATTTTTAACATAGTCTCTCACAATCCCAACTGTGGATGGCCCTTTTCATACGTTTACATTTCTTGCATTGTTTTGTATGATATATTATATGTGAGTGAGGTGTAAATAAACATTTGCCTGCCTGCATGTCTGTCTGCCTGCAATGAAATACTCATTATAATTTCTAACTGAACTGCAATTAGGGGAGACCAGGGCAAACCGCGCCCCCTAACATAAAAGTGCGTCTAGTGGGCACCCCGACATGTACAGAATGCAACTTGCACACTATCTCTAATACTTATCAGATAGACTGTAACATGGCACATGCTTTTTTAATATGCCATTTTGGTATAAGGATATTTTTACGTAAATATATTTTGACTAAGGGGGCGCGCTTTGCCCTGTAGTTTGGGGCAAAGTGCCCAATCCTCTGGGCGCTTTGCCCCATTCGAAAAACAACACAGAATGTAATAGATATTACACACATATAATCAGCCAATACAAATCAAAAGCTATCATCTTGATAATGCAAGGCAACCATCGAACCCATATGAAGGATAGAATTAACATTAAAGTTGACAATATATGCAAGAATGCGCAAACTATTCCTTAACATGTAATGGACCTACATGTTCAACATTCTCAATGACCAAATATCGTTATGGTTGGTACATGTACATTTCTTTCAACTACGAATGTGTTGATAATGTAGGTTTTTGAATATCAAAACCAGTAAAATAATAGAATATAAGATGAATTGAATTGGTTATATGGACGAATTAAAGAATTCATACAACTATTATGTGTCGGACTTGGCAGAACGGCATAAATTGCTTATCGTTTAGGGTTGAACATTAATATACAATGAATTATATATTCATGATTTAAAAAACAACAGAAAAATATGCTTTGGTAACTGTTTCTTGTCGTGATTCTTTAACAAAACAAAAACCTTTAAGTAAAATGGTATATTTCATTTTAATATAAAAAAAAGCAGAATGCTGATATGAAAATGATAGTTCACCTTTACATTATTTGCTTAAGAAATGCAAAATAATAACTTTAACACCAATATGATAACCAAAATGATATATTTTATAACACACGGGGCAAAGCGCTCCCCCCGGCACCTTTTGCCCCATCAAGGGTAGTATTTGTTATGAACATCACAGAAAGTCATTAAAGCAAGTAATTACAAATTTCATTATTCAATGAATTAATGATACCAATTCATGTTACATATGCACGAGAGTTCAATGTTCCGTTTTGTATTTTTATTAAATATTTGATTTGAGACATATCTGTTCGATATAGTAAAATCGCGTTTTTTCGAATATTTGAAATTCTGCGTCCACAACTCAGGCAAATGATTCCAGCGTTGGTCACAAAGCTTCATTACGGTTACTTTCATTCGTTGGTAATGACAAATTACTTCATTTGTCGATAGGTTTGGAGAAATTACGCGTGCGCACTTTGCCCTGGTCTCCCCTAGTAACGGTAAAGTTAGGCGGTAATGTCACTAAGGGATGAAAAATGTGGAAAGAGCTGGTTTGCACAAAACGAAAAGGATATTCAATTGTTAAATAGCACTAGGAATGTGTACAGCTTTAACAACTCTTTCTGTAATCAAACCATGGATATGAGAACTATATGTCAAAACATCGCCTGTTCAAAGTAAATAAGTATATCATCAACAGGTCTAACATTCCAATGGACATGAAACGTATGTCCTCTATCACAGCCATTCATGTAGAGAAACATTGTTCTATGTACTTGTTTAATAATTTTACAAAAAAAATATAAAAAAAAATAAATAAAACAGACACGAATTGCATAAAAATTTCATTTAGTAAATCTACAGTAAATATGAAACTTTATCAATACAGTGGAACATGAACGAAAAACCAAGTGCAAACGTGTTCTATTCCTTTAAAGAGAAATAACAATAAAGACGACGATGATGATGATGATGATGATGATGATGATGATGATGATGATGATGAAGATGATGATGAAGATGATGATGATGATGATGATGATGATGATGATGATGATGATGATGATGATGATGATGATGATGATGATGATAATTCAATGCCATGCCAATGTCTTCGGTCATTTTTACCATAAGGTCAAAGTGTGGATTATAAAAGCGTCATGAAATACTCACGTACATGATTCATTGAAATAAATAATTAAATAGATGAAAGGTTATAACTGTCATTTGGGAAGATTTATATATAAACTGTCCTGTCCGTACAAAACCAAATGAATAAACAACTTATCTTGAAAAATATAGGGACATGTACTACTTAAAAAACAGTTCTACAGAGAAGTAGGGTATGGTCTGTGAGTTTACATGTCTCTCTAACGCTATTTAAAGCGGTACATGTTTCTGTGATAAAAAAAACCACAGAGTGTCCCTTCAAACGCCTATTTATGCATAAAATCGATATCGCTGGTAATATTAATTGGGTGTGGTAATGAGAGGACAACCTTGGCTTAGGTCTACCATTCTTTACACCCCTTGGGCGGTTATATCCCTTGTTTTTTCAATTGGTTTTAACTCATAACTACCTTCTTATAGGTATTTACCCTTTACACCCCTTCAGAAGTTATCGCCTTTATTTTAGTTGAATGTTATATGCCGTGAGCTCCATCCCATTCTCTTCCCACAGTGGCAACTCAGTTATACCTGAATTAGCCTCTGTTCTATTACGCCTAGATCCTGGGGTTCCGGCAGATTGCCCTAGCGGCAAAAAGTTGTAACTTGAGATATCTCCCTTATCTGCAGCCAATGAACACACCTTTTGGATATCAACGACTTTGGGAATTCTCAACGGTCGTACAGTGACTTTCGAAAGTATCATGCCTTTAGGTTTATTTTTCATTAACAGTGTGAGAGGGGAAATATTTGAAAATCAGATAAGGATAAGGTTTTTCATGAGAAACATATTGTTTTATAATTGTGTAAATTGTTCTTTGTTTTATGATAAATTTTATTTTGATAATCTACCAAATAAAAACTAATGAGAAGGTAAAAAAGCAATGTTTGGTAGAAGGAAGAGTTATCTCCCCTGAATGCCGAATGACCGGGAATAGCCGGGAGTAGCCGAGCTTTTGCGAATGACCCCTTTTGAAACGGCGTCGCTGATTGCACAACTAACTTAGATTGCCTCCAATCAGATTTCTACTTTTCTGTCCCGTGTATTAGCCGTAATAGAACAGAGGCTAATTCAGGTATGACTGAGTTGCCTCTGTGGGGAGAGAATGGCTCCATCCGTGTAGGTTGGTTATCTCATAACCACCTTGGTCGGTTATAAGATTGTAAACAATCGCAAACATTTTAACTTGTAAAATTTGGATTTTTAATCAAACAAGAAAGTTAAGATTTATGAACATCGAAAGTGGGATTCGAACCAGGGATCCATGCCAGTTGATGTAAATTTTTGTGTGTCATGTTTGTTTTTTTATTTTTCCCTATAAATATATATCAATATAGCAATAAAATAGTTTTTAATGTAAGGAATCAAGTTTTAATTCTAAAACCTTAAGCAGGGGGATACTGTTAGTAGTCTTAAATAGTATTCTTATCAAGACATATCAAACTCGCAAAATGGATCATTAAAACGTTTTTCAATTATTTGTATGTAAACCAATTTAGTTGAAACACCGTAATGAAATAGTTGTTATTGTAAGAAATCAAGAGTTTATTTCTAAAACTCTAATCTGAGGGTATTTAAATTTATTCTCAAGACATGATAACCCCGCGAACGATATCAGTTAAACGTTTTAAACTAACTGTATATAAACAAATTAAGTTGAAACCATTGCAGGAGTCTTGCCTCGGGTTATGGAAATAACCTCTGCTCGGGCTACGCCCTCGCGAGGTTATTTTCCATAACCCCTCGGTACCTGGTTATTATTTACTACATAACATTTTACCATTTATTGATTATAAACTATCATGTCATAAAGTATTGTAAATGAGATGAGAAATTGAATCTATGACTAATTGCTAAAGAGGATGTCCCTTTGGTAAAGTCATATATTTATATTTATATTTTACACAAAAGGAAACAATTTACTCGAATATGTATTTCACATGTAGCCTATTCATGCATACGGCGCCCATACAAACAGGAAAAACCTGCAGTCACGCATCACCCGGTTTAGAATTTCACTACTTTCGTGACCTATGTAGTTTTACACGACTAATCCCCACCCTGTTACAACCCAACCTCAATCAATAACGAGGAAATACATTTCATAGTCGCGGCCACAACTTGCATGCGAGAAACATTCATGCAGCCGCCATTTCCCTTTGACCTCTTTCCCCACATATTCATGCGAAGGCCTCATCACGCCAGTGTGAATGTAACCTTGCTCTTCACCAAACTACCTTGCTTTCTCCAGTCAGCAGTCTAACTCTCTCTCTCTCATCCCGTCTCTACATCCCTATCTCTTGGGACCAATCTACACAAGGTAGGTCACTGCTATCTCATATTGAACGTAAGTTTAAATGGACCATTGCATTTTTTTCGCGTATTCCACATTTCGCCGGTTCGTTTTCGGCATGTGCACATTATTGTCAGTGAGGTTTACCCTGTGCAGTGTATATTATATCCTGGTAAAGCCGAACAAGAGGAAGTAACACATACTTTATCGCTGGCATTTTCACTATCAATCGCAAACTCATCTCTAAACGTCAATACACATGCATACATGCGTGTAATTCGATAAAAATACACACTCAACCATTTCTCTGTCAAGAATAAAATCATGCGAAACAGTCGATCAATCATAAGGTAATTAGATTAAATAATTAGATATTGTTAAATTAGTAAGCAACTGAATTGAACTAATGATATAAAATGAACGATTTCAATTTGAACAGATATCTGCATTTGTAGGATTTCTTCACTTAGACGATGATGCTGTCAAAGCTGTACGCATCCTCATTCAGGGCTGGTGAAATATGTTAATGCGCCCTTAACATGGCATATGATGATATATTCCCAGGCCGGTCGATCCGAGATTGCGACTGTAGAAACGAACGTATTGCCATGGCAACGAAACTGGCTGATTATTTCATATTCTTGTGTTTGACAGAACACTCAATAAGTTGACAGGATATGTACTAAATAATACATCTTCCCTATGAATGTTTAGTCAAAGGATGGTGTTAATGAAGACGTGTTTGGTTAAAGTGACCGATGTAGATAACATTTGGTTTACGTACGTCCCTTAAAGGGGCAGTAACACGTTTTTTAGGGGAAATAAGAGTCGATATCAGAAAAATGAAAATTAATAGTTCCAATTGAAAGACAATGCATTTAAACTAAAGGGAGCAGTAATAATTCAAATATATAACGTAAAGTTTAGCCATGCGATTCCTTTTTCTTACACAAAATGATTAAAGGTGTTCACACAAAATGGCCGCCAATGGTTTTTATGTGAATCTTCATACTTTGTCATCTGACTATGGATGATTGGCTTGAGTAATGAGATTTTTGACACTACCAAAATAATACATTTAGGATTAACTTACAATTATCATTGAAACGTGCTACTGCCCCTTTAAACCAATAATAAATGTGCTGATTAATGTCATATCATCTCACCCGACTAACTACTGATTCATTAATCCCCAAATATCATATATGTTATATAACTTCTCGTTTTCATTTCCAATTATTGATAATTTTTTGTTAATGTTGAAAGAACGTATTGATACAACCTTCCCAACTTTTGTTTTCTCTATACTAAACTGTCATTGTTATTGCGTCAAGCAGAATAAAGACAGGCAAATGATATTTTATTTCAGCCTTTTCTCATACATGCTGTAGACAATAAAATAAGAACAAGATTCAACATGTCTAAACTCTAAAACATCCATATCGGGTTTGGCAAAACTCATAAAACATATGGGCATGCTATAAACAAAAGCTACTTATTCGACGTTAGGCAAAATAAAAAAATATCATTAACCTTTGTTTAATCACAGTCAGGTGCAATGCAGCAAGAAGCACAATTCTCAATACCACACTGTTGGTATCGTTTACTTAATGTGAAATCAATTTTTTTGGCCAGATTAAGTTTATTAAATTTATTAAGGACGTCCTTCAAGACCAACAAATATGTAATTTCTCTCTCTATTTATAATTATTATCCCCCGCCACGAAGTGGAAGGGGGATATAGGTTTGAGCTCCGTGCGTCCGTGCGTCCGAGTTAAAGGAGCCAATTTTTCTCAGAACCCGTTAAAGATAGGATTATCAAATTTTGTGTGTGCCTTCAGGGTATTAATACTTTTATGGAGTTCGAAAATCAGAACCACGCAAATATTTTTTCCCGAGTTATTGCCCTTGTTACGTTTTTTTGGGGCTCTGTTCGAGGTGTCGAAGTGGAAGGGGGATATAGGTTTGAGCTCCGTCCGTGTGTGCGTCCGTGCGTGCGTGCGTGCGTGCGTCCGTCCGTCCGAGTTAAAGGAGCCAATTTTTCTCAGTAACCATTTAAGATAGGATCATCAAATTTGATGTGTGCCTTCAGGGTATCAATACCTTGATGGAGTTCGAAAATCAGAACCGCGTAAATATCTTTTCCGGAGTTATTGCCCTTGTTACGTTTTTATTGGACTCTGTTCGAGGTGTCTTCAAAGGAGCCAATTTTTCTCAGTAACCGTTTAAGATAGGATCATCAAATTTGATGTGTGCCTTCAGGGTATCAATACCTTGATGGAGTTCGAAAATCAGAACCGCGTAAATATCTTTTCCGGAGTCATTGCCCTTGTTACGTTTTTTTGGGACTCTGTTCGAGGTGTCTTCAAAGGAGCCAATTTTTCTCAGTAACCGTTTAAGATAGGATCATCAAATTTGATGTGTGCCTTCAGGGTATCAATACCTTGATGGAGTTCGAAAATCAGAACCGCGCCAAAAAATTTCCGGAGTTTGGTGTCATGATATTTTTAAATACACTCGAGTATTTAGGAGAAGGTTCTGACTTACTTAAAAATAAGACAAAATCTGGCGGGGGATATTGATGACTATGTCTTCTTGTTTAATCTAGTTGGTGAGATTTTAACTTTTTAACTTTTTTTCTGAAATTATTTTAGATAAAATAAAACTGCTCGTATTTGCTCGCGGTTATGTCTAAATTACATTATCAAAATCATCTCAACACTTCATCCAACATAGAACAACAAACAATGTATGCGTTGAATAAAGGAAATATTTCAAATAGGTGTCTAAAATAGGAGATTAGAACACCAAGAACAAAGTTTCATCAAGATGTGAGATGTTATAGATAAAACTGTTTTTCTATGAATTTAAATTTCTAAACGGAGATACATACAACTAATTTCCTTTTATGAACTAGGAGAATATCAGACGCTTCTTACCACACAGATAAGGATAACGGAGGAGGGATGAAAAACAGGATGAACAAGGACCATGGAACCAGACTAATAAAACAAGGATATACGGAACGAGGATAAGGAAAAAAGGAACAAGGAACAATTTTATGAAACAAGTAAATTGGAACAAGAATAAAACAAATTATAACAGAAAAAGTATAACGGAAAATGAATAATAAAACAATGATGACGAAACAAGGAAAATGAAAAACATGAAAACGGAACACGAATATCAACGAGAAATAAATTCAGACTATGAAATGCAAGCGGTATGCTCCCTTCTGATTGGATCTAACAAGGTCATGTGACCGGTATACACTTGAGAGAACCCCTAAAGTGAAGGTTATACAAAATAACCGTCACGTACGAATCATGCCTGATGATTGGCACAAACCGGGTCATGTGAACATACGAACTGAAACCATCATAACACACAGTTTTCACAAGCACTTTTGAAAGTGTTAAGATAAACCAGATATTCATTCTTGAGTTTGATAATTGACTAAAATCATAAGACAAAACAGACAGATATATTTCGTAATCCTGTTTATGAACTATGTTGGTTAGTGAACCAGCATGAGCGAAGCGACATTGATGTAGGCGGAGCTTAGGACTTGTTACATAGAGGCAAAACAGTTTTTTTTTTAACCACTTTATTTCTTTTTTTGGGTACCATACGTGTACATAGTTATTCCACAAAAATCTTTTCAACATGAAGTACATTATATCAAATTGACATGGGTAGTAACATGGTATACATTCTCAATCCAATGCGACAAAATTGCAAACCAACAAGACAATAGGAGGTAATTTATGTAAAAAGGCTGTGGCAAGAGGACCAAAAGGAAATGAATTTTTCATATCTACAGTCCGTATAGAGGAGCAAAACAGTTGTAATGCTGTCATATTATTTTACATCTGGCTTCAAGTTTTGTTTTGAAAGTTAAACTTCTTTTAAATTTCAGAGTCAGAATTTTTAAGAAATGATTTTCATGATGTTTTTGTCCACACAGTTATAACCTGTTTTAAACTCTTAAGTTAAACTTTTGTTAGTTTACAAGTTGCGCAAGCTTCGCCAGTTTTACAAGTTTAACTTACAAGTTTCAAACAGGTTATAACTGTGTGGACAAACGCTTTCTGACATTCGTTTCCTAATAATGAAAAAAAAATACTAACAGAATAGGAATGTTAAAACAAAATAATAATGGAACAATGATAACGTTACGAAGATAATGAATAATGAAAACAGTACAAGGTTAATGAACGAAGATAATAAACATTTATAACAGAACAAGGAAACAGAACAAGAGTTATGAAACAAGGACCATGGACAAGAATACTGAAACAAAGATAATGGTCAGGATCAAAGGTAATGAACAAGGATAACGGAACAGAGATAAATGAACAAGGATAACGGAAGAGACATAATGGAACCAGGATAACAAAACAGCGTTAACCAAACAAGGATAACGACAAGTGCTTTCTTGAATTAAGCATAATTAATTCAGCGAACCAGTTTTCTATGATGTTTGCTCATGGTAATTCGTCATTATTATACCTATAGAGTTATATTATACATATATTTATAGTATACCTAGATTTATAATATACCCATACTTATAGTATACCTAGACTTATATTATACCTATAGACTTATTATATACCTAGACTTATATTATACCTAAACTTATATTATACCTAGACTTGTATTCTACCTAGACTTATTTTATACCTAAACTTATATTATACCTAGACAGAAAGGAGCCTCTATTTCAGACCCATGTGACGCGTGTGTAACTGAGTGAAATGATGCTTTAGTGTTATGGTAACATATACCACGTGCATGCTTGCTTTGAATCTGACTTTCCTTATCTCCATAAATGTTTATTGTGTTTTCATACATGAAATACATTGCTCAGCAGGTATGAAAGTGAGGTTTTGCATTTCACTTTAAGATCACCTAAGCAAAGTTGAAATATTCGAACCAATCAAATTAAGGATATCTATTACGGTTGACGCCAGATCAGAAATCTGATACCGACGATCAAGTACCTGTTTATTACGCCCTTCACTCATCAGAACCAGTTATAACTACGCTATTGAGTCTCAATTCTGACTTTAAAAATTCCATACAGAAAAAGGGCATGTAAATATAACAGTTTCAGACATAACACTTTTACACAAATAATAATTTATAGATGCACACAGGATTTGATGAATAAACAAATTTCAAATTTCATTCTGACAGTTGGTGGAAAATGGTAGTGAGTTAAAACTGATCTAATAATTCAGACTGGGTATGACAATTCTGACTTAATGGTTTGAAAGGCTTAAAAGGTAATAGGTGTTTGATCCTTGACCTTAGCACTGGGCTAGACAGTGCATCTTACCCCACCAAAACGTATCCCCTGCAATCTCGGACAGGTCAAGTGGTGATTATATCCTCCTTGTCATATCCGGCTCAGGGAAGATGATATGGCGTGGGTTCCCACGTAGTTTGGAATATTGACGTGACCAAAGTCTTGAATTGACTCAGAAAATTTTTTCTGGAAACGATTGTTTTATCAAATATAAGCAAGGCCCTTCAGAGAAATGCTTCTTCATCAGATCTAGACTTGCCCTTCAATAGTTTTTGTTGGAAAAGTTAAAATCCGTAAACTGTAAGAATAGGTAGAAGGATGTAATTTGATACTCTGAGAGTTGCGTCCCTTTAGAGTTTGCGTTTTCGCCTTCCAGATTTGGACACTTTTGCTAAAAATGTATTTGAATGTATTTGATGTATTTGAATGGTCTATTGATAGTTATTCACTTTTGCAAGGGGTGGGGGTGGTGGTGACTTGGTGCGCTTTTATCACTCAGTAGTACAACAAATGATTGATTTGCACCAAAGGATATGTTTTCACAGGAAACGTAGCTTGTTGACTGATACAGGATTCTCTGCCATGCCCTTTTACTATTTTTATCATGTTTGAGTAATACGAATGGAAATATTTACTAAAATTGGAACTCTCTTTGTTGGAGGAGCGCACCTCCGCACCCACTTTCGGTTCAGCCAATCTAATATCGTGCCATGTAGACTGTAGAGTGATCGAGTGAGTTGGGTTTAACATGCTGTCGTCGTATATATACACCGGGGCTACACGTTATACTTTCGCTTAAAGATATGAGACATTCTGATCATAGTTGCAAATTAATCAGTCAATATTAGTTAAGCGTCTGTGTAATGAATCAGTTTCACAGACTGACATTTAAGTTGGTTGTGATTTGTGTCGATTACCATACATATGATCGGGTTTACGTAGTAGGGGAGAGCGGGGTCAATTGTAACACGGGGCAATTGTAACAGGGGCGATTACTCCAAAAGTTTGCGTTCAAGCAAAGTCCAACTTATATAACATTAAACCCCTTGCTTTCCTCTTGTTTAGCGTTAGGGTGTTGATCAACAGTTTCCCCAGTGGAAGATAAAAATGATTTTTTACACTTGAAGTATATTGTTCACTAACAATAAGAAATCGTTTGGACGTGTTTTGAGTTACAAAATACTAACTTGATATATCTATATCTATGACCTATACTGCCAAATCACAATGCAGAAATGTATTTGAAACTTTAAGCGGTTTACTTGTAAAATGTCATGAAGTAGAACTACCCCCATTGGGCAATTGTAACACCGTGTTTCAACCGTTTGTAAAAATAAGAATCCTGAAACTAAATAAGTGAATTCTAGACGGTTCAATCTTTTCTGGATAGAACTTTCGGTTAATGAATATCCACAGAATGATTATTACCAAACAAGAGTAAAATTCGAAAATGGAAAATCTATAAGGTTTACCAAAATAAAAAAATAACATTAATTTGATAAATACAATTGCTGAAATTGAGAATTAAAACAAACAATTAAACTAGCTATTATTGTTACCCCAGTTGATGAAGATGATATATTTCAACATTTTAGACGAAATTCACCTTTGAAAAAAAGTTATTTTTAATTTACCCTACGTGTTACAATTGTCCCACCCTACTGTTACAATTGCCCCTACGCTGGGGTCAATTGTAACACTTTGGGTACCCTTATTCAAAAGATCATAACTTAATAGCTGCAAGTAAAATAACCCAAAATGACACTCGGATTAAAAGCCGAGATGTCAATTTACATTGTAGTATCGCTTTATTCATCACCCGAGATACAAGCAGCAAATTAGGACAACTAAAGTAAAACATGTTACAATTGACCCCGCTCTCCCCTACATATACGTAGGCCTATATGATGATCTTTTCGATAGTCGTTGATCCCTCCCTTCCCCTTATTTGATCCAAAGTTATCTTTATGAGAACAACATTTCCTTTTTTTATTCGATCAACAAGACCGTTATACACTGGCCATATTTACCTTTTCCCTCATTGACTGGCTGGGAATTTATCACACCTTCATTCTCTTTTATCTTGAACCGCTTGTCGTGGTGTATGCGATAACGGGGGTTTTCAACCGGTTATTGACCCTAGAAGTGTTGTGGTGAAACTTCTTTGTGTTCGGATACTGCTTATCTAAAAGACAGCGATTGACACTTTTCAAATATATTATTGGATCGTATTTATAATGATATTTAACCAAGTGTCCCTAGGACCTGCGAACAGGGTTCGTCGTCGTTTACTAAAATCAAATCAAATATGCACTTTATAGTTATTGCGGTTTCTCAGTTTTAACAGAAAATTACCCCGCTTACTCAACATAATGAAATTTGAATAACAATCTGAGAGTTAAAATACATCTACTATACAGAAGCCTTTTTTAAAGAGGAGTTATGATTTTGAAGTTACGATGTCCTTAAAATATATTCAAACGCCCATAGTGTTCGAAATATGAAAATCAGATGAAACAGATCCGATATGCATGATTTTAGTACGTTTGGTGAAGCGGTTATCTTCTTCATACGAATTGTTTTGAGGACCCGTTGACTTTTACTTAGTGTCAATGGATATTTTTGTATAGTTTTGTTCAACGTTTCAATATTTTGTACCGATTATCAATTTGAGAGCGACGTTTCCATTTTTCCAAAGTTTCAGTCCGTTGTTTTACGTTTTAGCATATCAATAAAAAGTAATGAATCGACCTTTGCGAAGTTAAATGTATGGTGAGCTTAATGTGAGGTTATCGATTTTGTCAAACGTTTCTAGGTGTGGTGAACAGTTTCTATCAACGTTTTAATTTGATGACATATAGTGATGATAAAGCCGGAGTGCATGGGCATAATTGATCACTCGATGCGCCTTACCTTCTCGTAAGTGGGTCAATTCAAACTTGTCTTTGTATAAAAAATTAACAACTGTAAAATCTAGTTAAAGTTCACTGGGTTTTAAAACATGTTAAAACATTACAAAAGGACGAGTACTGCGTCAATAACGTTTTGAGTCCATTCGGTAGAAATAAATCTCACGATGTGTTAAGCTGCATTATGAAAGAAATAATTTTCTATTTTAATTAAGGAAGCAATCTTTGTATTTAAAACCATAAAATTAGGATTTTTCACGTGAGTTTTTGTGTCTGATTGATTGTCTTCTCCTCTCACCACGTTCAAGGATAATAAAGCTCTAAAAGAACCTCCTAACAAATTTGAACACGTTTTCTCTTGTTAGTTTTTAAAAGTGCAATAAAATCGGATTAGTCTCGCGATTGGGTTCTTTTTCACTCGGTACAGACCTACATATAAATCAAGTATAAATTGTCCCTGAGGACAAGTGTTTTATCTGAGATATAGGCTATTGCGAAATTCAACAAACAGTTAAATCAACACAGTTGAGATAAACAAGTGGATATAAGTTTACTTTGGGTAAATCTAGATCACAATTGATAAATGAATGCAATGATTCAATGCAAATCAATTCTTTGTTTCAGGTCCGCTTTTATAACGCTTTATGTACTGAAGGCTTTGCAGATTGGCCATCAACATAAACTCATTGAACTCCCCAAGTCAAAACTATTTTAACGAGGGGAAAGATATAGTTGCAAAAAAAGAGTTTTATTAAAAACATGTAAAACATTGTGGTTCTGCCATATGAAATACATCATGTGCATAGTGAAATCTTGAAACAGCTAATAAGCCTATGCCTGGACACATCATTCTGACATTTTACACCAGCTCACCCTGAGGGGGTTATCTGTTCACCATTTGTTTATCTAAAACAAAACACGTTACAGCGATGACAGGATGAAACTTATGCAAACACAACTATGTTTAATATTTTTGTTATGAAAATGACTGTGATGTAACTTCACATATTTTTCAATAAAACCATAATCCACAGAATTTAAAATGAAAAAAGCAAGAAAAGATTTTTTTTCTTTTGCTAAAATACTACATTCCTCATTTATTAACATTTCGTTTGTTGTCGACCAATTTGAATTATTTCCCTTGTTCAGTTTGTAACTTAAATCATCAGCTATATGTCAAGAAATATCGAGAGGAAAAGATCTGCATTGAAATCTTATATTGAAAACTAAACAAGGAATATCCCTGTGTAAAGTGAGAGTAAATAAGCTTATCTAGTAGCCTGTCTTCTGGTGCGTTTTAACTGGTTGTTTCACGTTGAACCGCATCGTTTGTTTGCCAAAGACAGAGGTAAAAACAAGTTTCGCTAAGAGTTTTTGTAAAGCTATAACATAAAAAAGTTATCATGAACGGCAATTTGAGTGCATTTTTCCATCGACAGTGTCGCTCTCGTCGCCTCCTTAGCTGCAGCGGACGTGCATGTTCAACTAGCTAGCTTTGTAGAAAACAAATGCATATCTCCGGTACTGCTAAGTCCATAGGGGATTTGTCTTGACATGTTAGGATTCAAACTCAAACGTCTAGGTCACGAGCTATAGCATCACTAACTAATCTTTGTAAACTTTGAAAAGCTGTGTGCTACGAAACTCTTATTTCGACATATCATATATGGAGAAGAAGAAAATGGAAAGGTTTTCACTTAAAACAATTCTTCAAAGGTCAATGTTACAGCAAGGTTTCGATTTAAGCATGGTATTGCGAAAATACCTTATTTCAAATATTGACACTTCATTACATGATTGTTGATCGATGATTACGCAATAAAAAGTCAAAATTTCAATGTGTGACATTGTGTCAAAGGTCAAGGTTACGAGTTAATATTATGTACACCCTTTTTGGCTATATCAATTTTGTCACGTTAAACTTTTCATAGCTCTTAAACTTTTCTTACTACTTATACTTCGGGGTTATAATTTTTATATGTTCACATTCAAGGTATCATGTTATAAATTCACTAGAAAAATCCTTGTGAACACAATAATTTGAAAAGTATGTGTGTTATGGAGCTCTTGTTTGGCCAATTATCTTGTCAACTTTGGAGAAGTAATTTGAAAAAATAAGATTTCCATTACAGTTCATCAAAAGTCGAGGTCAAAACAAGGCCATGAATCTATTTAAACTGTCAACACTCAAACTTGTTTCTGTAATAATTACTTACATTAGTCGAGGAATAAGGAACTAAGCGCCAAAACCCATTTTATTTCTATTTACGTGTGTAATTTATAGGACAGACAGACAGACAGACATTTTATTCAGTAAAAGGCCATTGGCCCATAATACATACACAAAATGATTATTTGCATGAGGTTACATAAATACATTTGAATTTCTTATTTCCAAACCATGCAGACAAAATTAGTATTTTCTGTTTTGATAAATTGTCATGAAAATTATTTTCAAAATATCTTGAACATCCCCGTCTGGAAAACCACTATTAATAAATTCTAATATGATTCTCTGTAGATATAGACAGGTGCACTCCCTTCCATTGTTAGTGATACGTTGTCTCACATAATTATTGTATAGTTCATACTGTGACAGATTCTTATTACCAATAGAATAGAGATTGACCAAGAGAGGAGGCAACCAATTCAATTGCTCCACAAAAACATTCTGTTAACGACGATACCTCTGTAATAACAACGAATAAAAGAACAATCCGGTATATTCTGAGGACTTTGACCGATTTTGTCAAAAGGAATTTTCACTAAAACTATTGAGGCGTATCCAGAAAAATTCTTAGAACTTCTCTTCTAATTTAAGAATATATGCTTGACCATCGATCCTTTTGTTAACTACCATCTTGCCACTGTTTTGATGTTCATATCATCTTGCAATTTGCAAAAATTGGTCTATCAGAATTCTATAAAATTTCCCCCCCAAACTTGCATTCTGAATTATGGAAACGTTTCCCTAATTATTTTCAGTCGCGAAAACGATTTATATAAAAAGGTCAAATGATTAATCGATATTCTTAGTATGGTTCTGATTTTCCTTTTTGTTTAATATGCACAAGAGAAACCTTAAAGGGGCAATAGCACAGTGTTTGGAAATTTTATGTTTTCAAATTTTCACTGACATGTGTACGTTAATGCTTAATGTATTATTTTGATAGATTCTAAAATCCCGATACGCAAACCAATCACCCATTGTCAGAGAACAAAATTATAAAGATGCACATAAAGTCCATTGGCGGTCATTTTTGTGTGAACACCTTTAATTAATTTGTGTAAGAAAAAAGAAATCGCATTGCTGAACTTTACATCATACATTTGATTTTCATTTTTGTTCCTGACGTCACTTTATACCCCCCTTTACCTTTAAAACGTGCTATTGTCCCTTAAAGGGGCAGTAGCACGTTTTTTGATAATTTTATATTTTAAAATTTTCAGTGATAATTGTAAGTTAATGTTAAATGTATTATTTTGACAGTGTCAAAAATGTCATTACACAAGTCAATCAGTATAGTCGGAGGACAAAGTATGAAGATTCACATAAAATACATAGGCCGCCATTTTTGTGTGAACACCTTTAATTCATTTTCTGTAAGAAAAAGGAATCGCATGGCTAAACTTTATGTTAAATGTTTGAATTATTACTGCTCCATTTAGTTTAAATACATTGTTTTTCAATTGGAACCATTAATTTTCATTTTCCTGACATCACCTAATATTCCCCCTAAAAACGTGCTATTGTCCCTTAAACATAGTCCAGTATCAGGCCTCCCCTGAACGAGCGTCTTGAAAAACATTGACAAGGGCTTGTGAGTCAGTTTCAATGTAGATAATGATAAGGAAAATGTAAAACAATTGTTGAATATTCTGAATTATATCACCACACGCGAGATAGTCTATAACATACCTATAGTGTTGTAATATGTTGACCTATAGTGTTGTAATATGTTGACCTATAGTGTTGTAATATGTTGACCGATTAATGTTTTATTGGACAGTTTGAATGTTGAAAATGGTGAAGAAAATGTAAAACAATTATTCAACATTTTGAATTATATTAAAACATGCGAGACCTTGATATAGTCTAGTACGATCCCAATGTTGAAAAACGCTGATAAGGTTTTGTGGGTCAGTTTGAAGAGACTCGCCACATCCCTGTCTGACAACGAGCGTGCAACACGTGGCTTCAAGGTAGGCCCAGTCCGTGCTCTCCGTGTATCTAGCCATGTAATACTAGGATCTTGTTTCAAAACCATTGTTTGAACACAGTACAAAGGTGTCCGGAAAATGTTATTTACATATGCTGTTTTTTTTACTCTATACTTGATTTGCATATGCTGGGTGTATAATGTTTCTTTACTCTATACCTGAGATTTAGTAAGTTTAAAAAAAATTCATTTGTAGGTGAATTAAGTGATGTATTAATATTTATGATATCAAGTTTCTAATAACCTTATTTTTTTTTGTCTAGTAGAGTATAAAGACCATGTCATCTTTCTGCAGGTATTGATAATGACATTGTCCACGTTCATTGTTTTCGTTTTTTAGGCAGTGAAATGTTTTTTCACTTAATTTTTGAGAATCCCTTTCATGCAATGAACAGAGTGAGAAAGGTTGAACTTAAAAAAGTGTTTTGTAATGGCATTTATCAAATTCACCATTTATTGAATAATAAATCTTCACGAAACAACCATCAGTCGTAGGGTTCTGAATAAAGGAATAAAAGAATTTTTTGTTGTTCAATTGTGAAGGATATTTTTTGCTTAGTTTTGGTTTTATTTCCCTTTGTTGAATTTCCACACTTTAAATAGTCAACGCGTATGGCGGGAGAATTTTTTCCACATTTCTTACTCCACATCCGTATTGTGTTTTATATATGACATAGATCGAGAAATATCCTAATATGTCTATATCCTGACCGATTTAATAGCTTAAATGTAAGTTTATCTCAACCTATAAAGAGCTTAGACGATAATATGAGTGCAGGTTTTGTAAGTATATATTTATGACGGTCCGATCCGAGATTGGAACCCCCGTGACCTACTCATTCTGTTCTTTTAACGGTAAGATCATCAATGACAAAGTAGTTGGTCACAATATTGTAAACTCATACCCCAGATATTCAATATGACATCATACACTGTGACAAGGTGCGTGTTTTGTTGCTGTATAGTTCACGTCAGTGCAGTAGTATATGCTGTTAGTTTGTTTTCTCCTATATAATTCCCTTACAAATCTTCCATATAAGTTTTATTCTAGAAGCATTTATGGCATCCACGTATTATTCTTACTCATGAGATCGTAAGGGCATGTTGAATTCTCCTTTGACAATATAACCCCATTGATTTTTGTCCAATTTCCTTTATAACATTTATATAAGGCGGGTCTCTGAAAGACATGGCGGTGATATATTTTGAAGTGATTTATACCGATGCCGATAATTTTAATAAACTCAAAGTGTGCTCTTATATTTCATGACATCTGTGATCACAATAATTATGTTTTAAGCACGTCACTGTCAACATCCACTTTAAACTGAGCAGCTGTGGTCATGATTGATTACACTATTACTTACACAGCGTTCTCATCAATATCCCAGGTGATTACGTTTTTTGAAAATGTTGTATTTTCATTTTTTCACTGATAATTGTCAGTTTATGCTAAAAGTATTCCTTTGATAGTGTCCAAAATCCCATTACACAAACCAATAAGCCATTGTCAGAGAACAAATTTTAAGAATTGACAAAATGTCCAATGGCGGCCATTTTAGTGTGAACACCTTTAATTCATTTATGTGAGAAAAAGGAATCGCATGGCTGAACTTAACATTATATATTTAAATTATTACCGCTCAATTTAGTTTAGATACATTGTCTTTCAATTTGAACAATTTATTTTCTTTCTCCTGACATCACCTTATATCCCCTCTAAAAACGTGCTACAGCTCACTTAAACTTATGAATGTTTTAAATAAATCGATTTGTGGGAGCGCCGTATTTCAATGGTTAACTATTTTGGTTATCAAGACTAATTGAACTCCAACTGGACTCTCGCCGAACCTTATTGTATACGTCGAGATCAACAATCTGTAGATTAAAGTCCAATATAGGATCAGGACAAGAGGTATTATGTGAAATGATACAAGTGACAACGTCCCAAAGTTTAAATAGCATCACTTTCCTTTTCTTTAAAAATCTCGTAGAGTTGAGTCAAATGTGTCATGTGTCCCGAACGTTACGTCAAATCCAGGCCCTAGATTTTCGAGCTCTCCTAGTGCTAAGTTAGTCGTAAGTCTATATTATGTACGGTAGGTACCACTTTCTTAGCACTAAGAGAGCTTTGAAAATCATAGCTAAGGTTTTTGAACAAACCTCAACCACTCAAATTCGTAGATGATTGACTAGCCGTGGACTTATCAGGTCTTTGATTAACTAGAACGTTCGTTTTCAGCAATTGATTCTAAAATGTCAGTAGAATAGTGTTTGTTTAATTGAACATAACTATTAACCATGCGCGCATACATATAGTATTTTAAGGACAATATGCAAATGTTCCTTTAATTCATTTGGGACGGCTGCCGTGGACAGATAGTGAAAGTAGGTCGGGTTGAATGATTCTATCAACAAGCTCTGTTGGTTTAACACTACAACACACAGCAATCTCTCGGTAACCACTTTGTTCCTGAATTTATCTCAACACCAATATTCTGAACTGACATTGGACTGGATTTAGTTCAACAATGGCTGATCCAGAGAGTGCGCACCCTTCCAACATGTCCAACACAGTTGGTTAATGTTGGAGTCGTATTTATCATTCCAGGCAAAACTATAGAAACCTTTGTGGGACAGGGAAATTAAATTTAGTAAACTTTTACAAACACTTATTCCTTGATCAAACAGAATAAATTCAATAGTTGTACTTGTTATATGCCCACAGTTCGAATCCAACCCAAACGAAAATCATGTGTCCCCTTCGTGAAAGGTATAAAGAAACACTACCTACTGTTAAATATGTTATATTATTTGTTAAATCGGGCTTATTCAAAGGTATTTTAAAAATACATCGTTATTTACGTACTCCTCAGTGTGGCCTACCCTTACAATGAGTGAAGTCCTTTCCTACGTCTTTGTTCAAACGCTGTCATCATTGCAACATATCAGATAAGAACTATATTTATATCTTTTCTGTAACGTAAACTGTGAGAAACGTCAACGTGTCTTTGTCATCAAATCGTTATCTAAACAATTTTACAAGGCGGCCCAAAACTCTTTCCAAACTGTAGATTACTTATGGATTTTGTTCTGCTTGCAAAAAAAGGAAATATAGCGCCCAATCTTAATGATAACTACTCTCGTGTATCTATAAGGTCTATTACGTAAAATTGTAAATTATTTCAACGTTTATTTCGTGATTATACATCCTTATGTTAGTTACACTGTAAGGCGGATATGGGTGTTGTTAAATGATGGTTCTCCTATACCTGTTATAAATGAAAAAGAAATCAAACTATTTATCACTTCTACGTTAAGGGCGACCTATCGAAGTGTTTGCCCTGCTTGTATCGTTGCCATCTTTCTTTAAATGCAAAAGAATTCAATGGGTAATCACTTCAAATAGTTATCTTAGCATATTTGGTAAGGCGGAGACAACTATATGGATTATTTATGGATTATCCTAGCATAAAGGCAAGAGATAATCGAATGTACACCAGTACACCGTGGTATAGGAGGGAGGATAGATTCATCTCACCTGCAGCGTCTCTTCTTACCTGTAATTAAGGATCTCTACTGGGAACGTAAGGAAGTTGATTTTATACTAAACCTGATTAATTGATGAGGAAGTAGGGTGTTTAGTTTTAAATTCAACGGTTAGCGTGTTTTGATGTGACACTACCCTGTGTCGGTATGCTGATAACATTCCGCATTCATTCACTTTGGTTGACAATGCCAAGTCTGCTTCCATTCCTACGTGTGTTTCGTTACACCATTGAACTTTATTAATACTCAGAACGGGTTGACAAATTAGCTTTCTTAAGACTATATGATCAATTTAATTTCGATATCATTTAGAAGTTATAATCGTGTAATTTTGATCAGTTTTTTATTTTGATTTGTTTCAACAATTCCGGATATGTTTTTCGTTTGATATAGAGAAATGTTATATAAGCCATTTTCCGTATAATCAAAAATATATCAACACTTTTCAAATGTTATGATATTGTATGAACTCTTGTATTCCATGTGAACCTATGTTAAATTCCCGACTGCTTTATAACAATCTGGTCTGTACGTGTGTAACCATTTGGTTAAACGTTTCGGAAATTGGGTTATATGTTAGGAATCTTTACTAAGGGGGATACCCCCATATAATATAAGGATGATGATATAAAGTATAATTTGAATCTTAATGCTCTGGTGTCCTATTGGCAAGTTTAAAAGCAAATTTGACCACTTTAAATCCATTCAACTTAAGACATTGACCGAACTGTCTCTTTAACGGACTTGGTCCGTGTTCATCTCGCACCTGTAGAATCAACCCCCTGTAACAACTAGTGATGGGTCTGACACTGCTCCCTCATAATTAACTGTACTAATTAACAGTACTAATTTGTTCACACTTCAGATGGCTGGCAAGGTAAGACTGCTGCTTCCACTCGCTAACTTGACTCTTCTGTTCTGTGCTTTGGTTTCATCGTCGCTACAGCTTTCCGTTAACACGCGATCGGTTTGAATAAAGTGTTAAAAATCGGTTTAATGTAAAAGCGCCATTCGATTTAAAATAAAATTTGCGAAATAAGTTTTTCATAAAGTGTGAGAAATCGGTGTGAAAAGATTACGAGAAAATCGTTTTGAAAACGTGCGAGAAATCTGTTTCATTAAACTACTGAATCGGTTTAAAAATGTGCGAAGCGGTTCGAATACTATATGCAATATCCATTGATATCGGTTTAGATAAAATATGCTTGTATGAAATTATCAAGCTCGAGTTTAAATGTCGATGTAAACGTTTTATGTCGAATAGCGGATTATTTTCTGTAGTCACTATGTGTCATGTTTCATGTTTATAGTATACAATATTTAAACAAGTTTACCTATGTCCTGACATTATGTTCAGGGTTGAATGACATGTTATTGATAAATGTTAATGTACATAGACTATATAAACAGGGTGATATCATGTGTTCAGGCATGTATACACCAAAACATGAATACAGCTCTTAAAACAGCATTAACAATAATGTTAGAAAAGTCTAGTAGATATAATAATACCTTGATGGAAACAAAAACGAAAGAAATGAAAGTTATTACTTTACCTTGTATGAAATTAAGTAAGAGAAAAATATGTCAGAAGTCTACTTTATTCATTACAAAATATAATTCTAGAACGTAAATCTCTCATTTAGCATTTGTTACCTCAACGTGACCACAGGGACATGTATCGCTTAAATACAGCGTTAGAAAGACATACATACTCATAGACCCTACCCTGATACTATATATAAGCAATACATGTCCCTGTGAACGTGATGTCATGTCATCAAATATTATGACGTCATAGTTTCAGAAAAGAAGGGTTTGATAAAGAAAATGATTGATCTATTACAGAAAGAAATGGCAGAAGAAAAGGCCAAGTCCTTCATCGAAGGCAGCAACCAAGAGGACGCGAGTGCCTACTCGGCCAACTTCGGAGCACATCGCGTAGGCATCTCCATGAAGGAGTCGGCGGAATACTACTCCAAATGGGCGGAGCAGGGCAAATATGAACAGGTAAGGGGTTACTTTTTTCTAAAATTTTCCAATATAGTTCTTGCAAGAATTGATCATTATCCATTTACTACAGCACCGATCCAGGAAAAGGACGGTATAAGTGCTGTTGTCATACCATAGATAGATAGATAGATAGATATTCTTTATTTCCTCCAAAAATATGAAGATTACAGATATGTATATATATTATGCAGTCACATCATTGACATAACCAAAACATGTACATACGATTATACAGGATAAGGGGTAGTACAACAGTTAATATTTTCCCATTGTGATACAGACTTAGAGACACATATCATAACATTTGACCAGATATCATAATTTAATTGGTCTCTAACATTTTCTGGTATTCCTCCGATCCAGGAAAAGATAGACTACGATATAAGTGCTCTTATCATACCATATATTTTCTTCTGAAATACTACACACAAAAAAATAGGCGGAACACAGCAAATATGAACATATTAGGGCATAACTAAGAGATCATTGTAAACTTTTGAATGATATTTTCTATTGACGGATATTTATAATAATAAGAAGCATCTTATTTGTAAAGGAGCGAATAAAGGCGGCCATCGTGTCTTGCCCTCTTAGGTCTTATCCTCTTCCTGTTGAATAGACCTACCATCAAGTTGACCTCTTATGTATTTGAATGCAACAACACAAGAATATCTTTAAAAAGTTTTCTTTGTATAGAAGGAGGAAGTAAGATTTTGCTTTCATATATGGCTGTTCTATTTGGAATTTTTGTGTTTAGCACAAAGCCTGTTCCACTTTTTAGCTCAAATGCGCATCGAGTAGGATTGTAAGGGATTACCCTAGATAGAAAGCATTATATCCTGCATATAATGCAAGAGGATATGCAGTTTGTCGGAGCGACCTGTATTGTGTAACCCAAGACGGTGTCGCGCACCTTCCTGTAAGAACTATTAGGAACCACTGGCTCGATAATCATGGGCGTTGGTGTACGATAATCCTGCAATCAAGTTTGGGCGTGGCTAGAACTAACAATTGTGAATCATTAAGATATATGAAGAATATTGGTAACCAGTCATGACAGAGTGGTCTTACATATCATAGTTCTCCCTTTAAATGACAACGTTTTAGAACATGGATGAGGCGGTCTCGTTATGAATGAATTTAATGATTGGATCTTGAAATTGTCATTGTAAATTGTTAAATTGCCAGAAGTGTGATGACTTATTTCGATTTCATCAATTTCTTTGAATTTAAATCGACCAAGATTAACTTTGCAATTTGCTTTGAAACAACGTTCGCTGGTAGTCAATTTCTGTTTTCACATCATGTTCCACGTACCTTATAATGCGTTTAATGTATAATTAACAAGTATTTCAATTTATTAGGAATATTTGTATTCCTGCATCCTACGCTCATTTCACTCCCTACAGATGTGAACAAAGCATCATATACCATCGCTTGATCCTTGTATAAATATTAAAAACAAGAGAAAATGATATCCAACCTTAATTCCTGCTTTTGCAACTAAGCTAATGATAAATGAAAATAGCTGGCGACTTTCCCAGGCCATCATTAATAGTGTATTGTGTGATTGATGTATTGATGTAACTGATCCCTCTATGCATAGTATTGCTGTTGGATACAATGACATGTTGATAGATGGCGCTCTGTCAGAGTATCAACAGCATGTTAGAGAGTGAAAATTACAGGTTGATACAATGATAAGGGATGTTAGCAAAAGGGTACAAGCGACTCCAAATTTTCTTCTGTGACTAAAATATTTAATGAATATACTGCCATTGCAATTAATGTTTGTTTTCTATATGTAATAGTGTCGTATTATCATTATAAAACCTGATATATTCATGTATTAAAAGCACTTCCCAGAATGTAACGAAACATTTATATTTTTCTTTTATTGAAAATTGATGTCTGATTACCAAAAGACTAATCTATTGAAATATTTGTTAATTGTGTCCTGATATGTAAGTAAGAGCAAGGGTGTGTACATTGTTTAAAGTGAAGCTAAGCGAGTGAAGTGTCAATCGAATTAAGAAATAAAATTCGCTCTACCCCAATGTGTTTTGTAATAAAGTATAGTTTTGCCCTGAACTATTATAGTTAAAGCACGAGTTGTGCAATCATGCAGTGCGGGCCACACTGCCCATATAAGGCTTATCCCGAGATTGACATTCCACAAAGAATTATGGGTATTGTTTTTTTCAGGAAGCGTGGTAGATCAAGATCTATCATTCTTTTTTTAACTGTTGTCATAAAAGTTGAAGTTGATGGTACCACCTCTAATATTAGCTGACTGGAGGAGCTGTACACCATGAAAAAGAGTACAAACTGTATTGGTTGAGCTATATATGGCACGTTGCTTGGCAGAGACGGTTGACGTGTGTCAACGTCACAAATGCTACGGGGCGCCGTGACCTGACGTGGAATGTCAACTTGGTCACTCGACAAGCATGTCGGAGGCAGAGCATTGGTCGCAGCGTTGTTACCCTGTAAGAGGGAGTTGTTATGTAGCTTTTCAACGAGTGCTCATTTCTGTGACCAGTGACGGACATCATTCTAAGGGCCCCAACCCCGGCTTCGGAAGCGCCATGTTGATGGATAGAACCGAGATCAAAGGTTACCATGGACACGCGTGATTACGAGGGGGCAGTGGGGAAGAGCGGATAACGCCATTCAATTGTTACGTCATGTAAAAACTTTTTTTCCGATTGTTCTAACCGCTTGGCATCTTAGAATTGTTTATATGAGGGTGAATATGATTATCATAACTTTTCAAAACCCAACTCAAATATCCATATATGCCATTATTTAAAAAATGTTTATGATCTTACTCACCTATAGTTAGTAAACCTCAACTACTGTTCAAACGTTCTTTTCAAAATCAAATCACCAAGATGAATACACAATGCATTTGATCAGCTATCTATGCAGTCCAGTTAAATGTCTACATGTACATGTATCCTGTATGAATAAGTAAAAACACTTTCATTCAAACTCATTTAATAATGTTATTGAAATTTACCATTCGGACTGTGTGATATGACTCTTATTCTCCTAATGGTGGTGTGCTAGCTGTATGTATACTATGGCAGATATTCTTCTTCTGGTATTACGCATGTATGATATTACAGTCATTCGTATTGTATTTTAATAAATTAAAGGAGATATATTCCTTCAGTAATGGTATACTTGTAACATGTTCCTATATCCTCACTAATGTTCTGTTATACTTTGTATTATGTGACTGATATTCCATCACTGTTGGTATGCTAATTGTAGTATGATTGGTTTTAACAGGATGGTATGACTGATATCCCCTACCGGTATTATTTCATGTACATGTACTCTTATGTTCCCTCAATGCTGATATACTTGTACACTGTGACTGATATGTCCATTCACTGGTGGTATTCTATGTACAATACAAGTACGTGGTATGCGATGCTTGAAAGGGGTCACCCATTGAATGGGGATGGGTGTGTTTTGTGACCCTTTTGGTTGACCTTTTTTTTCAGGTAGATATTTGCTACTGGTGTTATTCTATGTAAAATATGTCTGATATCTTCACTCGTAATTCTATGTACAATATTACTATTATCCCTTCCCTTTTTTATTCCATTTACAATATGTCTGATATCCTCTCTCGTTCTTATTCCATGCACCGTACAATATTTTGATGTAATTCCATGAACTCTATGACTAGAATCGCCTTTTATTGTTATTTCATATACAATGTTTCTGATATCCCCTATGGGTATTGTGTTATTCTATATACAATATGTCTGATATCTCCTCCCGACATTATTCCAAATACAATATGTCTGATATCCATAATGGTGTGGTGTTATTCCATATACAATATGTCTGATATCCCCTATGGTATGGTGTTATTCCATATACAATATGTCTGATTTCCCCTATGGTATGGTGTTATTCCATATACAATATGTCTGATTTCCCCTATGGTATGGTGTTATTCCATATACAATATGTCTGATATCCCCTATGGTGTGGTGTTATTCCATATACAATATGTCTGATATCCCCTATGGTGTGGTGTTATTCCATATACAATATGTCTGATATCCCCTATGGTGTGGTGTTATTCCATATACAATATGTCTGATATCCCCTATGGTGTGGTGTTATTCCATATACAATATGTCTGATTTCCCCTATGGTATGGTGTTATTCCATATACAATATGTCTGATATCCCCTATGGTATGGTGTTATTCCATATACAATATGTTTGATATCCCCTATGGTATGGTGTTATTCCATATACAATATGTCTGATATCCCCTATGGTGTGGTGTTATTCCATATACAATATGTCTGATATCCCCTATGGTGTGGTGTTATTCCATATACAATATGTCTGATATCCCCTATGGTGTGGTGTTATTCCATATACAATATGTCTGATATCCCCTATGGTGTGGTGTTATTCCATATACAATATGTTTGATATCCCCTATGGTATGGTGTTATTCCATATACAATATGTCTGATATCCCCTATGGTGTGGTGTTATTCCATATACAATATGTCTGATATCCCCTATGGTATTGTGTTATTCCATATACAATATGTCTGATATCCCCTATGGTGTGGTGTTATTCCATATACAATATGTCTGATATCCCCTATGGTGTGGTGTTATTCCATATACAATATGTCTGATATCCCCTATGGTGTGGTGTTATTCCATATACAATATGTTTGATATCCCCTATGGTATGGTGTTATTAGCAGCCCCGTCTAAGGACGGGGCTGCTATCAGTTTTTGTGAAGTTTCCATCGCCGCCGCCGCCGCCGCCGCCGCCGCCGCGTCCGCCGCCGCCGCACTCGTACTACTAGCTATAACTTTTTTCCCCTAAGCTTTCCAGAACTCTTATTCATACCTTACTCCTCATACCTCGGGGGAACGATTTTGACACGTTCACTTTCAAGGTCAAAGGTCAAGGTCACGAGCTATGTATTCACACTAAGAATTCCTTGTAAACGCGATAACTTGAAAAGTTTTTGTGCTATGAAGCTCTAACTTGGTATATATCATCCTTGGAAAAGTAAAAAAATTTGAAAAGGTTTTGGCTACAATCCGTCAAAGGTCAAGGTCACAGCAAGGTCATGACGTAAGCATGTTTTAGCGAAAATGCTTTATTTTAACTATGAACACTTTTAATCAATACATGATTGTTATACTAAAAAAAAAGTGTTCAATGATTGTGTGACCTTGAAGGTCAAAGGTCAAGGTCATGCGATATGAGTTATTACAAAATGCACTAAATTGGGGTATAACTTTATCCCATTTAGCTTTTCAGAACTCATGAACATGTCTAAATGTTAATACTTCCAGGGAATCATTATGACATGTTCACTTTCAAGTTCAAAGGTCAAGGTCACGAGTTATAAAATCACCACAAAATTCTTTGTAAACACGGTAACTTGAAAAGTTTTTGTGCTATGAAGCTCTTACTTGGTATATATCATCCTTGGAAAAGTAAAAAAATTTGAAAAGGTTTCGGCTACAATCTGTCAAAGGTCAAGGTCACAGCAAGGTCATGACTTAAGCATGGTTTAGCGAAAATGCTTAATTTTAACTATGATCACTTTTAATCAATACATGATTGTTATACTCAATAAAAAGTGTTCAATTATTGTGTGACCTTGAAGGTCAAAGGTCAAGGTCATGAGATATGAGTTATTGCAATTCCTTGTAAACACAATAACTTGAAAAGTTTTTGTGCTATGAAGTTTAGATTTTGTATATATTATCTCTTGAGAAGTACAACATTTTCAAAAAGTTTTGGGTACTAACTGTCGAAGGTCAAGGTCACAGCAAGGTCAACATATATGGAGAAAATGGATTAATTGTATTTTTAACACTTTATTTCATTACAATAATGTTATACTCAATGAAATGTGTTCATTGATTGTGTGACCTTGAGTGTCAAAGGTCAAGGTCACGAGAAAATTCCCAATTTGGTGAGGCCTGTAAAAGGCGGAACAGGGTAAGGCGAAACCCAAAGTTCCGGGGCTGCTCTGCTTTTGCGGTATCCCGCAAACGCTAATCTAGTTCCATATACAATATGTCTGATATCCCCTATGGTATGGTGTTATTCCATATACAATATGTCTATCTATGGTGTCATGTTATGACAGGACCTGAGTCTGGAGCGCTACAAGGGACCAATCATCGCTGCCGAGCACCTGGCCGAGTACTATGGAGAGGAGAAATACAACCAGAGAGTCCTCGATGTGGCCGCTGGTACCGGATACGTCGGGGAACAGGTACATACATACACGGGGTACATTCACAAGCGGACCAAGGAAAGAGGCGGGGGAGGGGTCCACCTTTTTCTATGGTTAATGTTTAAGAAGAATTCAAAACATGGGGGAGGGGGCGGGGGAATGGCTCAAACATGCAAGTATTGGAACTTTCTCCTGCACATAGATGTAATATTTCCCTTCCCAGTTGAGTAGCGATGATTTAAAACATAACATCCTCTATGAAGACGTTCAAAATTTCTATAATTAATACTGATCCTAATTTCATACAGTTCAAACGTTTAGAAACATTTATATGTTGCAATATCTATTAATATGCAATAGTTTATAGTATGCAATATTTCACTTATTGTTTATAATCATTATGAATAAAATATATTCCCTGCCAGTTGAATAAGCGGGGGTTCAAGAACATCGACGCCCTGGAGCCGTCCCCCGGTATGTTGGACGAGGCGCGGAAGAAGAATGTGTACACCAAGTTCTACTGCGAGTTCCTGGACGACAACCCCCTGCCTATAGAGGAGAGTGAGTCAATGCCTTTACTACACTTGCTTAACTCTTTCACACACACAAGCCACAAATCAGTCTCAAAATCGTAGCTGATGGTATTTTCTTAAGATTGAAAGGGTAAACCTGATGTATGCTAAGTCATATCTCCATCACCAGTCTTGCTGCAAGATTTTAATTAGCATTTCACCAACCTTGTA
Organism: Steromphala cineraria; assembly: GCA_916613615.1. Classification (NCBI taxonomy): domain Eukaryota; kingdom Metazoa; phylum Mollusca; class Gastropoda; order Trochida; family Trochidae; genus Steromphala; species Steromphala cineraria. The sequence continues at coordinate 4,492,240 of OU744731.1, read as the reverse complement.
TCCAACTTATCAACCTTGTACATTTTAACAACTCTGATTTCTGTTTCCAACCTTGCTGTTATAGTCAATCTTGCTCTACATTTTCAATAAGCGACCTTGTTCATCATTTGTTCTTTTTTAATCTTACTAAAAATTGCCAACTCCTACAGTAACAACCTTCTCTCCTTTCTTTGTTCTAACTTGTAAATATTTTCTCCTTACCAACCTTGCCCTCGGGACGAGTACTTAAACCATTAAATGGAGGTTAACAGTACTTTTATTACTTACATTTCAGACACATACGACTGCTGTGTGATATCAGGAGGGATGGGCGAGGGTCACATTCCCTGTGAAGGTATCCACGAGCTCATCAGGATTACAAAAGTTGGTAAGTAGACCCTAAATTTGTGTGTAGTGTAGTAATTTCTCTTCGGAATTTGTTTGTGAATGATTAAGTGGTTGTTTCCTATCAACATTTCTAGCTTGGATCTGAATATAAGTAAGTGGAACACAGCTCTTTTGTTTTATAACACAAATACAACATTGCCATTTTTGTTTAAACTGGCTGTTTTCCCCGTTTTACGGTTCTATTGAATTGCACCTTGGTGCTTATTTCTGATTGCATGTAAGGGATTTATGACACTTCAGTCACAACTACAACTGGTAACTGTTAACCATTATACGGCGCTTCAGTCACGTTACGCCTGAAGTAAGATCGAAGCTGCCAGAGAAACTGCCTCAAACTTTCGCTATTGGTGTCATTACACAAGACAGTAAGATAAATTCAATCCAATAAGGTTATTTAAGTGCAATGGTTAAGGCCCTACAATTAAGCTGGGCGATCTCAAAAGTTTACCACACTTCTGGGAATAAAAATATCAATGTCAAAGCTACCTAAGAGTATGTTCCACCAAAATCGCGATGATTTCGAAAGTTGTCTCAATCTAACGACACTTCAGTCGCGTTTTGCTCTCAAAATACACGTCATATTGATCTTGCTTGAGTAGGCTAACTTCCACCCAAAATAGCGATGATTTCGAAAGTTGTCTCAATCTAACGACACTTCAGTCGCGTTTTGCTCTCATAATACACGTCATATTGATCTTGCTTGAGTAGGCTAACTTCCACCCAAAATAGCGATGATCTCTAAATTTGTCTCCCCTGGCCGCCAGGTGGCCTGGTGTGTATCGTGATGCGGGAGGAGTATCTGCAGCACGTGGCCGAGTACAAGGACCGCCTGGAGCCGCTCATGAAGACGCTGGAGGACTCCGGCACGTGGAAGAAGGTTTCTAGGGTCGTCGTGCCCTGCTACTCCTTCGACAACAACGGGATCGTCTTCAAGTACAAGAAGTGCTAGTCCTGGGGGACGCCAAGCCTTTGAATGTTGTGTTCAATTGTTATCTTCTCAATCTCATGAAAATCTGATAGAACTTATCACTCGTACCAGGTAGCGATTCGGATCTGAGTACCGTTCCATTTGGTTTGTATCAGGTTACTTTTGGAAATCAGCCAGAAAGAAATTGGTATAATAAGCGGGATCGCTATTGTTCTTAATTAAGCTGAAAGATCCTTGGCAGTTTTAATTTTAAGACAACCAGACAGCCAATAAGATTTGAAATGCTGCGTTGTATGAGAGAAAGGTTTTGGTCTGATTTCAATGAGATTGTATCTTTTATAAATTCATTCAAGAAATAATTCGTCAGCGACATGGTATATCCTTTCGTTTCAGAACCTCTCATGCTTTTGTTTGTTATATCATAGAATGAAACCGTGCTTCATCAATTGGATTGGAAAAAGAAATTACCCATGATTTTGATCTGACTTTTTCCAAAAACACCACTCTCCAGACTTTGTAATAACAAAACGTAAGGCAGTGCTCTCTACTTTAAAAAATCCATCAGAAAAAGTCTTGTTTTTAGGGTTCGAATTTTTTTCCTGTAACGAATTGTTTAAACGATACACTTCAACACCAAGCAATTTCATTTCAACATTAAGCAATCTATTTCAACAGTGACCGATTTATTTCAACATATATATATATATATGACATTAAGCGACATATTTCGACACAAAGTGCTGTATTCAACACATGGCCTGTCCCATTGCATCGTGAACCTCTCCCCAGGATATATATCGCGCTGTGACAGTATGCAAACCAGTATCACATGACCTTAAGACTGCTATTGCTACATGTAGGTGCATTAACGAGGGAGATACCATGGCGTGTGATAACTTGAAACAACAACCAGGTTCTGCTTAAAAAAAATAAATATATTTATATTCATATGCCTTAACGATAATTCTTTTTCAAGATGTCTTTCATCAATGTCATTGTGAACTTTGCTATCAGATGTTCAGTTTCAGTTTTAAATTATGTGGGTTGAGATCCATCCCAAATGATTGTAGATTTTTGTAATCTTATGTAGACATTTTTATGTTTTATAATATTTAATATAGCAACTATACTTTAAGAATAGGTGTTTTTCAAATCTAGAGAATGATTCTGTAGGGGGTGACAGTCCTCGCTTTCTATCTACTAAAGCTTTAGAAAATAACGCTTCCATTGTTACTATTGTTGTTGACTTACATATTTACGTTTTGTTGGAAAGGCATTATGAGCATGCCATATGCTGTCATTAAGATTCATTGCCTCGACTTTGATAACGCCAAACATACACATTAATCATATTCTTGATATTAGATTCTTGATATTAGTAATCAGTGATGTTTATGTCCTTTAATGCAGTTCAAATTAGTTAACACCCCGAGTACGTCTTCCATCCCACCTTCATGTGACTTCACAAACCTAGGTTATAGTAGCGGGAGGAGGAAGCGTTCAGTTGCTCTTGTTACTAGCAACCACCTAACAAGGTGTCGTGACACCAGACACCTGCCTTGGTGTGTAGTTACACCCGCAAACATCCTTATTTGACCGTAACCATAACAACCCTTTAATCTCATTTTAGATATTCATGATCATGGCCTCCGTTATCATCTACTGCTCGCCCTGAAAATGTATTGTAAAGGACGACGTCCTTAACTGGACTCCTTGTAATCGTAAAACGTGCAGGAATAATGTTAAAGATTGAATACGTTGTGGATTCTTACTGTGTTTATTTATTGTCAAATGTCATTTTCACGACAGAGTTACTATTTATGAAATAGAGAAAGATCTTGTTTTTGTTACTCTGTCCATGAAGTTACTTGACATATACATTCCCATATCAGAATAATAACGTTTCAGAAAATATGAAAATCTGTTTCCCTTCCATGTTTTGTTTTCATTTTCATCATTTTGCTCAGTATGACTTGAACATTTGCCCATCAAACTATCCAATGGTCGGAAAAGTCAGTCATAAGTTGTTAAATCAAAGTAAATCAGTAAATCCCGAACCACATGTTCACTGTTAACGTAGCGGGAACGAACCATAGTAAAACTCACGTAGCGTTATTTTATGTATATCGCGTTTCACATAGAAATTGGGCAACCATTACATTTAAGGGGGTGCATACTTCATGGTACGTATGACGAGAATTGTTGTTCAGGGTACATCGCCTTGCAGTACAAGCAAACCAATGAACACCTCGAATGACGGCAATTAGAGTGGGGCCTTCGTGTAACGTATTAAACCTTTCCCTTTAAAACCATTTAAACCGACATACCATGTTCCCTGTGTTAAGCTTCAGAGATGTCTCCATTTGTATAATCTCAGTAACTATTTATCGACACGATTTAAAAAAAATTACATATTTCATTGTTAATAATAACATTGCAAAGTCATGGTACCATTTAACTGTTCATTTAAACATCAATACGTACCATTTTACTGTCTTTTCAATAACGTTGATGGGCATTGAACTGATGATGACGATTTTATTCATATACAGCTTCTTTCGACATAGATACTTTAGTATCTTTATCGAAATATTACCAACCTTGAATAAAGAAGTTGTATACCGATGAACTTGCCATCGACATTCTTCATATTGCTGGTCATGGGAAATAAAATATAGTCACGAAGATTTATATGCACAAAAGCAAATGATTAGCTCTTAAGACGTCTCACCGAGTAAAGTTTGCCAACAATTTGTGCAACAGTGCCAAGGGTCATTCCATAAGATGCATGTTGGGCGTTGTTCGAATCCCCAGGACCTCCCAGAACTTCCGAGTTCCTCAGTGTTGCCCCTACTCCTTGTTCCGCCTCACTTCCATGGGATTATTTACAACATCATGGACAACTAGACTTCAGTGTTTAAACCAAAGGCAATGTTATGTCTGACCATCAGTTCTTCCATTCCGTCCGCCCGTCCCGAGAGCTTGAATTTTGAAATGGATGTGCGTTTGAGTTGAATCGTGGTTTGATTTATGTCAATGATGGGATCATTTTAAACATTTTTTGATGTCGGGTATATTGAATTTTTGGAATAAAAAAGATCGGTTGTATTTTTGTGTTTGTTGAATTTGGTCTGTTTTCCAATGTTCGAATACTCCTCTGATGATATTTGACCTTTTGGCGTATCAGGCCTTTAAGGTCCGATGGGCATATTATGACGTGTCATGGTGTTCGGTGTCAGTCCGTCCGTCCGTCCGTAAACTTGGTGCATTTTCGACTTCTTTTCCAGAAGGGGGTAACTACATTGACCACACCCCAAAGGAAAATTGAATATGAAGCCTGATGAGCTACAGAGCTTTGGCTCTGTTTTTCTACCTTCCAATAGATAAGGATACAACCACCAATGAGCTCGTTACAATGTCAATTCAGAGACATAGAAGACAAGACATAGACAAGAAAGAAAGCAACAACTCCCGTCTATTTACCCTTTTGTTAAGACTTGGCCGGTATTCGGACCCAAACCCCATGTATCCATTGGGGACCACGTGAGCCACAGAGATTATTTTTTCAACCAGTATTAAATAGCGCCTATTACTATTTTGATTTTATCATTCCCACATACATCGAACAATTCTGATGACAAGATAATTAAATAATTTCATTATCCTCTACAATAAACACTGTAGGAGACCATAAGAGAATGTCCATTACTTGCTAACAACAGGTTGTTTTAAGTTACATGCGAAAAACATTCTTGAGTCCTTTGGCTCGGTTATATTGACTCAGTCTTTTTTTCATACTTTTATCACTATACATACAGAATCCCCCTTAAATGATTTCTTTGGTCCTCAAACTAGATAATATGTAAGAAGTCCGGGGAATTCTTTAATGGGAGTAATAGAATTTCTGCAACTGATGTGTTTTCGAGTAAGAATGGATATAAAGTCAATATTTTGAAGAGAATTAGAACATTTCTCTACATTTCGAACTCTAGCAACCTGCACGCTAAAAGCAACATGAATGAATGTGTAGAGACCATAAAATCGCTTACTCAAAAAAAGTAGTTCCGGTCCATGCATGCTTGAGCGACCATCCCTTACATAAGAATGTTGGCCTCACGAAATAGATCCAACCCCTGGTTGTGAATACCGATTTACAGTTTTAAAACGCTATTCCTTTCCACTATCGCTTGCTAATGGTCAACTTGAGACACCCAAATGTATTCGGTTAAACCCGATGTTAGATTTTATGTTCGAGGACAAAATTTCACTGACACAAAAGCGATCAAGGCTGCTGTTGGTTATGGTCGTAAAAATAACTCGCACATGCAGGTTTCTTTTATATCCTTTTATTTTGGCTTCGGTAGACCAGACTGATACAGAAACGTCTTTTGTTGTAAACCGGATCCGGAGTGCATTATATAAAACATTATACAATCCTTTCAATCATATTAAATATATTTGTTTTCTGGACAAAGAGTAAGTATATTTGAAAAATATAAATTGTGAATAATGGGACTCAAATATAAAAATAGTTAATACAAAAATCCAATATACCTAATATAATTTACTTGTCGAGTAGATGTTCGGGCACCCTGTGTTCAGTGAATTGGGAATGTCCCTTCACAGTTCACTTATATTTCCTTCACAAACGCGTTGCGAATCCGCCATTAAATCATACCATTTACGATCGTATCAAAGCAAAACAACATGTGATGAAAATCACGGAGTGGGTCTTTAAAGCAAGCAGTGTACTTTCAGATTTTCCCCAAGATAGCATTAGATGACTATAACAAAAGTATGAAAGAATAATGTCTTCAATCGTCGATGTCTCTAAATTTACGATTACAACATTACATTACAAGAAAGAGCGACCAAACACAGACTTTCACTCCAAATTGCTGTGATAGAAGGGGAATGGCAATGTTTCGGTGATTTGGTCCGATGATCGTTTTCTCATATATTAAAACAAATGACGGATGAGAGACCTGTAGGTATCTTTAAGGATTGACGACAATCACAATTATAGAGGACTGATCAGCGAGTAGGGACAGAGACACGCAAGTAGAAGCCGCCACCCGGGCTGTATCTGACGTCATCACTGTTGTACACGACAAGCAACAAGTTGGTGCGTGTCTTCAGACTTATAGGAAGGAAGGATGATCCACAGAATCTGAAAGTGAATAGCATATATACACAGGGGGTACTCGACTGTACAGGTAAAGCGGAAGTTGCACCTCTGCAACGTCCAATTCCTCACTGTACAGTGAAAACAAAACAACCCCGACTCCACGTTCACGGTTAGTTCTAGTAATATTCACCTTCTGAGAGTTGAAACGTGTAAAATATGAAACTTTTAAGTATTTCTCCACATATTTGTAAAGGCATTATTACGATAATGTTTCAATTCTTGTCATAATTGCCCATTTCAAGTGACTGCCCGTTCGAAGCTAATGTAGCGATCGCGAAATTGACTGTTTAACTCATGTTTCGGACTATGTAGAGGTCATTTGATGATTGTTGTAACTTATACAGTAAAATAATGCGTATTCAAAGGCCCATGTGGTGTATCAATGCTTATTTCATTACATTTAAAGAGAAACAAGACAAAATATTGACTGTACGCCCTGATGGACGTTGCACCGGCACTGTACGGGGAGTTACATATAATAACAGTTATACTGTACGGGGAGTTGGTACGTTATGATACATGTCCCCAATACATTAAGGTGGATTTATTTTACTTTTCAGGCTACATACATGGAGTGTACCTACTGTTCCTGATGGTTTTGAGTTATCTCCCCTTAAAGTCAAAACTTCAAACCTTAATTTATCGGTAACTATGGGACATAATTGTATAAAACTTTCACCAAAATGTGGGCAACATCATTCTCCATCGACTAAGCCCATAGCAGTTTTCTGCCGTATAAATAGATGTTTTTCTATTTTCGAAAAACTGAAATTTTGGCGAAATTTCGCGGTTCAGACGGTACGCGTCTTTGAAAATCTTCTCCTCAGTAACGGTAGTACATACAGACGCATGCTATAGCTCATTTTAAAGCTGAGAGATTGCTTCACATAAATGGGTCATATCAAGTTTCAATTTGTAGTGGTTTTTAAACTACAGCAGTTTCAAAAAGTTTTTTTTGAAATAAAGGATTTTCATCCGTCACGTTCAAAGGGACACTACTCGGTAAGGAAATGTCAAGAATTAAATCTGTTTGATGCATTCTGTTTCTACAATGATACTTCAACAAGTTCACTACAGGTCATCATTATATAAAAGTTAATATTGAAAGGAAATATGTTGACATAAAGAGATTTTTTTATATTTTTCGGCGATTTTAACATTTTTCGAGGGTTATTTTACTTTGAGAATTTTAGTTTGAAAACTTTTACAGATAGAAATTTCATCGTTGATGTTTTGTGAAGCAGATGTTATCTTTTTATACAAAATCATATACTCGTTTAATAAAAATAGTATTAAATGGAAGGTCGTTTAGTATCCTCTATGCACATAACAGTTTAACGTAGCAATATGTATCTTCCGAAAATGTATTAACATCATAGCATTTATTGTCGCATAACTTTATAAATAAAAGTAGTTTGTATCTTCAATTTTATATGAACACATTCACCAATATCCGCGCGAAACTATTATGCATGTAAGTTCTGAACAGTGGTTGATTGATTGCGTTGGTGTTTAGTGCCGCTTGAGCAATATTACAGCCATTAGTGGCGTGTGGTTTTAAATGCAATCCTAAGTTTATAAACATACGACAGTTCTCGGTTACTCTGTAAATGCGCAACTTACCGTACAGTCAGCATCCGAGACAGTCGCAACGTCCCTTCAGCGTACAGTTTAATTTTAGTCGAAATATTTGGCCGAAACTGTTAGAAATACTTGATTGGACATTTATATAACGATATCCACATTGTATCAACAAATGAAAGGTTAATTTGAATGACTCCGTTCATCTAAATTGCTGTGATTGGCAAATTTAGACATATTTTCGTTAGGCTTTCGAACGCGATCTCAAGGACAGCTGAAAATCATCATTATACAGAGACCGAAGTTGTGTTACATTATAAATAGAGTAGTTTACAAAGCAGTAAAGCGTCATCGGTCCACCAAGACAGTTTAAATTTGTTATAAACAACGTATTAACTAGAACTAACCGTGAACGTGGAGTCGGGGTTGTTTTGTTTTCACTGTACAGTGAGGAATTGGACGTTGCAGAGGTGCAACTTCCGCTTTACCTGTACAGTCGAGTACCCCCTGTGATATAGAAGGATTTGTCCTATACTTATCTTTGAATGTTAAAGAGTCTGTTTGCAAATCATGAAATCAATGTATCTAATGTTACTAAACGATATTTTGCCTGAAACAGAATTATGAAACATTTGGAGTTTATTATCGATTCTGTGTTACCTGATCAGGTTTTTGGATACAAGAAAGAATTGACAACAACACGTCTAATGATTATTCATGGAAATTTCATATCCTTATCCAGATATTTCAATTGCGACACGAAGCTATACTACTAAGAGGAGTTGAGACTCTGAAAGTGATAAAGTGTATTAAGACTGTACGCGTCTTCTTTCTCGTCTTCCTCAACAGCAAATTGTTATCTTCACATTACCTTTAAGGTTATATCAGCGACTCGAATTGCGTTGGATTTGAGGGTAAAACACAAACACAAAATTTACTGTTACAAACCTTGGTCCAGGTTGACCAATCAGATTGAAGCGAATCTCGAGCCAGTGAAAACACATGCGCAGATATGAAGCATGCGAGAGGTCAAGGGTCATAGAGATTGACATCGTCGTAAGCGGTGGACTCTAGAAAATCAATTTCTACATGTTCAAAATAATTTTTTCATCTGGCTTTCTGTGATATAATTGAATTTGAATTATTTATGGTTTATCAACAATATGCACGTTTCTCTATACTGGATAAGCAAAGTTCATTGATTCAAGCTTCATTGATCACTCAAAGGAACCTATCATAGAAGTAAAAACATCCTTAACTTATTTTGTCCAGTAACACAAGTGGGTGAGTTATCACTTTAGTCTCTTCTCGACCTATAAACATTAATGCAAAGCATTAGGAATTTTACAAGGACATAAGATGGTTTGGCTTTAAAATATCAGACTTTCACATTTTTTATGTATATATTCTTTTCAAATAGAACTCTCTTCGCAGTTTTATTTCAGAAACGTTTGTGTCAGTAGATCATTGATGTTACAAACTTTGGACTCGCTTGTGGATAGACTGCTGACATATTTACTTTGACACTATCCGTTGTTCGTTAATGTTTTGGAAAACCTTTCTAGTAAGGCTGCACTTAGTGACATCTGCAGTGCCAGCTCTTTGACCATTCTCTCCCCACCGAGGCACTGTTCTATTACACCGACTTTGTGGGATAAAATGGAAATGCCTGATTGGAGGCAATCAAAGTTAGTTGTGCAATCAGCCAAGCTGTTCTTAAATCATCATTTTGGCTACTGAATCATGGCAAAAGCATTGTGATATGAACCACCCTTTTCATGCGAGAAGCGTTGTCATTTGATAGAGAAATTCAAATAGATTGTTGTGCAATTTACACCAGGGGAAACTGCTGGAACCCACGGATTTGAACGTAAAAGAACAGAGGCTGTATCAACATTTCATGACTTGATCTGCCTCTGTGGGGGAGAGAATGCTCTTTGGCGTCCTGAAACGGAACTAGATTCGTTAATGTTTTAGTGACATTTGCTGTGCCAGCTCTTTGGCGTGCTGAACCGGAACTAGACTGATGAAACAGAACTCTTCTCGAGGGTACATCTTATTGCCGGCGAGGGTGCTGCACTTAAAGTGACACAGAGTACGTTGATAGGATCACATGTGTCAAATTTTGAAATCGATGTTATTACATCGGGAACCACTAACTGTTACGGAAAATAACAAGTTAAAGGTCAATCAGTACATTAGAAAATACGGCCATTCAAAGTCGGGATTTTGATCGAAAATCGGACAGTCCAGTGATGAGATATGAACTTCAATCAGCATATTATATATTTTGAAGCTTATAAAACCAAATAAAATTTTAAGAAAGATACTCTGTGTCACTTTAAACTATTATTGACTCGGCAATGCAGAAAGCTTGACAAACAGGTAGTGGAGCCGGACGCAAATTATCTCTTCAGTGAGAAGTTATTTTAATAGAGACGGAGAATTATTTGTTTTCATAAAATAACCTTGATATAGGATTTAAAACACTGATGGAAGAAAATGGAACATAGATGAGTGCTTCTTATCAGCTCGAGTAAATATCTTAATCATTGTAACTAGATTAAACTAAATGTCAGTAGAATGTCACTGGTTGAAGCGACAATAAAATCTCCCTAAATAAGTCTCAACTGAGAAAAGGTAAAACAAATTGAAATCTTCATTATCGAAGTAACCAATACCTTGAAAAGCCATGTAACTTTCGTAAACGGCTCGAGATGTTTAGATGTAATCAATTTTGAAGAACCGTAGTGAAGATAATGTATACCACCATCTGCAAGTATATATAAATAGACATTATTACATGGTATAATTTATCTCGCACCTCATGGGTAAATACGACGATTTTTATACATCAATATCATTATATAAGATGAACCTCGATTTTGATAATTGAACAATGAACACTATACAAATGTGTTACAAAACAAGTTGGAGTATTGTGAACAATATTCGATAAAAGAATAATAAAAGGAAAATACTTTCATACCAAAAGTAATGTGTGTATTTATATCATATATGTATATTACGTGACATAAACACCTTGGGATTTCTGTTGGTCAATTTCACTGCAGGTGTCTCCGGCCAGACCATCTGGACACTGACATATACAACCCTTGACCAGAAAACCCCCATTCTTACATAATGGACTGTTTCTGCAATTTGCTGCAAAATATTCAAGGAAAATTAAATGACACGAAAACCGAATACATAACAAATTTATTTAATTTCGTATATAGATAACAGACATAGAAAATCTTAATAAGACACAAAACAAAAATTAATATCATGTATTAGTTGGTTACATGTTCATTTCGATATTCTTTTTGCGAATTTTAAATTAAATTAAGGTTCTTCTGTGGTCATGTTTCCAAATTACATGAACTCACTTTTATATTGTTTTTTTTAAAAACAATATTTAACAATGGCCTATCCTTATATCACAAAAATTAAAACGCTCTCATATGGGTTGCCATTTTAACATACCTGCGCATGCGTATGCTTGATTGGCTGCCTGTACGTCATAGAAGCTGAGCCCCTCCCTCTGCCCCATGAGGAACTCCAGGAAGGAATGTCTGGGCGAGATCGTGTTCTCTCCGTTCTTGCTGAAGAACTAAAAGAAGGGTCAGTTTAGCCTCAATAGTTTTTTTACAAATATAAAACTATTTCCCGGTAAAATCCCATTGTGTATGAATGTATGAACGTTAAATTTCACATCCTATTTTCACAGCATAAGTATTTCCGCGTATCTACTACACATACCTTGGTATCAATCAGACTCAACAGTTTTATCACTTGCTTGGCAAAGACATTAGAATCTACGATAAATTGTCCCTTATGTAGACAAAAGAAAGTTGTATTTCGTTAAAAGTATAGCCTCCATTTTCACCCTAGGTGCCTGGTTGCCTTAATTGTGCTTACTCGAAATCGTTATGTCATAGACACTTCCATGCAAATCATAATATACACTTGTTGCAATGTCCATGAAATCGAAGTTTTTTGTAGAGCAACCCATCCTCTACTTAGGTCAAAAGTGCCAATGGTTGCCAATGGTTACCTGAGAACCGTCGGAATGATTTGTTTGAGGGTGAAAGCATCATTTCCAATACACACAGCAGAAAACAAAATGGTCTGAATATAAGAGTAAGCTAGATATGAAATTCAAAAGAAAAATGATTAATAACAGTCCCTGTCGAACATGTTATCCGCAATACATATCTCGAACCTGACTCCATCACTTAGTTATGTCCGGGCGGTTGCAGCAGCCTACAGCAGGAAGAACATTTAACCATTATACTCTTCGTAATGGTTCTATGTCAACTAGACAGTGAAATGCATCTAACATTATCATTAACTTCATTTTTGGGTTATATCAGTGTTTAAAATATAGCCCGTCTGCCAGTCCTTGACTGGCTACTTTTTGCCAGAACTGGTTACTTTTAGGTCAGGACTGGTAACTTTTCAATTTTTTTCTTTATTTTTCCCTAAGGAATTAACCAATTAATTTTCAGGACAGGCTAGGTTTCAAATCTATTTTATACACTGGTTATATGCTGAAGAAATCGATGCTCTACAAAAATCATTTTGCCACAGTGCAGCAAGACTTAAGTTTGCCAGTAATACAGACTAGAACGAACTGTGACTTGTGTTGGAAGTTCCTTACCCGAGGTCCGTAGTGCATGATAGATCCCAGGTCGTAGCTGACCTTGACCGAGAGCGACGGGGTCACCAGGAAGTTGAAGCTGACGTCATCGACCACATTTTCAGTTTGAATGGTCACGTGGTCGTCTCGATCTGATCGCGCATGCTCGTGGAAGAACCCGATCACGTGGCCGATCTCATGAATGATAGTTCCAATCTAAGTGCCAAAAATATTTCTTTACCAAAATAGAATAGGCAGACTTACATATACATATATGATTTGTCAATATAAATATTTTAAAAAATAACAGAGGAAAGTATGAGTAACGTTTTCAAAGCCATCAGAAAGATCAATAACAGTTGTAATTACATTTCCCCTTAATTAACCAATATAAACCTCTGATGTCATATCTGTGTAGCTTTTGAGGTTATTCTTATGTTCCTTTCAGTGCCATAAAGGCAACATTCCTAGATCATTCAATAGAATGCCCATAGAATACCCCTGTGGCTCAAAATTATTTTGTAACGCTGTTCCTTGAATAACCAATGGGCAATTCACACTACCAAAGCGGCTGATGGCTCCACCCTCCCATTGGTAGAAATTATGCCAATGGGCTTCTTTCGACGGCAAAGCCCTTTGAATCGTTTGTTATCCTTAACATGGTTTAGGAAGATAATTTTGTCAAACAGTTCAACAATTATTAGACAACAATGCCAAGCTTGACGCATATAGACAATCAATTTTTTTACTAGTACATGTAAATTACACAATAGACTATAAGAAATGAAAATATAATAAGTAGCCAAGTAAAATATCCTACCTGTGTACAGGTGGGTTCGGCCAGGTAGACGCGCTGTACACCCGGGATGTACCCTACTGGTGACGCGCACCTGCAGGTTGGTGACTAGGGTTATTTATATGAAACTGATCAGATAAGCTTTAGAGATGGAAGCAGCAGCAATTCTTCCATTGATTTAAGTGAATAACTCTGTATTCTGGAATCTGGATATTCACATTGATTCTGGATATTTTTGTAAGCAATATGGTCAATATTTCACATCAACAATGTTCTACAAGATTAAAAAGCAGATTTTTTAGACCGTATTTTAATTTGATATAATACATGTCATGATCGACACAATGTGCTGTTTGTTTCCATCTTATATCTAATGACCCGGGCCTATAAATATAGTCTTACAAAGTCTTAAATGAAGAGTCAGTTATCGGCTCACGACTGTGCGCCACATTTTTAAAACATCTTTCTTTTTTATTTTCCTAATTTTAAGTGGTGCAGGAATCTGATGACTTGTCCCGCCATATTACCATAGCCGAAAAGACCACAAATAGATCATCACGTAGCCTACCCGTGTCCGGTTCCAAAAGACAAGATGGCGTGAGGCTTGACCCTGAGATGTTTGTACTCAGATGACCCCAGCTGGACGAAGTTCAAGCAGGTGCGCTGCTCCCAGTGTTCAATAGCATCTCTCACAGCTCTATACGACTCATCTCGGGCTGCAACATTATTCTATTTGTAACGTTATGATCATTCTGCTACATCAGCGTATTTGTATCTGAGAGTCTTCATAATATCCCAATTAACAGGGAAAAGGCCTTGGAAAGGGCCCCGATTAAGTAAGAGCAGTCCCCGGATGATAGACCTATTGGAACTAAATATTTTGTTCAGGCTTCTCATGAGTAGAAAAATATCACATTCAACATCTAGCAATGCATAACCAGCTTTGAGCGACACGATATATGTATTTAGCTTGATATATACCAGGATAAAATATTGTGGGAGCTCTCCGGACGCAAATAAGCTGCAGTATCGGGGTGTTTCATGAGGCGTCGGACGAAAACGAGTCCGCGTTTGGTTTCTATCTGCGAGGATACATAAGAGGCGGCAAGTACTTGCACGGTTTGAAATAACGATGTGCATTTTTACAATTAGAAAATGTCATTCAGGAAATCTTCCTTCTCTTCAAGCACGGAACGTTAAATGACCTTAAAGATTTGTATTTGACTACTATGAAAAAATTATCCACTTACAAGCTATTGTAAACGTATTTCAGTAAAGGTTTTTCATTTCGAATTTTAATCTTATTTTATCAAATGATATCAAACCCTACGTAAATATTCTTTGTGCGTGACTCTCTTGCTATGTAACACATAAGGATCTTGGAACAAAGCTAGTCGTAGATTTTACAATCATGTGCTTAGTTTATGCTTAGACCATGTTCAAATGAAAGGACATGACGGCGATACTTACTGAATCTACGATCTGCTGAGTCGAATTTCCATGGAATGATTCCATCTGGCCATAACATGAAAGCATTGGTGATGATCTTTCTTTTCTCGACGGTTGTCTAAAATTGAGATTTGAAGATGTGAAAGGTTTAGATTATGGCATGTAAAGATATGAAGCGTGAATAAGATATGAGAATGAAAATGATTAAAAAGATATCAGTAAATGTGAAACAATAGATAATAAAACAACAAATTCAAAAGAGTGGCTACTGCTAGATAAAATGTGAACAAGATGTGAAGAAGTGGAAGTCAAGAAAACCAGATGTAGATATATGTGAAGCGGTAAGAGTATGAAGATATGGATTGATAAAATTTACAAATATGAAGATTTGAACATGACGGTAATATAAATTAACTAATTGGTAGCGTTAACAAATCAATATAATAGGTAATGAATAGGTAACCACAACGAAACACGAAGTAGAAAGACGTTATAGTGTGAATGTATAGTAAAGGGTCACATATTCTTTTAGATAAATGAAGAGATATTTTCTCAAGACCAGATACTTCTCTATTGTGATTACTATCTTTGCTAACATTCATCACAATAAGATCGTTCAAACAAGAGACAAATTATGTAAAGAACACGACCAAAATAATACCTGTAAGATAAATTTGAACAAGAGCAATATTTTACTGATACTTAAAACTATTTTGCCCGTTGCAACATGTTTATACATCAATATATATATGACATATATGTGCTTGTGTACAACCATTGCATAAGAAATTAATTATGAGTGGAGCGAAAACTTTGCAAGATTTCTCATGTTAGCATCATGTTCAGTAGCAGTTGAAAGCAAGCACAAAGGTAAGGGAAGCGGTGCAAGGATGGAGTAAGCCACCGATTCAAGCTGGCGCGATTTATACCTTGCGTTAACAAGTGCTTCATGACTTACATCTCCTGACAATGCCTTCATCTGATTGGACGTTAAAAGCATGTCTCCAACCAATGAGCGATCAGGAGGGTTGTATGCTGCATGTTTCATGTTTTCATCTTCCGGTTCCAGTGCAAGCAGCTGATACAGCCACGACTTTAAAAGAAGTATGGTTTAAGATCAGATTTCGAAAACGGCTGCATGTGCTGGAAGCGCTGGTTAAATGTTATTTATACTTAAAGAACTCAAGCAGTAATGGCCATTTGCAACAATTTAAAATATATCCAGATATGAAATGGGGTTTCTTTTTTTCAAAGATTTAAAGAAAATTGAATCATTTTGTGATTTTTAAATTTCCAATCACATTTTCCAGGAAAATGTCTTTACGTAACTATTCACTACTATATGTGTTTAACGTTCAAAGAAAACAAATAGCCTGAGATACGACTGCATCGTTTTGAACCTCAACCAGCTGACATCGTGTGGTTTTCTTTTCCAACTTCTGTTGCGTTTCTAACCTCAAAGATCAAATATAGTCGCAAAGCGACGACAAACGGATTCAGCGATGTATGGTGATGATATGTATGACAAAGATATGCAATACATGTATGTATGAAGTCAATAGTACGTTCAGACGAATTTTAAAAGTCACGATTTAAGTATTACCAAGGCCAAAAAGACTCTGTCAATTGCAAACGTAAATGTCATATTGAATAATTAGTGTATGTGCTTTGTTAAAAATACATTTCAAATCCCAATCCAAAATCATAATGCCAAAAATATGAGTTAATGCAATTAAATATTCATGTTAGCAAAAGATGTAAAACCTAAAGTAAAATGTAACAAATACAATCTGCAAAAGTTTCTTGACTCATCCTGGTTTCGAACCCTGTTTTCCGTTGTATTGTTGAAAAATTCAGAACAAAATTTATCAAAGCAAACCAATTTAAATCTTATACTTGTTTTAAATTTCAAAACCAAAGCAAAGCCTAGCAATGTGAGCTGGAGCGCGTCAATGCCCGTGTATTGCGAGAAAAGCATGCATCCCGCTTTTCAATCCATGAATGAACTCATTGACGACTACTTCGGGGGTGTTGCATAAATGTTTTTCTTTTCATCTTCAAATGGAGAAATCTGGGCATAGAAAGACCAAACAGCAGTTGAGATGTGGGAAGAGATATGCATAAAAAATAATGAAAGACGTTTGCTGAGACGAGATCACTTGGTTGTTGGTTTGAAGGAAATTAGAAAAGGGATGCGCGGAGCCTCTCAAATTCGTTTACTATAAAAGTAAACAAAGCTAATAGGCAAGATTCAGAAGCTGCAAACATCATCTTTCCATGCAAAATACACTGACATTTTGATTCCTGGCACATTCAGGACATAACAGGGCGTGGAGGCACAGTTATTGAAAAATAGGAGGGGTGCTCTTTCAGACGCGTAATGATACACAAAATCTGCCATATATGGAGACACCTTATAAGGGTTGATACTACGATAGCGTAGTGAAAACCGATCTCCATGTAAATTTCTTACTATCAAAGTTGTGAACCCCCACCCTTCTTTCGCACTCGTTTCTCTTGAACGGGATGGCGAAATTTCAAATGATTTATACCATTGCAAAGGGCGAAGAACCAGCTTCAATCCAATGTGTCATTTGTACATTTGAACGAAAAAGTAAAGAAACGGTAAACGAGGCTACATCTGTCTCAAATATCAAGTTTTATCTCGAGATGACTGAGGGTACTTGTCTTTCAGCATTGATATATCCCGAACCAATAAAGATATGTTCATATTCTTTCCACCAGTGTGTAGAGGAGAGAATTGTCTTCATTTGCATATATTATTTGTTTATGAGCAATGGTAAAGAAATGGTGAGCGATGCGACATCTGTTGCAAATATCAAACTTTATCTCAAGAAATAGATAATTTAGCTTAATACTCGATTACTGTTAATATTTTTATAATGAGGTACTACACAAAGTATTTGTGTCTTTAACAAGCGCATCCATTGATGTATAGTATGTTAACCCTTACGATGCGGCTATATATTTTTGCTCTACTAGCCCACGTGGCGACATTGTTTTGTCCGGAGCGCGTGTGAACGATGTCTTATATTTCGCTTGCCGCTTCTTCATTTCTGTGCGCGCATAGGCAAATGATACATGGAAATAAAGACAATTCTTTTCTCTATAAGTTGATATAAAAATTATAAAATTATCGCTAATGGTTCGTGAGTTATGAGTGCCGCAAGATGCGCGAGTTAATTACAAGTTCAATTAGCGAACGCCGGAGCGCAAGTAGAGCGCGCACCGCTTCTTCATTTCTGTTCGCGCATAGGCAAATGATACATGGAAATAAAGACAATTCTTTTCTCAACAAGTTGATATAAAAATTATAAAATTATCTCTAATGGTTCGTGAGGTATGAGTGCCGCAAGATGCGCGAGTTAATTACATGTTCAATTAGCGAACGCCGGAGCGCAAGTAGAGCGCGCACCGCTTCTTCATTTCTGTGCGCGCATAGACAAATGATACATGGAAAAAAAGACAATTCTTTTCTCTACAAGTTGACATAAAAATTATAAAAGTATCTCTAATGGTTCGTGAGATATGTCTGTTGTTGATTGATGACTTACGCATTTTGCAAATATACAGTTATCAAATGCATTCAGGGTTGACAATATTCAAAGGTCCGTAACTAAATGTAAATGAAGTAACTGAATTTATTGTTAATTTTTAAAAGATAGTGTATTCTTTTGGCTTTCTAATGATATATGAAACAATGATTTGTCTCCTGTCACTGATGAGTAACAACTTTTTTAACATACCTTTATCCTAAGCATTCAAAACGAAAGCAGAATTGACAATATTCAAAGGGCCGTAAATCAATGTAAAACAAATAAAGGAATTTACTGTCAAATTTTAAAACATTCTATAGACTTTTGGCTTTCATATGATGTATAGAACAAAGAGTTATCGTACGCCTTTGATTCGCTACGATATTTCAAACATACCCACCAAAACACCACATGTCCAAAATGGAAAGTTTGACCTCTGACCCTGACCGGAAATGACTGTTCGCGAGCGATTTTATTCTTTTATCTTAAAGACCTTGCTAATGTCTAATTCTCATGCAAAAATTATCAAATTCGTCTGGGAGGTTTTTGAGTTATCTGCCCTTGAATATTGCAAAATGTGCAAACTTTGAAGATTTTTATAAAAAAAACTATTTCGATTTTTTAAATTTTGAAACAAACTTGTTATAGGCCAATGTCTCAGCTACATTATGTGTAAGTTTCAGCTTTCTAGTATCAGCAGTTGCCGAGTGGTGATTCCTGAAAGGTGCCTGGGGTCGGACTTTTGAAAAAAATGCAGAAAATTCAGCATGGCGGCCAAACCACGTGACCTACGAATTTGCCATGATTTGGTTTTTTGCAGCATTTTTGATTGCGCACATTTTAAAAAAAAAATTAGGTCTCTAAGTGCATTTTGAAAAAAAAAACAATGTTAAATTTTCGATTTTGGAATCGAACTGGACCTTTAATGCACTGGTCGATTCGGCCCAAAAGCTTCGCATGTCTATTCCTCAACAAGGTCTACCAGCCTGTGAAATTTGGCTTCAATAGCATTAGCCGTTTGGTCTGAATCCTGTTCACAAAAATCGTGGAAAAATAAAAATAAACACGCCAATAACAATAAGGATTCAGCTTTTCAAGCTGAATCCTTAATTATAAAAACTCTATCGCTTCCAGTGTTGGATCACAATTTTAATATTTCAACTATGTGCTCATTTGTAATAACATTTGAAGGACAATTTACAAGTATTCCTTTTATTCATTTCAGTACTTAATATACATTAAATACCCAAGCATACAAGCATCAAAACAGTTGATCTTATATATATTACATTGAATGATTATAATATATATGTCTAACTTGCGTTTATATCCTTCCGCCTTTATTCAACAATAAAATGCATTATTTTTATTAAATTACAAGTAAACAATCGATAAAACTTTCAAACAAATATATTTTAGATAAAGGCTAGGCTTATCTGACAAGGAAACATAACAAGTTTTATCCCGCTACATACTGAGAAATATCACGTTCTATCCAAATGAATATGCATATGTTGTCGAAATGAGGTCTAGACGAAAAATTAAGATGGATTTACTTTACGGTAAGTCTTATTTGTGTTGTAAAGTTCGTCCATTTTTCACGATGATTACAACATGCGAGTATAATACACAAATTTGTGTTCTGACATTTTCAATCGGGTTATACCCCCATTTCACTGAGCTACGAGCCGTTGCCGACTGAAAATAGGCCAAATGTCGTCATTGACTCGTAATTAAGCATCTCTGAGTCCTCTTTAGTCGCCTCTGAGCGTAGTTGAGCCTGTATGGGTCTGTATGAGTCTGGAAGAGTCGGGAGGTCAAATTTTGTCGGGAGTGGGTTTTTGAACATGTTCAAAAACCCACTCCCGACTTTTTAAGTCCGGCGAGGTTCGTACTTTTCAACCGGAAATTCAAGAAATTCCATTGATGTCGTATTGAGTCGTCAAAGAGTCGTGTTGCTCGTATCGGAGTCCTATTAAGTCGTATGGAATCATATTGAATCGTGAATAAGTCGTACATAGTTGGATTGAAACGTGGTTGTCGGTTGTGAGTCGGGAATAGTTCTTTCCCTAATTTACTTGCCGACTCACTCCCAACTAGTGCAAACACATGTACGACTAACCAATACTCAAAGACGACCAGTGACGACCCGTTCCTGACTACTCATAGCAACATAGTCGGCGGTTGTTGGCCTTTTATATGCCCGATTCCGGTCTAAAATTGCCGATTTTATCGTACGTTGATCGTCTGTGACTCGTACGTGAGACGTTTCTGTGTCGTGAGGAGTCTTCATTGTCGTGAACGAGTCGTAAATAAATCGTTCAGGTCGTGAGTGGGTCGACAGTGAGTCGTAAGGTAGTCGGAAATGAGTCTTTGTAAGAGTCGTGGTGGTGACTTGGTGTCGTGAAAGACTCGGCAGTGAGTCGTTAACGAGACGGTCTCAGTCGTATTGAGTCGTATCTGAGTTTGGATGAGTCGTAAGTTCCTCAGTTTATTGTCGGGGATGCCTCCTAAGTCTGTCAGGAGTTCCTCCTCACTGTGTCGTATGTCAGTCGTGTATGTCGTAGGTAACTCTTAAGAGTGTCGTTAGTAACTCGTAGAAATATCAAATTTCATAATTTGACCTCTATTTGCTCCCGACTCATGCCAACAAAGTCGTAGTGGAAAAGTCGGGAATAGTTGGGAAGAGTCTTGAACACTTTCAAAGTCGTAGCTCAGTGAAATGGGGGTATAAGCAATTGAATTTTTATTTATTTATCAGTATTTGATGAGAAACTAATCTGTTTTGTTCTGAAATGTCATTTAAATGGTTTAACATTACATAACCTTGGGTCACAGTTTGAGGAAAAATAAACGTTAAGCTGTAAGTAAAATGAAATACTGAAAATGGAAGATAATGATGTTGAGAGTGAACTGTTGCAAATATTAAAGGTGGTGTTCCTTGACTCAAGAGACCACAAGAGACTCATATCGAAACAGTTCGGGAATTTGTACTATTGAAGATAGTGTAAGTTAAAAGATAAAAGATCAATTTGACCACCATCTACGTTGGAGTTATCTATTAATGTAAAATTTACTTCAAACTGATAGAAATTCCGATCCTTTACTAAAGTCATAACAACCTTGTAGCAAGTTTCTTTTCTTCGGTAGTTACCTATGAATGAATTTTACTCACCCTGTATGCCCTGCCATCCTCAACCTCCAGGAATTGTCCAATATGGTGTCCTATGTCACTTTTGCTGAGGGGCTGTTGTGAATTGAACACATATCAGTATAAATTGACCAAGCCGAAGGTTTTCCTCTAATGAATCACTCAAAAAAAGGCTGATTTTAACACAAAAGTAAGACATATGTAGATACTGAGAAGAGGATGACCATTCAAAAGTTTTACTTAACTGATAAATGTACGTCATATCATTAGAAAAACATTATTGTTTTGTTGTTGTTTTTTTTCATTAGGCACCTCTGTGATCATTTGTAAAGCAGTGTTCATTTGTCACCCTGACTACAAAACATGAAAATAAATATAGAACAGATAATTCATTCTTAAAGTATCGATGTAAATATCATATAAGTAAGTCATCGTTTAAAAAAAATTGTACAGCGACAAGCCAGTTCACTTACAGCCGTGTTACAACCCCACGCCAAGACAATGAGAAGAAATGTACACACATCGGCCATGATCCTATACACCCAACATCTGGTAGATATGGGGCAGCGTGTGCACGTGCATCTCGTGTCGATAACATGAAATTTACAAGGGCATGGTTTCTCTAAAGGAAATATACAGCGTGCATGTATGCTGATTGGTGTTTGTATGTGACTTAATAATTATCATAGATAGTCCAACGACAATGGTGGACATTTTGTAACAATTGAAACTAGAAGATGAAAATCGTAAAAAGTTCGAAATTGAATCCAGGAATATATATGTTGTATTTGTCCGCAAGGAATATGATGAACGAATTGGATTCTAGTTATAAGTGATTAGTACTATGGACTTAATTGCATTACGTGCTGATTACAAAATTTAGTTTTTCTACACTTTTTTTTAACCCATCGGTTTTTAAAACCGTGGGAGCCATCGCCTTGTCTGTCAGTCCGTCCGTCCATAATCATTTAGTTTCCGGGACATAACTTTAAAACTTTTCGACCTAGCTCATTGAAGGGTCCAATAACATGAAATTTAGAATGTTGACAGATTTCTTTGTCCCATTCTTTGTCCTATTCTAATCATATTCTATTGACTCTTATTTCCATTACATGTGAGCGGTAATAGATCGCACGTATCATTTTAGACTTCTTGCAAACTAGACAGTTTAATACATTACACCCTAATTGTTTTCTTCTTTTGATCTACAGAAATAGTTTCGAAATAAATTCAGGGTTCTGCTGGTAATTGTTTGTACTACCAAAACGAAATGAAGCTAACGTCCCCACATAGTTCACAAGAGTTCAGGAAAAGTGAGAATCTTTCACAGCAACCCTTCTTGCCCAACAATCGAGTAACATGCACAAAAACTTACTTTCTGTCCGACAGACAGTCTGATTGGTAATAACATCCTATCCTTATTTAATAGGGTCTTCTTGAAAGATACTTTGTAAACAAAACAAGAATAAAGGCACTTAAGGAAAATACAAGTTATGAAATACATTCAGTTACAGTGAGGTTTAAAAGGGGTATTATAAAGAAATAATCATCGTGTGTCGACATCAGCCACTAACATTCTCAACTGTGAAATTATGCTGTTTTAAAGTATTTTATCGATGACTGATCTACAAATGATAAACTGGGTAATTGAGGAAGAGTTGGTTGGTTTTTAAATATCTTTAGATACAGTTTTACTTGAAACAACCACTTTAATTGAGTTTATTTCCTATTATTCGAATATCAATAAGTCTTATATTGCCGGGCGGTCAATTTGACCTAAAAAAACAGGTGTTGCAATAATTGTGTTTTGTAAGGTGTATGAAGAAATTTGTAGGAAGAAACTCATTAATTAAGACGTGTGTTACATAAAGTATGTAAAAATCGTTCTGTATGAAACTATCAACTTGTGAACAATATATCAAGAACAGCAACCAAGGTTGTCTGCATAAAAACTTTTTTATCTGTATATTTTTTTGTGATTATAATCTTTTCAATTATCTCAAATTATTTTTGTCAAGTACATATCGAGGTGCACGTGCTTTCAATGCTCAGTAACTCTTCCCGATCACTCTTTCTAAACTTGTAAATCGCACGTGCAATATTGACAGGTGCACGCTTTTAACGCACAAGTTGTGAAGTTGATTGATGGCGCATTTTGTTGTTTCCGTCTGTTGATTGACATAAAGTTAAAGGTACAAGTTATCAAAACAAGTTATAAAACTAAAAAAGAGCCGCTCCGTGATTTGTTGGGGGGCACAAATAAAAAAAACCCTTTATAACATAAATAGTGTAATTTGGTGGAGAAGTCTCGACTGTTGCAAGAAAGTATCATTTGAAGGACAATCGACGTTATATAGTGACGACAGCAAGTTTAAAATTACATTAATGATCGAAAATCTGACAATGGCGCGCGTTGACCAATCAGTCAGACTTAACTTCGATCATAAGAACTAATTGGTTTTGTAGCTCATTAAGCGAATATAATCTATGTGCAGATGGAAAAACAACTGTAAAAAGTACCGAAAATGCCATTTACGTCAAAGCAAGATAATATAATTTTCACAAAACAAAAAGAACCAATTTGTAGGGGAGAGCGGGGTCAATTGTAACATTTTTCACTTTAGTTGTCCTAAATTGCAGGTTGTATCTCGGGTGTTGAATAAAGCGATACTACAATGTAAATTGACATCTCGGCTTTTAATCCGAGTGTCATTTGGGGTTATTTTACTTGCAGTTATTAAGTTATGATCTTTTGAATAAGGGTACCCAAAGTGTTACAATTGACCCCAGCGTTGGGGCAATTGTAACAATAGGGTGGGACAATTGTAACACGTAGGGTAAATTTAAAAAAAATTTCAAAGGTAAATTTCGTCTTAGACTGTTGAAATATATCATCTTCATCAACTGGGGTAACAATAATAACTAGTTTAATTGTTTGTCCTAATTCTCAATTTCAGCAATTTTATTTATCAAATTATTGTTATTTTTTTATTTTGATAAACTTCATAGATTTTCCATTTTCGAATTTTACTCTTGTTTGGTAATACTCATTCTGTGGATATTCATTAACCGAAAGTTCTATACAGAAAAGATTGAACCGTCTAGAATTCACCTTTTTAGTTTCAGGATTCTTATTTTTACAAACGGTTGAAATACGTTGTTACAATTGCCCCCAATGGGGGTAGTTCTATTTCATGACATTTTACGAGTAAACCGCTTAGGTTCAAATACATTTCTGCATTATGATTTGGCAGTATAGGTCAGGGTCACATATAGATATAGCAAGTTAGTATTTGGTAACTCAAAACACGTCCAAACGATTTCTTATTGTTAGTGAACAAAATACTTCAAGTGTAGGCCTAAAAGTTCGACTTTTTGTCATTTTTATCTACCACTGGGGAAACTGTTGATCAACACCCTAACGCTAAACAAGAGGAAAGCAAGGGGTTTAATGTTATATAAGTTGGACTTTGCTTGAACGCAAACTTTTGGAGTAATCGCCCCTGTTACAATGGTGGCATCCACTAACGCCTACAGGGACAAATGCCTACAGCCTTATCAAAACATAGTTATGCAACACTGGGTGTGAATTCAACTGCCTTCAACCTTTCTTCAAAATGGAATGTCCCATTGCTTGGTGGACAAATGCCTACAGTGAATACAAAACAATATTTATTAGACTTCATTTATTTATTTATTTGTTTCATGGTATCTGTTCATCATTTTCCATCATTTCATAATTTCATCAATTTTCATCAATTCTCCAACAATATAATATTTACACCAATGCTCAGAATTGAGTCCTTCAGTCTTTGAGACATTAAGTCAGGGTTTTCAAGCAAGCTTGATCAGGTGTCCAGCAGTCCCGTGTAACAATTGACCCGCTCTCCCCTTTTATTTTCCCAAATGAGACGTCTGCATTTCAAAGACCGTTTGATACTAAAGAATGTTAATCTACATTTAAACTGATGCGCTTCTAAATCAAACTGTTTTAAAAAGCAAAAAAATGTGACACACCATGGTCTAAAGCGAACAGGGCAAGTAGCGAGTAAACACAGGAGAGACACAGCGAGACTATTGAGAGACATTTCAAGCAGCCGGCACGTCCCTCAAACACAAAAAGCTAATATAGGCGGCGGCAGCATTGTGATAAGTCCATCAGAACACAAATTTAGAACTAATCACCAAAGTCAATCTTGAGAAAAAATGATCGTTATTTTCGATACTTCTTAAATATGTTTAAATATATTTCCTCGGCACGGTTTCATTTTTGGTGTAACGTTTTTGTGCAGTCAAACTATTTCTAAAACGTATGGAATGTTGTCAAACTATCATTGGGCGTAGATTTTCATCATCCTTAAAAGTCTTATTTCGAATCGGCTCTTATAATATAGTGGGATATCTATGCAACATAAAACATTTATTATGTAAAAAGCAGTTAATAGGCCTACTATCCTCATTAAAAATAACAAATATAAAATTTTTGCTCCATTGAATAAATCTTCAATAGATTATAAAATTCATTTACATGAACTACAAAAAAAATGAAAGCGCTAAACCGCCAAAACCGAAAGTAGAACCATTCTTCGATTTTGACACATTGTCGAGTAAACATTCACCAAGGGAGGTAACTCTAAATAATCAACAAGTGTCCCAAACAAGGAAGTAAATCTCGGATCGGAAGTGATCACATACGTAGTTGACAGAGCGATCGCCAGGTAATGTATTGCATGTAATTAACAACCAAACTCATCAATAGCTCATTAACTAACCCAACCATCCCATTAAGCAATTTACCCGCAGGTTGATACACGCCTTTTCACTTAGTTTGGAAGTTTTAGACTCTTTACGTTATCCCTTGTCGGAGTGTTAATCAAGCTAGGAAGACTCTTGTCACGACATTGTCTCATGTCACCCAAGCATTGTTTCGCCATCTGAAACTATTTTCTTTTCGTGTTGGGAGCCTGGCTTCCATTACTTAGCCATTGTTTTCTTTTAACACAAGGCAGATAAATTTAGAAGCAGCCCCAGCTAGGGTTGCTGGGTTGTTATCTATGTGGCTTGTGAGGGATTCCAAGTCTTACAGTATGCGTGATAGAAGGAGTACGACGAAGAAGAACAGAAAATCATTTATGGATACAATAATGCCTACATATGGTAAGTCATAACGATAACAAATAGTAAGGTCCAATTAAGATGTACCAACCTTATATTCTCGTGTGATTGCTGCTTAGGTGTTGATAACATATAATTTAATGATTATTGTCATTAAGGGCTTTGCAGAAATTCTTCCTCTAATGAGTCAATTTTTCTTTTTTTAACAATAAAAGTTTTTATTTGATATGAAATAATCTATAGTTTCATTCATAAGGTGAATATTTTATTATTGAAATATTTATTCATTCTCCTTCAAATAATTATTAAAAAGTTACTGATTTGATACAATAATTATAATCATAACAATATAGGTCTTCTTGCTTTTGAACTATGAGGTCTTCAACATGTGTCACTTGGCAGCATCATTCGCTTTCTGCACACTTAGGGTTAAACTGCACACTTAGGGTTAAACTTAAAGTTCCAAATATAGCCTTCTTCTTATAAGGATGTGGTAAGAAACCATAATGTAAACATCTATATGAATCATTTTATGTTTGATTTCAAAATAAAATTGTTCCCTGCCATTTCCTTGGAAAAATTTATACCGGTAATACCTCATCCTTGATTATTATTCTCTATAACAAAAACTAAAATAAAGTCCTGCTGATTATTCTTGTTGACAAAATGTGTCTATTTCAGCAACCTTATCATTCAATTTAGATTACATGACTTATTTTAGAGAAATATCTCTTTATAACATAACCATTCATTCGTAGGTTGGTTGGTTGGTTGTTTTTTTCGTTGGTTGGTTGGTTGGTTGGTTGGTTGGTTGGTTGGTTCGTTCGTTCGTTCATCCATCTACTCATTTGCATTGTTAGGCTGTCATACCATACAGGCAATATGCTGATGTTCTAATGTCACTTTTACCTAGCAACCAAGTTCACAAGTTCCTGAAACTAAGTGACTGTACAATCATAACATACAATTGTCCATTGTGTAACACTGTATAACAGTCAATAGCCTGAACTGTCAAATTATGAGTGTTATAAGTGCTAACTAGGGAAGGAAACGCAACTAGTGTTTCATCTCTCTCAAATGGTATATTAATAGCTAGCTTTCTCCTACTGACATTACTTGTACCCTATTCCCCGCAACCTCCCCCAACTCCGACCCTTCCCCCTTGGTCCCCCCCCCCCCCCCAACTTTGGCCCATTCCCCGTTCCTCTCCCCCTTCCCCCGCTCTCCCTCTCCCCTACCATACCCCCACCGACTGATTGATGTCTTTTTTCAACTGGCAATGAAAACAAATTATTTCTTTGAATTTTCTATGTCTTATATAATAATATAAATATATGAATGTTTTGTGAGTATTATTAGAGAATGTTATCTACAACTTAATCAGGGCCCCTATTCTCGAAAGCAATCTAGCCCTAGGATATCCTTACTTTGATCCTAAGACTTAAGATAAAATCCTAACCTATTCTCAAAAACTTTCCCAGTGCTAAGATATCCTAACTTAGGACAAATACTAGGATAGGTCTAAACCTGTCCCAGCTAAATCCTAGTGGAAATCAATATTGCAAAAACATATTCTTTTGATCTTCACAATGTATTTGTGAAGTAGGGGTGACCAGGGCAAAGCGCGCCCTAACATATAAGTGCGTCCAGTGGGCACCCCGACATGTACAGAATTCAACTTGCACACTATCCCTAATACTTATCAGATAGACTGTAACATGGCGTGTGCTTTTTTAACCTACCATTTCGACATAAAGATATATTTACGTAAATATTTTTTGACTTATGGAGCGCGTTTTGCCCTGTAATTTGGGGCAAAGTGCCCAATCCCCTGGGCGCTTTGCCCCATTTGAAAAACAGCACAAAATGTAATAGATATTACACACCAATAATCAGCCAATACAAATCAAAAGCTATCATCTTGATAATGCAAGGCAACTATCGAACCCATATGAAGGATAGAATTAACATAAAAGTTGACAATATATGCAAGGATGCGCAAAATATTCCTTAACATGTCATGGACCTACATGTTCAACATTCTCAATGATCAAATATCGTTATTGTTGGAACATGTACATTTCTTTCAACTACGAAAGTGTTAATAATGTAGGTTTTTGAATATAAAAACCAGTAAAAAATAGAATATGAGATGAATCGAATTGGTTATATGGATGAATTAAATAAGTCATACAATTATTTTGTGTCGAACCTCGCAGAATGGCATAAATTGCTTATCGTTTAGGGTTGAACAGTAATATACAATGAATTATATATTAAGGACTTAAAAATCAACAGAAAAATATGTTTTGGTAACTGTTACTTGTCGTCATTCTTTAACAAAACAAAACCCTTTAAGTAAAGTAAGTAACTACAAATTTCATTATTCAATGAATTAATGATACCAATTCATGTTACATGTGCATGAGAGTTCAATGTTCCGTTTAGTATTTTTATGAAATATTTGAATTTGAGACATATCCGTTCCTTATAGTAAAATCGCATTTTTTCAAATATTTGAAATTCTGTGTCCACACCTGAGACAAATGATTCCAGCGTTGGTCACAACGTTTCATTATGGTTACTTTCATTTGTTGGTATTGACAAATTACTCCAAATGTCGATAGGTTTGGAGAAATAATGCGTGGTCACGTTGCCCCGGGGGTGCGCTTTGCCCTGGTCTCCCCTATATCCTAGCTAGGATCGGTATCCAAAGTTAGGACAGGTTTAGGATCGTTTCGAGAATCGGTCTTATCCTAACCTAAGGATATCCTTCTGTCCTAAACAGCTAGGATATATCCTAGCTAGGACACTTTCCGAGTTTCGAGAATAGGCACCCTGATTTCTTTCTCAATGACTTGAGTTGGTCTTTATTATCTTTCAATGTGTTTGCATCATTATCTTTACCTTTAGTGCACATACATGAAAGTCTACATCCATTCTCCACATTCGGAATTGAATAACTATATTTAGTTAAGTTATAGCAAAGAATTATTCTTGTAAGATATACAAACCTATATTCACATCAAGATAAAGAAAACATATGCTGAGCAGCAGCGTAATGTTATATTCATGTGATACTTTTAATGTTCACAATAAATTACAAACGTTTACATGCACTTATGTGGTATGGTTGACCCATATACATGTTGATGTATTATATATATGTATGACATTTTATCAGATAAAATTTCATGAAAACATTACCAAGGTGCATGTTGACAAGAAGCAATGTATTATATAATTATGGCACTTTATTATTTTTTTTATATTTTTAAAGTTTTTTATTTACAATTGAATCATACCAATGCCTGTCATAACAAAATTTTACTCTGAACGTAATTTCTAGTTTTGTTTGCATTATAACATTGAGAGAAATGGTATGATGTTCATTAAGGAAAGGTTTAAAAGTCTTGGTTAAGTGTTCATATTCAATTATTCATTCAGTGAGAGATATCTTTACTCATCAGAGAAGAGGATGATTTTACCAGAACAATGGTATGATGTAATCAGTACAATGGTTTGATATCATCAGTACAATGGTATGATGTCATCAGTACAATTGTAGAAATCATCACTTCAAAATATTTACATAATCACACAATCAACAGGACACAATTCAACATTGTTATGTGAAAATGAAACAGTGGAAGTGACAAATTGGATGTGGCATTATTATGCAAATCTTTTGCATGTTTATAAGGTTTGGAGATTAACATTTTGTATTGTCTTTGAGCGACAACTTGAAATTTTGGGGCTTTTTTTTATGAGAAATTTATTAAGCAAAAATGATCAAAATGTAAAAAGTCGATATTTGCTATATTTCATGAATGTCGCGAGCAATGAATGAAGGTGTAGGGTATGGCAGACATGTCAGGTATGTTGTCAGTTACCTGTCATATCTATCAGGTGAGTCCACAGGTAAGTGTGACAGCCAGGTATTGATGCAACAGGTAGATTAATGTATGTAGGAATGTAGATTTGATGTGTTACGTCAGAGCTGGGTCATCCTGATTGCCCTTTTTAGATCTCTGGAATTTATTAATGGTTAATCTCTCTCTTCATATCTTTCAGTTCTATTTCCAATTTAGATCCTTAATTCATTATTTTATTTAAGTATTTCTCTCTCTCCCCTTGCCCCTTTTCTCTCTTTCTCTATCCTTTATCGTACCTTAAATTATTTGTTATATCCCCTCTAGGATGTTTTGGTATGTAATGATCACCCTGTCTGACCCTCTTTGCTGTCTGGTCCCTGAAATTAAAGGACAAACACTAAGTGGTAAAATGTAACAAAAGAATAACATTTTTGATAACCGTGTTGTGTTTCTTAGGTCTGTTCATTAATTATGAAATTGTTTTGTATAAAGAAAATTATCTCTGACTCCATTGTTTCAAACACATCATCCATGCTTTACATGCCAGATTCATTAGATTTAATGGTCATTCCTACCGTGATCCCTAAATGTGCTTTTGTGTATTTTTGTCCCTGGTCACATAGAATATTATCTCTGACTCCATCATCTAATACACACCATCAATGATTTAGGCCCCAAAAAAGTAAAAATGTTTCTGGTCTTTCCATTAGGGCAAAAATGATGCAATGACGCAGATTTTTATTTAATTTCATTTTTTTAATTTTATTATTGATGTGAAGAAAATAGAAATATAACCTTTGCATCATTGTATCACAGTGTCTTTGAAGGCACTCACAAACAGAGACGAGTAACAAGAGTCTGTGTTTCAATGTTTTTTCTAGGCACTGGGCAAAATTTAACTTTTTTCCCTTGTCAACATCTTGAAAGAAAGGCTTGATGCAGGGGTTTGAAACTGATGCGGGCAGAAACCAGAAAAAAGCTACTTATTTTTAACCAAATTTGATGTTTGTTCCAACCCCGTTCCCTAAATGTGGATTCTATAATTTATTTTTCTGGTTTCATCACTGTGTCTTTGGTTAAATTGTTTGATAATTCATACATTCTGTAGTTTCATTCCCCTTTACGATGAACTTTCACCAGTAGTTGATGGCTGTTCATTGTGTTCTATTGTCCTCAATATGATTGATTGGTATCATTTTTCATTGTGAGGTTTCGTTCTGAATTTCTGAACTCAGTGGTTGACCTCTGTTCTTTAAATAAAGAGAAGAGATTTTCAGATCTTCAATAATTCAGGGGTGGTCGGTCAACAATATGCTTGGCAGCATTCGAATATTACCAGGTAGGAATGTCTCATAAACGTTTTTGTGGTCAGAATTTTGTTTTAGCCAGAAGTAATCTTGTATCAGCCAAATTGGTTCAAAGATTAATTTGCGTTGATTTGTTTCAATACTATGAAATGTATCCAGGGATATTTCGTTGATCAGAATTTATTCTATCATCATTCACTTTCTTGTACATTTAAACCTGTGTGTACCATGCGCTGAGAAATTTTTATTTTTCTCATCTGTGTATCTGAACCATATTTCCAAAAGTATTTGATATTTTTTTGGTGTTTACATAAGTTTATGTTTATAAAGATCAATATCAAAGAAAATTTTGGAATCATGTAACAAATAATATTCAAGAAAGGATTGTTATTTTATGGTACCATTATCAGATAAACCTTATTTCCTTGTCAGCACTGTCACCATCATTGTGATGAGTATCAATATTTGTATTCACTGGTTGTTGATAATCAGTGTTTCTGTTGAAAATATTATTCTAAGCATTTTTTTGTTTTTGATTAAATATATATTTTTGTATATTGTATTTGAGTTTTGGAATTGCAAGATTGTTTATGAAGGAAATTGTTTGTACAGTTAGAGATTAGTTTATTGAGGATTGACACAGAATCATATATCTTGTCAGTTTTGAAACATATCTAAAACCACAGACAACTACTGAATACTGATATCCTATAAAGGAAGCTTCTAGATTTCAAATACACAGAAGCTACATGAAACCCTGAGAGTTTATTTAGTAAAGTGCCTAGTGTTGGAATACAGCTTCACTATAAACATACCAAACACAATATCTTTTTGACTCAAGTAACCGTATGAGTCAGTATACAGAGTCCGTATAACAAGGTTTGACTGTATAGTAAAAACAGGTTTTGGTCGATATTAAGGTATATCATGTTGATCCAAAACTAGGTTCCACAGGAGAGAGATCAAGCGATACCTCCTAGGATATATAATTTTGATAGTACCGTATTTCCTCTAATAAGGGCCGGGTCTCCAATAAGGGCCGGGCCTCTAATAAGCGCCGGGGGGTCATAGGTAGTTGAGAAAATAAGCGCCGGGCCTCTTATAAGCGCCGGGTCTCTAATAACCGCCGGGCCCTAACCATTAGATGAATGCTCACTCAGTAAACATTTCACAGGTATGCACTGTAAAAGACGACTTAAAACAAAGTTCAATTCTCTTTGAAAGAAATAAGCGCCGGGTCTCCAATAGGCGCCGGGCCTCTAATAAGTGCCGGGGGGGTAAAGGGGTGCTGAAAAAATAAGCGCCCGGGCGCTTATTAGAGGAAATACGGTATATTTTGAACAATGACTTGTCATCAGAAGGGATATGATATCACAAACGTTTTGCATCATCAGTAATGATGTCAGAATGCTTTGACATCATAAACACAAAGATGTCACATGCTATGATGTCATAAGCATGATGACGTCACAATGTTAAGACATCACTTCTTTATTTGTATAAGGGCTATATATATGCAGTCTTCAATGCTGTACATTTTTCATGCAAATGTGATGAAAAAAGTATTTTGGATGATAAATAGAATCTCACTCGCGTGTATGCAGTGTATAAAATAGATTGGAAATCTAGCCTGTCCTGAAAATTCATTGGTCAATTCCTTTGGGAAATTTAAGAAAAAAATTGAAAAGTTACCAGTCCTGACCAAAAGGTTACCAGTCCTGACCAAAAAGTAGCCAGTCCTGGCAAAAAGTAGCCAGTTCAAGGACTGGCCGACAGACAATATTTTAAACACTGGTGTATGCAAGCCTCGGATGTTGATTACTTTTATCAACTTGTTTTGATATATTTGATATCAGAAGACACTTTGGTGAGCTTCTCTATATGGAGCTCAACCCTGAGACATTTATACATATATATATATATATATATAATATGTAGGGAGCAAAAATCAGTTTGCCTACAATATCATGTCTTTTGAGCACTGTCCCATTTTGATACAAAGCCAAACCACACAAAACCCTAGTGGTTTTTGTTTTTTGCTTATATATATATATATATATATATATATATATATGATATATACTGATGTGAAGGAAGGAAGCTGCTAATGTAATGATTGTGTCATATATATATATATATATATAGATGATATATACTGATGTGAATGAAGGAAGCTGCTAATGTAATGATTGTGTCAAGAGACATGCTCTTCATGTGTTCAAGAGAGATAGTATTTGCTTTCCTTGTTTGTACATGTCCCACTTTATTGAGATAGCACATTTATGATCGCTAAGTGTACACTAATATGAAGTTAACGTGGTAAACACTAAAAAACATTTCTATGAAACAAGAATTTTCACAGTTTGGATTTCCTCTATGTTGGGAGGAGGATTTTTTCCCCTTTAATTGGGATACAAAAAAACATCATATCATATCATACTATATCTCATATCACATATCATATCATATCATCATATACCATATACCATTTACCATTAATCATCCAAAACTGGGTCCCACAGGAGATATTGCTTGTGGAAGATCAAGCGATATCTCCTAGGAGATATCGCTTTTACAGTAGATTTTGAACAATGCCCTGTATGTAGAAAATACATGACATCACAAACGTTTTACATCGACAGTAATGACGTCACAATGCTATGACGTCATAAAACACAATGACACCACAATGCTATGACGTCATAAACACCATGACGTCACAATGCTATGACATCCCTGGTTTAGGAGTTTTAGGGCTATGCAGTGTTAAAAAATTTACATTTTCATGCATATGTGATGATAAATGATTTTGGATGATAAATAGAATATCACCCTCGTGTCTTCTGATATCAAATATATCAGCACTCTTTGATAAAAGTCAAATATCACATGCAGTCACAGCTATTTATAAGCAGACATTTTACATTATTTCTTTTATAAAGATGCAGAAAGAATGGTTTAAAGGAAATACTTTCCCATAACTTCTTACACTAAATTGCTTGTGGTTAAGCCTTGTGGTTGGCTTATTGATTTTTCTCAAAACATCATCAAACATTGATAATATTGGTATTGAAAAATAATCTTTTATTTAACCCACTGTTTTTTACACATAGGTTCACTGACCTCTATGTATGTATTCATCCAAAGTTAAATCTGGTAATAAAGAGATTTTAGGAAATTAAAACATATCAAACAAAGATAAAAAATTAATTTCTTCTTGAACCCCAAATATCTAATGATACCAATGGCTCAAATTGTGAAAGTGATATCTATATTTATCCCACAGCTGTATCATCCAGGAAGTGAAATGTACACCCTTCTAGGTGATAAGTGTACTTGTGCCACAATGTGTCTATTCAGAAGTGACTGATATTGACAATGCTTAGAAAGTGACAGCGTTTGATCGTGCTGTTATTTTCAAAATAGGAAGTATGAATCATATATATAGAAATTATATTGTAGGGGCTTTTATTGAGAAGTCTTGTTTACTGTGTGCATTTGGAGGTCAGGGAAGTTATTTAGTAGCTCTATTTTCATGTGTAATTAGATCTGTGATATAATTTTGTCCAGTATTCATATAATTATGCATCAAAATTTCAATCTTATATTATCAGTACTTTCTTTACCCATACTTTACTTATAATCATTCAGTATAATCATTTGAGTATTCCAGCTATGATTCATCCATCCATCTGTTCATCCGTCCGTCCATCCATCCATTCACTCATCCATATACATAACGGTACATCAACGTTTTATGAACCAAACAATCTGAAACTTGATGACACAAAACCACTCTCCTGAACTTTAAAAATTCATTGAAGGACTCATTTTGTTGTTGAAAAAATTTTCCTTACCATTTCTAACATTTGCTTTCCTCTTTTGAGATCATACCCTATTTTTTAAGATAGACAAAGGATTTGTATTTATCGCGCAAAACTGTGTTTGACAGTAGATATTGCTTTTTAAAGATCAGACTATATAATTTTGACAGTAGATTTTGAATTATGCCCTGGGCCTCCTTTCACAAAGTGATCAAAAGTAACCTTAGTGCAATGTTAAAGAATGGGAGTTAAGGTCGATCTTACTAGAGAAAGTTTATGACATCACAATTCATTTATGTCATCAAGAATTGACATCACAATGCAATGAGGTCATTACCATGATGACATTACATAGAACCTCTTTGCTTTGGAAATTTCGAGGGTAATGCAATCTTCAAAATGTACAATTCTCATGATAACATAAAAATGATTTCAGATGATGAAAAACTCACCCTTGTGTCCTCTGAGATAAATTATGTCATCACAAGTGGATAAAATTATATATATCTAATAATAATTTTTCCGTTTCCAGCGATGGCTCACCGCAGCAAGACAAGAGCTCCGATGCCTCTTCCCGGTCAGCAAGATTCTGTAAGTTAATTAAGTTTGTGTGATTACCCTATTCAAATAATTACAATCCTTGGATAGTTTGTTCTTGGAGTTACACAACTCGGGTATTAGATAAAGCATGCTGTTGAAACGTAAACCAGGGAGTGGGGCGGGTTTTGAGTCAAGCTTGTTGTATTCTGGTTAATATATTTGACTGAGTTCCTTCATTATCTTGTTTAACCTTTATTTGCCTTCTGAGTTCTGCTCTATAATATATATAATAATGCACAAATGAAATTAATTTAATATTCAGTAACTGATAAGTAATCTTACTTTTCCACATGAAGGGTGCCCATGGCATCATGTCACAAAAACTCTTTCATATTTTGAAACATCTTCGCCGCTTCTTTGAAGTACATTTCTACGCCGCTTCTTTGAAGTACATTTTTGTAGTTAGAAGGAAGATATTAATGAAGAGGAATCAATGGATGATAAGTCCTTTATTCATGGTATGCATATGAATAAATGCCATGCATGCACTGACTAAAGAAGTTGCCATCTAGATATTCCTCTCCTGTGGGTATTGTACTTGTATTGATAAGACTACCACCCGAGATTTTACTTTTACTTTAATTATATGATTGGCGGTGAAATACTGAGATCTATCAATGAAAAGAAACCGTGATATCAGTCACTAGTCACAATTAAAATTGAGCATTTTATCAGTCACAAGTAACTGATACCAACAATGATTTGACGTCATCAAAGAATTCTCTTACTCGCTGACACGCTCATGACATCATGTTGTTGCTTAGGCAACGAGCTCGCTTTGCAGCAGACTAAATATTACTGTGCTTCGATTTCAATAAAATTAAAAAATATTTAAATTAAGTCATGAAAAAAAAGAAAATTGTTATTTTCTAGACAAATATTTGATAAATATTTGAATGTTTTTGAAGCCCTCGGATGCTGCACCACCCCCTCTGCCAGCCAGACGCCCCCCGCCAGCAGCCCCGTCTCAAGCCTCGTCTCATGTGAGTTTCTTGTGGTATCCACCATTTGCTAGACTTACTTCCCTTTGTCCTGTAGTTGTCTTTCTTATTCTTAGTTCATTAACTGATGTTGAGTGTCATTCATTTGCAATGTTGTATATAGATTTCTTTCCTTAAGATAATATTTTTTAATGT
The DNA here is from genome assembly GCA_916613615.1 of Steromphala cineraria. Taxonomy (NCBI): domain Eukaryota; kingdom Metazoa; phylum Mollusca; class Gastropoda; order Trochida; family Trochidae; genus Steromphala; species Steromphala cineraria. The sequence goes on along the minus strand of OU744731.1, from coordinate 4,454,704 downwards.
TTAACTTTTGCAATTCTGTCTTTAAATGTTATTCTTGCCATATTTTTTAAAATGTTATTCTTGCCATATTGCTTTTAGATGTTAAGCCTCTGCTCAATTGTTTTAAGATGCCTTTGCAATATTGTTTTTAGAAGTAAAATGCTTTAATAATTTCTTTACTTCGACCAAACTTGAGATTTGAATTCCAAACATCAATTCACAACAGATTTTCCTAACTTTTGTTTATATAAGAAATATAAAAATTTACAGGAGAAAAAGTGTCAAAATGCATCTTTCTGATGCAAGCCATAGTATGTAAATGAGCTGTAATCTCAATGCGGTCTGGTAAAATGCTGTTTTTAAAGTACAATAATTTTCTTATCTTATTCCCTCTATAATTGATACTTTAAGTCCTTTCAAACTTCATGTGCAACTGACAAATTCCGTTGAGAAGGAGATTTGACATTCTCTTAGTAATGATAAGAGAGTTGTTTATGTATTGAACACAACCTTCTCATGTTAACCCTCAAAATTTCAACCGCAGAACTGTAGACGCTATACCGTATTTGACGTAATAAGCGCCCAGGGCGATCTAAAAATTGACTTGGATGGGCGCTTTTTAAAATGGTGTGAATGACGACCGAAACATAAAGACTTCTCAAATGGAACTGCGTTTTGATTGTCTTTGATAATTGATACAGACGTTCAAAACATACTTACACATTTGTTAATAGAAAATAACCCATATTGCCGCTATTGTATCTTTTAATTTCTATTGAAACAAAGTGAAAACGTTGAATTTATAATTTTAGTACCGGGAGGTTATTAGACCTATAATTACAAAACCCTTTGGGGGGCGCTTATTGGAGCAGGACGCTAATATTACATTGAATGCGGTAGTAATTTTCTCTATTCTTTAATTGAAAGCTTTTCAGTCACTCACTGTTTGGAGTATCACTTTACTTTCAGCCTGTTCATGTTACACGGTTAAACGCTGCTGAGGAGGTGAGAAGTTCAACGTAATTCTGCATGGTGAAGGGAATTCCCTCTACTAATACACCAGTGGGGGAGGGTCAAGAGGGAGGGGGGAGGTTGGATTTTGGTTCAGGGTGCTGTTTTACAAAACACTAAAGTGACAACAGCCATTAATGTAGCTTTATCGCAATGTTAAAAGATGGCTTATGACATGGCATGGTGTCTGGCATCCATCTGTCCATCCGTCCGTCCATCTGTATAGACTTTGTTTATTTTGAGTTCAAAAGGCATTGAAAGCTGGAACTTTGTGTACATACTCCTTGACTAGTGATGATTTTAATTTATTTCTTTGGTGGCCCTGTGGCCCATAAAAAGGGTCATAGGGGCCAGGCTCTTGAAATCTATTTAAATCTTCTTCTCAAGAAGCATAAGGTCTAGAAAGCTGAAACTTTGTGTACAGACTCCTTGACTAATGAGGATTATGATTTATTGCTTTGATGGACCCCAAATAAAGGCTACAGAGGCCACACCCTTAAAACCTATGATGATTATGAATTGTACATTTGGTGACCATGTGGCCCCAATCTCAGTTGGTAATCACATTTGCCACACCCTAAAGCAAAATTGACATTAAACCTAATGAGCTACAGAGCCAATGGCCCTATTTTTTTGGAATTAAAAAAATGACAGTTGAATTAGGGTCTGCCCCAATGTTGAACCCCCTCCCCCCCTTTTAAAATCCGCCACTGTATGCTTAAGTGCATGTGAAGAGTATCACATGGAGGGATATTTGGGAGTGGGTTGTTCTTTTTTAGCAAGTCATAGAGTACTCGACCTACCAACCCCTAGGATAGCTAGGATACCCACCTTCCCTCCCACCCCTAGGATAGCTAGGATACCCACCTTCCCTCCCACCCCTAGGATAGCTAGGATACCCACCTTCCCTCCCACCCCTAGGATAGCTAGGATACCCACCTTCCCTCCCACCCCTAGGATAGCTAGGATACCCACCTTCCCTCCCACCCCTAGGATAGCTAGGATACCCACCTTCCCACCCACCCCTAGGATAGCTAGGATACCCACCTTCCCTCCCACCCCTAGGATAGCTAGGATACCCACCTTCCCTCCCACCCCTAGGATAGCTAGGATACCCACCTTCCCTCCCACCCCTAGGATAGCTAGGATACCCTCCTTCCCACCCCTAGGATAGCTAGGATACCCTCCTTCCGACCCCTAGGATAGCTAGGATACCCTCCTTCCCACCCATAGGATAGCTAGGATACCCTCCTTCCCAACCCTAGGATAGCTAGGATACCCTCCTTCCGACCCCTAGGATAGCTAGGATACCCTCCTTCCCACCCATAGGATAGCTAGGATACCCTCCTTCCCACCCATAGGATAGCTAGGATACCCTCCTTCCCAACCCTAGGATAGCTAGGATACCCTCCTTCCGACCCCTAGGATAGCTAGGATACCCTCCTTCCCACCCATAGGATAGCTAGGATACCCACCTTCCCACCCATAGGATAGCTAGGATACCCTCCTTCCCACCCCTAGGATAGCTAGGATACCCTCCTTCCCACCCCTAGGATAGATAGGATACCTTCCCATCCCTAGGATAGCTAGGATACCTTCCCACCCCAAGGATAGCTAGGATACCCTCCTTCCCACCCCTAGGATAGATAGGATACCTTCCCATCCCTAGGATAGCTAGGATACCTTCCCACCCCAAGGATAGCTAGGATACCCACCTTCCCACCCCTAGGATAGCTAGGATACCCACCCTCCCACCCCTAGGATAGCTAGGATACCCACCCTCCCACCCCTAGGATAGCTAGGATACCTTCCTACCCCTAAGATTGCTAGGATACCCACCTTCCCACCCCTAGGATAGCTAGGATACCCACCCTCCCACCCCTAGGATAGCTAGGATACCCACCCTCCCAACCCTAGGATAGCTAGGATACCCTCCTTCCCACCCCTAGGATAGCTAGGATACCCACCCCCCCCTCCCACCTCCTTTAGATATTCCTTACCTGGCTTCTGGATTCATGTAAACTATTCATATGTCTCACCATTTTTCTAAAGTAGAAGTTGTAATTTATTCAATTTCATGACAATTGTTCATAAGGAAAACTTTTCAAGAATTGGCAGAATGATATTTTTTGTTTTATCTATCTTTACAAAGAGAAAAAACTAAGGTCAGATTGAGTAATCGTCAAATGACAATAATGAGAAACAAGAAATATTTTGTTTGTGGCCTAATCCATAAAACTATCAATAAATCTGATGAAGGTATTATTGTGTTTGTGGAAATTGAAATATCTTGTTTGTGTTGAATCTTTGAGCATGTTGAACATGTTGAATATGGATTGACGAAATTCAACAACAATTTGCTTGCTGTGATCCTGTCTCTTTCAGCTGTTAAAATTTGCTTATGAATTATCTTTATATTTAATTGAACTTATCAAAAGCATTAATGAATAACCCAATTAAGGTATTTTCCAGTTAATATATATATAGCCATTCCCATAAGGTAAAGATGTTTAAAAGATTATATTTGTTGGACTATCAAGGTTTGTATTAGATTATTAAATTGTAAATTACTGACATTATTTGGTAATTGCATATTAATCTTCTGATAAATACTGAAAATATTATTTTCATTTTCAAATGTCAAAATATGAAAATTAGAAGTTTTTAAAGGAAATAGATTCAAATGGACATCAACAACTCGTTGAATGTTTCTTTAAGATTTGTTTACCATCCGTGTTATAAAGAGGGTATGTAGCCTTATATTGAGGAACTCTTTCTTCCTCAGGGTATCACTTTCGGAAGTGTTTGAAGTTTTTAACTTCCTTATGAGAAAAGATATTTCAGAAAGAAGCTGCTCATCTTTTCAATCGGTCGGGTCATTTAGATTTAGAGTTTCAATTTCATAAATCGTTAAAATTTTAACCATGATGAATTCCATTCTCCGACAATGTGCTTTCACTGTGAGTACGATTCATAATTAGTTAATATATTAACCTTCTTTTTCATCATTAAGATGAGTTTGTATACATGAATAAGTTCATTCTGAAGTATTTCTGAAACATTGAAGAAAAGGCTTACAACAAATCTGCAACTTTTTTTATGGAAAAGTGTATTAGCATGTTTTATAGATCAAATTCTACATTTAAATTAGTATGCTAAAACCATGTCAGTTGGACTTTCGCCGTTTGTGTTATATCTTTGCCTAGGATGTTATATTTCAGTAAAAAACTATTTGACATCAGTTCAGATTATGTTGATAGTCTCTTTTTGTATGGCTTATTTGATTCGACATTAGGTTTTTGCGTGTTGAATTCTGTTAGATTTCTTGTCTTTTGAAGTTTATTTGGTTTTTGGAATATTGAATTAATTTATGTTTGCAGTCGGATGAAGACGACAGCTACGAGGAACCATCAACAGTCAAACTAAACGTAAACATGAACATTTTATTTAATATTTATTTATATTTGCATAGGATTTAATTGACATGTTTAAACATATTGTTTTCAGCGCTATTTCAACATTCTAAATTCCTTGATAATGTATGGGTAACTTATTTTCATGATCATTTTTACAAATGTCTGTATTTTATATAAAGTTGGTGGTAGAAATAGAAAATTACGTTGCATGTTTTTTGGTATCAATTTGCATGATCTGTAATTAGGTTTGTTTACAAAATGTACAGATTGAGGGTATTTCAACTATTATGTCATAACCACTAGATATTTATATTTGATTCTCATTACTTGTGGTATTTGGAATGTATTCAGTGATTAACACTTTACTTATGAGGAAATTTTGATGTGGAAGCAAATACAGTTTTGATTTGATTCATGATTTTTTCTCGTTAGATTAAAGAAATATTTTGCCCTTTCACTTGGCTCCTTTAATCAATCAGTAGGTTTTTATCTCTTATGATAGTGGTAAAACATACTGATTAAAATAGTACCATAACTTAAGATTGACCCCAACTAGTTTAGTTGATAAAACAGACTATGATTAAAAAAGTACTATTACCTATATAATTAAAATTTCCTAAAAAAACACCAAAAACTTAACATTGACCCCGACAAGTTTAGGTGAGAGCTGGATTGAAAATGTTTTGAACACCGCTGCTGTTTTTCATTAAGATATTTTAATCTTTATCTTGATCAAGCTTTGATAGATTGGAATATAGCTGTTCAATAAGTTAGGAGGGACTTATCTACCATATATGTAGTCCCAATCATCTACTTTATGTTATTTCCAAGACTCATTGCATATCTATTACATATCATGTGCTGTTCTCTTCATGATGGATTTTACTTCTCATTCAATCATTTTCATTATCTTATATGTTTAGTTCATCTTCATCTCATGTTTTTCATGTTCATTTTGTTTTCTTTCAATGTTAAATCAACTATATTTCTTCTTCATTTCAATATCTCTAATGTTCATTTTATTATACCACCGGTAATGTCTGTCTGTCCGTCCGTAGTCATTTTGTTTCCGGAGCAGAACTCAAAAACTGATAGACTTTGCTTAATGAAACTTGGTATAGTGATTAGTCAGCATATGTAGATGTGCCTTTTGGTATTTACAACTTTGTTATTTTATTTTTGGCGGTTTCCATTGATACATAGTTTAGAATTTGCTTTCCGACACAGAACACTGATAGACCTACCGTAGCTCAAAGAAATATTGTATGTGGATTACTCAGCATGTGTAGATGTGCCTTTTGATATTTTCAATTTCTTTGGAATTCTATTTTTGGCGGTTTCCATGGAAATGCAACTTAGAATTCAGTTTCTGGAGCAAAAATGAAAGAAACTGTTCCTTTGAAACGTAACTTTCATGGGGACCAGTAAGATAACTCATCTTCTGATGACTATTGTTATCTTTGATGTTCATTTTAATATTTTCATTCACTGTTATTCTTCTAGTTATTGCTTTGTATAAACTTATGTGATTATATCATTGTATTTCATGTTTCTCTTATCACATTTCTTTCAGTATATGCAACTCTTTTGACAAATTCTTATATTGATAAAGCAAATCCAATTTCCAGTTGTATTGTGAAAGCACTGAAGATTTCATAAAGTCACCATATTATCATGCATTGTTTATAACGATGTACCTTTCAGATGTCCCTTCAAGAGATATATGATGATTTTGACGATCTCTTGGAAGATTTCCCCCCCTCCTCAACTCCCCCTCTCCCCCCTCCCCCTCCCCCCTTTGCACATTCCAGAACAATTACACAGGTACTCAATTCTTTTCTTTTTTGTTTTGTTTTGTTTTTTTGGACTGGATCTTTGACCTCTGCATGAAAATCCCTTCATTCCTGTGTTTAAAATTTTGGACGTTTTTGTGGTGTTTGTTTTGTTGTTGTTTATCAACTGTTGTTTATTTCCAAGGAATGATTTGGCCTTTGCACGATTTTTCATATGACTTCAGTGTTTCAAGGTTTTAATGTTTGGTTTATGTTTTTGTTGTTTTATATATTTTGGGTTCAGAGTGCATGATGTTAAATCTTTTTATTTTTGGATTTTTATCTCACGTCCTTGAAGAGATTTTCTCTTTTAGCTTATCTGACCTATAAGGCCCAATGAGCATGTGGTATGGTGTGTCTGCTATTGGTCCGTCTGTCCGTCCGTCTGTCCGTCCGTCCATCCATTTAACGTCTGCGCTTCCTCCAGAACTGCTGCACTCTTAAACAAATCTTGTTTGAACTTTACTCGCCATCGTTGTATAATCAACATAGAATAAGACTCATGTCACAAGTTGAGCTCATTTGTACATTAGAAAATACTCCAGTTAACTTTAAGCTTTTGTAAGAAGTAAGTGTAATGTCAAAACACAAATGTAAGTGAGACAAAACATATTGTATAGCAGACCAATATTCTTCTTATTTGAGTATTACAATTTTGCTTATATTTCTCTCCTGTTAACTATCTGTCATCTGTTTGTAAAAAATGTAAATCAACTTTGTTAATACATAGGAGAAGGTATTCTAAGTTGGAGAACTTATTCCTGATCCTTTTCTTTATGAATAAAATATGTTTAGACTAAACTTGGCAGAGGGTCAATGTTTGATTATAGGGCTTGACCATCCTTGTACCTTGTACTTAGGGGATATAAGAGTTTCTAATCTGATCTTGACCAACAAATTTTTACCAGCCCAATTTTGAGAACATCATCTTTATTTGATGGAGACTATGATTAGTAAATTGAAAAGGGGGTTGGCAGAGGTGCTGGTTTAAAAAGTCTGTCCCTTTGAATTTCATATCTGTAGCTCAATGGATAAGCAAAAGAGAGGAAAATTGAGTATTTGAGATTGATCTGTCCTCACATTTGCATTATTAAAAGCAGATCAGTAAATGTATCATCCAGACAAGTACATTGAATGTATATTGAGGGAAAGGTTCCGTGTATTAGATAAGTTATATATATATATACGTTGATAGGATCAAGGATCCACAACAGGGTGAAGCATTAAACCATGATATATATATATATATATGATGTCCTTGAGATAGTTTACATCTTGAGTTGTTATTGTAGTAACAATGGAGTTGGTATTTATTTAATAGCTGATATAAATTCTTCATCAATGAAAAAACTACTTGATACTGATGAGCTACAGAGCCAATGACTTCATCTTTGGTTAGTGGAATGTTCTGGCCCAAGTTTTGCTATTCAAGTGATGCATGTTCAAGTGAATCTCTTCATTCCCCTTTTGTATTTTTAGTTTTGCATGATTTCTGGATTTTCTTTGTTCTTGGCAATTTAAAAAAATATCTGTTTAGATCCTAGATTTCAATTTTGCTTGGGAGACCCCAAAGTTATTTTGTAAAGATTTTTGCTCTTGGTTTTTTAAATTCACAGTTCATGATTTTATATGATTTGATTCCGTATCTGTGTTCATTCTATTTCTGAACATTTGATTTATTTGCCCAAGTTATTTTAGCTGATAGCCTTTGCCTGTGTGATCCATCAACTTGGACATGAAAAATGTTACGCATCAGCAGTTCTAAACATAATTTGTATTTGAGGCAGTATTTAATTTGAGTTGCTACCTGTAATGTTTACTGAGCCATCTTATTTATCACCGTGAAAAATTCATTTTAGTCTTGTACCCATACCACATATTCACATCAACATATTAAAAAAAGTACATACCCTTAATTCTTGATTTGAGTGTGCCTTAAGTATCACATTAAAGATATGTAATGTATGTTTATGACGCATTCAAAAGGAATTGAAGTAGTGAACAAAGATATTTCAATTGCTTAGATGGAACTGAATATTCAAGTCATTTGCAAACAAAGAACAGTGTATAAATTGACATCAGCTCTTTTTATCGCAGTATAAGATTTGCATGTATATATTTTTCAGACTCACTAGAGTAAAAATAAATAAATGCAGAATATTATTTTTTAAAGTATATATATGTTGAAAATATTTTCAATAAGATCAAACAAGGCAAAATAAAGCAGAAAAAACAAAGATTGTTGCATTTCGGCCAAGAGTACAGTACAGAAACTAGTGTATGGAGAGCAGCTAGGGGAGAGTACAGTACAGAAACTAGTGTATGGAGAGCAGCTAGGGGAGAGTACAGTACAGAAACTAGTGTATGGAGAGACTAGGGGAGAGTACAGTACAGAAACTAGTGTATGGAGAGCAACTAGGGGAGAGTACAGTACAGAAACTAGTGTATGGAGAGCAGCTAGGGGAGAGTACAGTACAGAAACTAGTGTATGGAGAGACTAGGGGAGAGTACAGTACAGAAACTAGTGTATGGAGAGCAGCTAGGGGAGAGTACAGTACAGAAACTAGTGTATGGAGAGCAACTAGGGGAGAGTACAGTACAGAAACTAGTGTGTGGAGAGCAGCTAGGGGAGAGTACAGTACAGAAACTAGTGTGTGGAGAGCAACTAGGGGAGAGTACAGTACAGAAACTAGTGTATGGAGAGCAACTAGGGGAGAGTACAGTACAGAAACTAGTGTATGGAGAGCAACTAGGGGAGAGTACAGTACAGAAACTAGTGTATGGAGAGCAACTAGGGGAGAGTACAGTACAGAAACTAGTGTATGGAGAGCAACTAGGGGAGAGTACAGTACAGAAACTAGTGTATGGAGAGCAACTAGGGGAGAGTACAGTACAGAAACTAGTGTATGGAGAGCAACTAGGGGAGAGTACAGTACAGAAACTAGTGTATGGAGAGCAACTAGGGGAGAGTACAGTACAGAAACTAGTGTATGGAGAGCAACTAGGGGAGAGTACAGTACAGAAACTAGTGTATGGAGAGCAACTAGGGGAGAGTACAGTACAGAAACTAGTGTATGGAGAGCAACTAGGAGAGAGTACAGTACAGAAACTAGTGTATGGAGAGCAACTAGGGGAGAGTACAGTACAGAAACTAGTGTATGGAGAGCAACTAGGGGAGAGTACAGTACAGAAACTAGTGTATGGAGAGCAACTAGGGGAGAGTACAGTACAGGAACTAGTGTATGGAGAGCAACTAGGAGAGAGTACAGTACAGAAACTAGTGTATGGAGAGCAGCTAGGGGAGAGTACATTACAGAAACTAGTGTATGGAGAGCAGCTAGGGGAGAGTACAGTACAGAAACTAGTGTATGGAGAGCAACTAGGGGAGAGTACAGTACAGAAACTAGTGTATGGAGAGCAACTAGGAGAGAGTACAGTACAGAAACTAGTGTATGGAGAGCAACTAGAAGAGAGTACAGTACAGAAACTAGTGTATGGAGAGCAACTAGGAGAGAGTACAGTACAGAAACTAGTGTATGGAGATACTAGGGGAGAGTACAGTACAGAAACTAGTGTATGGAGAGCAACTAGGGAAGAGTACAGTACAGGAACTAGTGTATGGAGAGCAACTAGGGGAGAGTACATTACAGAAACTAGTGTTTGGAGAGCAGCTAGGGGAGAGTACAGTACAGAAACTAGTGTATGGAGAGCAAAGGGGAGAGTACAGTACAGAAACTAGTGTATGGAGAGCAACTAGGGGAGAGCAACTAGGGGAGAGTACAGTACAGCAACTAGGGGAGAGGACAGTACAGAAACTAGTGTATGGAGAGCAACTAGTGGAGAGTACAGTACAGAAACTAGTGTATGGAAAGCAAAGTACAGAAACTAGTGTATGGAGAGCAACTAGGGGAGAGTACAGTACAGAAACTAGTGTATGGAGAGCAACTAGGGGAGAGTACAGTACAGAAACTAGTGTATGGAGAGCAACTAGGGGAGAGTACAGTACAGGAACTAGTGTATGGAGAGCAACTAGGGGAGAGTACAGTACAGAAACTAGTGTATGGAGAGCAACTAGGGGAGAGTACAGTACAGAAACTAGGGGAGAGTACAGTACAGAAACTAGTGTATCGAGAGCAACTAGGGGAGAGTACAGTACAGAAACTAGTGTATGGAGAGCAACTAGGGGAGAGTACAGTACAGAAACTAGTGTATGGAGAGCAACTAGGGGAGAGGACAGTACAGAAACTAGTGTATGGAGAGCAACTAGGGGAGAGTACAGTACAGAAACTAGTGTATGGAGAGCAACTAGGGGAGAGTACAGTACAGGAACTAGTGTATGGAGAGCAACTAGGGGAGAGTACAGTACAGGAACTAGTGTATGGAGAGCAACTAGGGGAGAGTACAGTACAGAAACTAGTGTATGGAGAGCAACTAGGGGAGAGGACAGTACAGAAACTAGTGTATGGAGAGCAACTAGGGGAGAGTACAGTACAGAAACTAGTGTATGGAGAGCAACTAGGGGAGAGTACAGTACAGGAACTAGTGTATGGAGAGCAACTAGGGGAGAGTACAGTACAGGAACTAGTGTATGGAGAGCAACTAGGGGAGAGTACAGTACAGAAACTAGTGTATGGAGAGCAACTAGGGGAGAGTACAGTACAGGAACTAGTGTATGGAGAGCAACTAGGGGAGAGTACAGTACAGAAACTAGTGTATGGAGAGCAACTAGGGGAGAGTACAGTACAGAAACTAGGGGAGAGTACAGTACAGAAACTAGTGTATCGAGAGCAACTAGGGGAGAGTACAGTACAGAAACTAGTGTATGGAGAGCAACTAGGGGAGAGTACAGTACAGAAACTAGTGTATGGAGAGCAACTAGGGGAGAGGACAGTACAGAAACTAGTGTATGGAGAGCAACTAGGGGAGAGTACAGTACAGAAACTAGTGTATGGAGAGCAACTAGGGGAGAGTACAGTACAGGAACTAGTGTATGGAGAGCAACTAGGGGAGAGTACAGTACAGGAACTAGTGTATGGAGAGCAACTAGGGGAGAGTACAGTACAGAAACTAGTGTATGGAGAGCAACTAGGGGAGAGTACAGTACAGAAACTAGTGTATGGAGAGCAACTAGGGGAGAGTACAGTACAGAAACTAGTGTATGGAGAGCAGCTAGGGGAGAGTACAGTACAGGAACTAGTGTATGGAGAGCAGCTAGGGGAGAGTACAGTACAGAAACTAGTGTATGGAGTGCAGCTAGGGGAGAGTACAGTACAGAAACTAGTGTATGGAGAGCAGCTAGGGGAGAGTACAGTACAGAAACTAGTGTATGGAGAGCAGCTAGGGGAGAGTACAGTACAGAAACTAGTGTATGGAGAGCAGCTAGGGGAGAGTACAGTACAGAAACTAGTGTATGGAGAGAAACTAGGGGAGAGTACAGTACAGAAACTAGTGTATGGAGAGCAACTAGGGGAGAGTACAGTACAGAAACTAGTGTATGGAGAGCAACTAGGGAAGAGTACAGTACAGAAACTAGTGTATGGAGAGCAACTAGGGGAGAGTACAGTACAGAAACTAGTGTATGGAGAGCAACTAGGGGAGTGTACAGTACAGAAACTAGTGTATGGAGAGCAACTAGGGGAGAGTACAGTACAGGAACTAGTGTATGGAGAGCAACTAGGGGAGTGTACAGTACAGAAACTAGGGGAGAGTACAGTACAGGAACTAGTGTATGGAGAGCAGCTAGGGGAGAGTACAGTACAGAAACTAGTGTATGGAGTGCAGCTAGGGGAGAGTACAGTACAGAAACTAGTGTATGGAGAGCAGCTAGGGGAGAGTACAGTACAGAAACTAGTGTATGGAGAGCAGCTAGGGGAGAGTACAGTACAGAAACTAGTGTATGGAGAGCAGCTAGGGGAGAGTACAGTACAGAAACTAGTGTATGGAGAGAAACTAGGGGAGAGTACAGTACAGAAACTAGTGTATGGAGAGCAACTAGGGGAGAGTACAGTACAGAAACTAGTGTATGGAGAGCAACTAGGGAAGAGTACAGTACAGAAACTAGTGTATGGAGAGCAACTAGGGGAGAGTACAGTACAGAAACTAGTGTATGGAGAGCAACTAGGGGAGTGTACAGTACAGAAACTAGTGTATGGAGAGCAACTAGGGGAGAGTACAGTACAGAAACTAGTGTATGGAGAGCAACTAGGGAAGAGTACAGTACAGAAACTAGTGTATGGAGAGCAACTAGGGGAGAGTACAGTACAGAAACTAGTGTATGGAGAGCAACTAGGGGAGTGTACAGTACAGAAACTAGTGTATGGAGAGCAACTAGGGGAGAGTACAGTACAGAAACTAGTGTATGGAGAGCAACTAGGGGAGTGTACAGTACAGAAACTAGTGTATGGAGAGCAACTAGGGGAGAGTACAGTACAGAAACTAGTGTATGGAGAGCAACTAGGGGAGAGTACAGTACAGAAACTAGTGTATGGAGAGAGACTAGGGGAGAGTACAGTACAGGAACTAGTGTATGGAGAGCAACTAGGGGAGAGTACAGTACAGAAACTAGTGTATGGAGAGCAACTAGGGGAGTGTACAGTACAGAAACTAGTGTATGGAGAGCAACTAGGGGAGAGTACAGTACAGAAACTAGTGTATGGAGAGCAACTAGGGGAGAGTACAGTACAGAAACTAGTGTATGGAGAGCAACTAGGGGAGAGTACAGTACAGAAACTAGTGTATGGAGAGCAACACGAGAGAGACGTCCTCATATAGACGTTTTATATAAGTAGATGATAAGTGGAGCCGTAGATAACTGCTGGTTGTTAATAACCAGGAAACAAAATGCTGAGAACATGGTTGTTTATGATACTAATTTGGTATATGTTATTGACTTAAAATAATAAATGATAAAATGGATGAAATATCGTCTTTGTCTTCACCATCTTTCCAATACTGAAATGTTAACTCAGCTTGGTAAAAATTCTGCACTTGCTCGTATTTAGTACAAATTATTGGAAAAGTTTCTGAACATTGTTCCTAAAGGGTGATTACTTTGATTCAAATGGTTATCGATAATCATCACGAAGTAGTTCTGAATATTGAATTATAGGTTCAAAATATAGCGAAGGGGTTTCTCCTCTAAGACTCTTTACTTATAATCTTACTTTATGTTATATATTTTATGGTTACATTACTATTTGCTTGCACACTTTTTTCAGGAAAGTCTGGAAATATATGATGATTTTGAAGAAGGAGAACCGCCTGCCATCACTCCTTACAACCCTGTTGTACAACAAGATGCACCTCAAGAGGTAAGTAACAAAATATATACAACCTCTTTACAAACCTCAAGAAGTTAGTAACCAAATATTGACAACCTCTTTACAAACCTCGGGAGGTTAGTAACCAAATATTTACAACCTCTTTAAAATCCTCAAGAGGTTAGTAACCAAATATTGACAACCTCTTTACAAACCTCGGGAGGCTAGTAACCAAATATTGACAACCTCTTTAAAATCCTCAAGAGGTTAGTAACCAAATATTTACAACCTCTTTACAAACCTCAAGAGGTTAGTAACCAAATATTTACAACCTCTTTACAAACCTCGGGAGGTTAGTAACCAAATATTTACAACCTCTTTACAAACCTCAAGAAGTTAGTAACCAAATATTTACAACCTCTTTACAAACCTCAAAAGGTGAGTAACCAAATATTTACAACCTCTTTACAAACCTCAAGAAGTTAGTAACCAAATATTTACAACCTCTTTACAAACCTCGGGAGGTGAGTAACCAAATATATGTACAAACTCTTTACAAACCTCGGGAGGTTAGTAACCAAATATATGTACAACCTCTTTACAAACCTCAAAAAGTTAGTAACCATATATTTACAACCTCTTTACAAACCTCAAGAAGTTAGTAACCAAATATTTACAACCTCTTTACAAACCTCGGGAGGTTAGTAACCAAATATGTACAACCTCTTTACAAACCTCAAGAGGTTAGTAACCAAATATTGACAACCTCTTTAAAATCCTCAAGAGGTGAGTAACCAAATATGTACAACCTCTTTACAAACCTCAAGAAGTTTGTAACCAAATATTTACAACTTCTTTCCAAACCGCAAGAGGTTAGTAACAAAATATGTACAACCTCTTTACAAACTTCAAGAGGTTAGTAACCAAATATTTACAACCTCTTTACAAACCTCAAGAAGTTAGTAACCAAATATGTACAACCTCTTAGCAAAACCTCAAGAGGTGAGTCACCAAATGTTTACAAACTATTTTCATAACCCCAAGAGGTTAGTAACCAAATATTTACAACCTCTTTACAAACCTCGGGAGGTGAGTAACCAAATATGTACAACCTCTTTACAAACCTCGGGAGGTTAGTAACCAAATATTTACAACCTCTTTACAAACCTCGGGAGGTTGGTTACCAAATATTTACAACCTCTTTACAAACCTCAAGAGGTTAGTAACCAAATATTTACAAACTCTTTAAAATCCTCAAGAAGTTAGTTACCAAATATGTACAACCTCTTTACAAACCTCAAGAACTTAGTTACCAAATATTTACAACCTCTTTACAAAACCTCAAGAGGTTAGTAACCAAATATTTACAACCTCTTTTCAAAACCTCAAGAAGATAGTAACCAAATATTTACAAACTGTTTTCATAACCCCAAGAGGTTAGTAACCAAATATGTAGGGCAATTTAAACTGACCGAGGTTCGGACACCACCCGAAGTCGCCCGAACTTCGGACACTTTTGATTAGAAGCTGACGCAGTTATACGTGAAAAAACTACATGTCATTTGTTTCAAAATGTTTCTTTGCAATCTGTCTTGATATATATTTCTCTTAAAAAAACATTTTATTATCGTACCTATTTCCCAACTTTCTTTTTCGGACAGGGGCAATAAACCGATTCATGGAGGAAAATGGCGAAATATTTGTTTTCATGTAAATGTTTGCACAAATTTCAGGAAATATAAGAAGCGCCAAAAGATCGTATGCTTTTTTTGTTTTAAAAGAGAAACTACTACATAATCAAACTCCGATAAATATTTGCAATTAAAAAGTTAATTTAGAAGTAAATATCGGGATTTTCGAAATATATGAAAATTACCTTGGTTCGGACAGATTTGACCATGGTTCGGACACTTATAAATTTTCTTTATAGAGAATTGAAAAACATATAAATTATCAAACAACTGCTAAGGAAACATAGAGAAACATTCAACCAACACATATTACAAAATTATTTACTCCTAAATCATTTAATTTAGCCTGTACAGTGTTTTAGAGTCAATGCATGCAAATGCCATTGTGACCTTATCAGATTCTAGCGGCGCATTCGGGAGTTGCCGAGAAGTTTATCTTCGGAAAGGAAGCCGTGTATTATCAAAACATTGAATCATATTTGCAAATTATCGGTTTTTCATTGTAAATAAACGAGTCAATGTGTGTTGGGTGATAAAATTAACCTTTTTGAGGCATATATTAAAGCTGTGATGTATGCGAGAACATTGAGTGGTACTGTCCGAGGTTAGGTCAAGACTGTCCGAACCCCGGGCGAGTTGATATACACAATTAAACCCCTTAATTTCAGTTAATCTACAAATATTTCTACAAAAATAAATCGTAATACAATACAAAATTTCATTCCTAATGGCATAATTGGCTTAAAATTATTTTCTTCCAATGATAATGTACAGTACGATCTTTGAAAGTATTTGGATCGGAACACTGTCCGAACCCCGGTCAGTTTGCCCTACAGCCTCTTTACAAAACCTCAGAAGGTTAGTTTCCAAATATGGAGATCCACTTTACAAAACCTCCAAAGGTTGGTAACCACATTTTTACCTCTTAGCAAACCTCAAGCGGTCAGTAATTATAGTTACAACCTCTTTATATAACCTGAAGAGGTTAGTAACCAAACATGTACAACCTCTTTATAAAACCTATAGAGGAATTATGTGTGGATCTAGTTATCAAAAAGCACTATTTATCTTGAAAATTATGTTCATTCTATCTATGACATTGTTTCAGTTATATGATGATTTCACAGAGGATTACACAGAGGAGAAAGATGATATTTATGAGGTGAGATTTCATAATTCAAGAAATTTGTGTATATTTCTTTTTTGTCATTTACTGATTGTTTAGGGAAGTCCCTTCTGCATCAAACCTTGAAAAAGATATTTCAATTACTTGAAATTACTTGTTAATGTTTCTTTGATGCAATGTAGACATTATGGTTAATAAGATGAAGCAAATGCATTCAGGTTTCATCTCAAGGTAAAGCCACATCTATGTAACTTGTTTGAAAAAAAAGTATTATTACCATACTACTGATCATGACAAAATAATGCATTTGTCATAATAAACACTCAACACAATCGTAGTGATGATAGCAAATGGAGATATGATTTAAAATCTCTTAAATCTCAATTTTTGATTATAATGATGTGTTGTTAGGAAATGATAACCATGTGCCTTAATAATGTTGAGAGGATATAATGTGAGTATCCAGGACATACTATATATGTTTATGATATGAGTGCCTAGATATAAGTATTTCAGAACGAGAGCAAGGATATAGTCATATTAAGGCAAGAGTGTCATAAACATAGTATGTCATGGCCACGAATACAATATTCTGTTTATTACCATAGTATCAAAATTAAAGAAAATCTACTTCTGACATGACCTCAACCATTGTGTATAACATGACGTCACAATAAAAGTGGTATTTTGCCCTAGGGCAGCAAATGAGAAACATCAAGCTCGATACCACTGCCCTCGTAGCCTCAGGTGACGAGAGGATATGATATAGTATCCAGGACATACCATGTTAATAATAAGAGTGCCTTAATATTCAAGTGACAGTGAGCGATATACTGATATTAAGGCATGATAAGCGATAATATGGTATGTCATGGCTGTGAATATGATATTCTTTTTATCACCGAAATCACAAAGAAAATAAAAAATTAAATATGCTTCAAAACACAGGCGATCTCGCCACCACCAGCACACATGGAATGTGACATCAAAGCTAGGCTATCTGTGACATCAAAGCATTGTCTATATGTGACATCATAGCTAGGCTATCTGTGACATCGAAGCATTGTCTATATGTGACATCATAGCTAGGCTATCTGTGACATCGAAGCATTGTCTATATGTTATATGAATGTGACATCAAATTGAAAAAATGATATTTTGCGATACGGCAACTTATGGAAAATACTAACCCCAATATGACTGCCGTCATAATATTTATTTAAAGAAATATTGTTTTACACTTCATTAAAGTTTGAAGCTCAATATCTGTATTTATATATCTATATGTGCATGTGTGTGTACGAGCTTATGTGCATGTGTATGCTGTACTATAACAAGGACTGACTTGACGTATCATTATCTGTGTGTTTCCAGGATGCCGATGATTCTGGTCCCGAAGTGAAAGTTTTGACCCCCCCGAGCCATGCCCCTCCCGTGCCGTCTATGGAGGGACGCAGAAGGGGGTCCCAACCTCCCCTCCCCCCTGTACCGTCGGCCAAAAAGGTGGGTTCAGATTCTTGTACTTTTTCGGGCCGAGTTCCATGCATGATTCGAACCCACACCTTCAGAGTCAGACAACACCGCCAGCAGCTAACCAACTCACCCATTTCGTCATCCACATCTATCAGAACCTTTTCTAATACAAACTCTTTAGATTGACTTCTGGCTTTATGATGTAGACTGGGGCTTGATTATTGCTAAGGAAATTCCAAACTTGCTAATAAAAGTATCAGACCAGAGAATGGTTCCTTTTAGTCCTAGCGCGAGTTCCCTTATTTTTGCCGCTAATGGCTGCAATACTGCCCAAGCGGCGCTAAACAATAACTCACTTACTCACTTATTTTTTATAATTACTTTTATGGTTTCAGGAGCTGCCTCCTCCTCCGCCAGTTCAAGGTACGTGAACTTTACGAAATCTTAGATATTTAGATAACATAATTATTTATTCAACACACTTCTCTCCTGTGAGTTTCATAAATTTGAAAAAAATAGTGACAACTCACCGTTGCCAAAAAATTACCCCTTAATTATCCCCTTAACACATCACAACACAGTTAACAAAGGCAGAGGCTCAGGAAGGGGGACAGGGTAGGTAACTCTGTTTGTGTTCACAGTGTTATACTCACGGAGGGGGACAGGGTAGGTAACTCTGTTTGTGTTCACAGTGTTATACTCACGGAGGGGGACAGGGTAGGTAACTCTGTTTGTGTTCACAGTGTTATACTCAGGGAGGGGGACAGGGTAGGTAACTCTGTTTGTGTTCACAGTGTTATACTCAGGAAGGGGGACAGGGTAGGTAACTCTGTTTGTGTTCACAGTGTTATACTCAGGAAGGGGGACAGGGTAGGTAACTCTGTTTGTGTTCACAGTGTTATACTCAGGAAGGGGGACAGGGTAGGTAACTCTGTTTGTGTTCACAGTGTTATACTCAGGGAGGGGGACAGGGTGGGTAACTCTGTTTGTGTTCACAGTGTTATACTCAGGAAGGGGGACAGGGTAGGTAACTCTGTTTGTGTTCACAGTGTTATGCTCAGGGAGGGGGACAGGGTAGGTAACTCTGTTTGTGTTCACAGTGTTATACTCAGGGAGGGGGACAGGGTAGGTAACTCTGTTTGTGTTCACAGTGTTATACTCAGGAAGGGGGACAGGGTAGGTAACTCTGTTTGTGTTCACAGTGTTATACTCAGGGAGGGGGACAGGGTAGGTAACTCTGTTTGTGTTCACAGTGTTATACTCACGGAGGGGGACAGGGTAGGTAACTCTGTTTGTGTTCACAGTGTTATACTCAGGGAGGGGGACAGGGTAGGTAACTCTGTTTGTGTTCACAGTGTTATACTCAGGGAGGGGGACAGGGTAGGTAACTCTGTTTGTGTTCACAGTGTTATACTGTGTCTCGTGGATAATAAAGTGGTAATCTTGGTTACGGTGACTTGTCTACGATAGTATGAAAATAATACCTTTCAAGAGCATGCTTAATCAATATGGTTGCAAAGGTCTAGCTGTGTTTAAGTTTTGCAAGACAATTGAAAATTAGCATTAATTTTGACTTTATTATTTCTTTATTTCATGCAATAAGATATGTAAAGTTTTGATCGAGACATGTTAAATATGTTTTTTGTTTATGTTATCTTATAAGCACATTTTCACTGTTTATCCCAATATTTTCACTGTTTATCCCAATATTTTCACTGTTTATCCCAATGTTTTCACTGTTTATCCCAATATTTTCAATGATTACCCCAATATTTGCAATGATTACCTCAACGGTATTTTCCAATGTTTTCACAGATGATCATTCTGGTTTGTGTTTTTGTCATCTGAATATCTGTAGATTGTTGTAGACTCTTATTGATTTGCACAAGAGGAGCAAAGAATTTTTATATTTTCAAACTAGTCTTTTTTAATTGATAATTGAGAACAAAAATGTTAATTGATAAAAATTAAATTCAAGATGTTTAACTGAAGCTGATCAAAATTAAGACAGACATTTTTCCTGAATTTACAATCAACGATGAAGATATATTAAAAAATTCTTCCAATGGTTAAAAAAGGTATATAAGAATTAAAATAATTTCATTATTCTTTGCGAATCATGCCTAACTTTTTTATTTTCTTGAAATTGAATTCTTTATTAACAAGTAACTTTTGCAATATTTTTTGCCTCCACTGGACATTGAGTTGGTTGCATCTTATGATGGATGCACGTTTTGGTTATTTTTTTTGTACTATACAGTTTATATTACGACAATTCATTTCATGAGCATATTTTCCCAAGCAACCTCATACAGCAATACAGGTTATCAACTGATCCTTAATTTGACAGAATAGCATTCTGATCCTAATAATTCATCATAATTTACCTGATGATTGCAATAATTAATTATTTATTAAAATTCACGAAAGATTGTTTTTAAAGTTGCAAACAACAGAGGAAACATTTATATAAACTGGTAACTGATTTAAGTAAACTGGTAACTGTTTTATGTAAACTGGTAACTGATTTAAGTAAACTGGTAACTGTTTTATGTAAACTGGTAACTGATTTAAGTAAACTGGTAACTGATTTAAGTAAACTGGAAACTGATTTAAGTAAACTGGTAACTGATTTAAGTAAACTGGTAACTGTTTTATGTAAACTGGTAACTGATTTAAGTAAACTGGTAACTGATTTAAGTAAACTGGTAACTGATTTAAGTAAACTGGTAACTGATTTAAGTAAACTGGTAACTGATTTAAGTAAACTGGTAACTGATTTAAGTAAACTGGTAACTGATTTAAGTAAACTGGTAACTGATTTAAGTTAACTGGTAACTGTTTTATGTAAACTGGTATCTGATTTATATAATCCGATAACTGATTTTGATAAACTGGTATCTGATTAATATAAACCGATAACTGATTTTGATAAACTGGTATCTGATTTATATAAACCGATAACTGATTTTGATAAACTGGTATCTGATTTTAATAAACTGGTAACTGATTTTGATAAACTGGTAACTGATTTAAGTAAACTGGTAACTGATTTATATAAACCGGTAACTGATACTGATAAACTGGTATCTGATTTTTATAAACTGGTAACTGATTTTAATAAACCGGTAACTGATTTTGATAAACTGGTATCTGATTTTAATAAACCGGTAACTGATTTTGATAAACTGGTAACTGATTTTGATAAACTGGTATCTGATTTATATAAACTGGTAGCTGATTTATATAAACCGGTAACTGATTTAAGTAAACCGGTAACTGATTTATATAAACTGGTAACTGATTTATGTAAACTGGTATCTGATTTATATAAACCGGTAACTGATTTTGTTAAACTGGTATCTGATTTATATAAACTGGTAACTGATTTTGATAAACTGGTAACTGATTTTGATAAACTGGTAACTGATTTATATAAACTGGTAACTGATTTTGATAAACTGGTATCTGATTTATATAAACTGGTAACTGATTTTGATAAACTGGTATCTGATTTAAATAAACTGGTAACTGATTTTGTTATTTTTAAACTGGTAACTGATTTTGATAAACTGGTAACTGATTTTGATAAACTGGTAAAGGTTGAAAAAACTTGAAACTGATTTATATAAACTGGTAACTAGTTTTAATAAAATTGTAACTGATTTTAGTACACTAGTAACTGTTTTCCTGGTGTGCCTTAATATTTTACCTGCAAACCAGAGGTTAAAGGGACCCTTATAATCACCAAAGGGGACACGCTCTGAAAACCTGTTTTCTTCTCCTTGCAAACCTTTTTGCAAACTCTTTTAAAATGTGTTTCTTAACCAAATTTGACTCAAACAATGAGTTACAATTAAAATAATAGGATATCAATCTGTTACAAAAATTGTTCCTATGATTTTTATAATCTTACACAATCAAATAATTGTTTTCTATTAGTGTTTTGTAAACATAAGATAGAACAATTTACGTCTGATGTAGTAAGGTTAGGAAAGATCATGGTATTGGTCAATATAGTTTCAATTCTGGAAAATGGATGCATTGCATGGTTATGTACTTATAAATTCATTAGCTTAAGTTTAAAAATGATGAATGTTATAATTTGAAATGCTATCATTGCATTCGAAATTAAAATGGATAACTTTCTAAACACTTTCTTCTGCAAAAGCTGGTTGCAATTGCCAGTGCTATTGTAATTGGTCAACTAATAATCACTGTGTGAGTGGTACGTGAGGTGTGAGGTAATTGCAATGGTATTGACTAACCATGTTTTATCTTTCTCTCTCATTGTTTTACCGCTGCTAATGGCTGAAATATTGCCCAAGCACCGCTAAACAATAACTCACTCACTCACCCTTGTTTTCAACATTTATCATTTGTTAAAGACACTTGTAGCATAGTAAACCACAGATGCTAACGTTTTGGTTGTTTAATACTTTGTCAAATGTTGAAAGTATTTCATTGGTTCATTTTAATAAGCTCATGTCAATCAATATATCATTTTTAAGTTCCTTCTTTTGTTTTGATATCTGTTTTCTTCTCTATATTGTCATAATTCTTTATGGATTTTTGTATGTCTTTTAAATGTTTAATGTTTGGTTTGATGTTCTTTCTCCTTGCACCAGAAACTAATTAAGCTAATTGTTCATTACAGATATATACGAAATGACAGAAGATTTTCAATTAGATGAGGTGGGTAAATTCATCTTTAGGTATATTCATTAGGAGCCAGATACCATTGTCATGTTTAGGATTGAACTATTTGTAGTATTTATGTTCTATTCCCTCCCATTGCTTTACCTCAAGTCATACCTCCTGTTGTAATGATAACTCGTCTCAGGCTTGAAAGGGAACAACCTGATATTATGCAAAGAGAAGGGATAAAACCGTCCAGTACACATGGAGTTATCCGCCAAAGTGCCAGAATTAAAATTGTTACATGTTTCGGAAGTCTGATGAAGGAGTCGGTTGGCCCCGCCGCTGCATCCTTAAGTGAATCCGCATGCTGTTATCCCGATTCAACCGCTTCTAGACAGGTCGTCTAGCGCCGCTTCAATTTTAGTTTCTGATATTATGCAATCAGCCAACCTGTTAAAAAAATGATTAATTTGAAATTATTTGTATGTCTGACTTCTTTCAGTGGCATTTTAGAAGTTAGTATGATGAAGAAATACAAATTATTTGGATTTACAATTTCTTAATTGCCAAGAGATGCTAACCCCGTCTTCAAGCAAATGCTGATGGACATTAGCATGTTGAGAATATATACATATGGCAAAAGCAGGTTTATATGAGAAAATAGGTTCATGTACAGAGTGATTTTAAAACCATATATACAATGAGGTGAGCGCTGATTAAGAGGGATTAATGTTGATTGGTCTTGATCAAGTAGTGGTATGCTGATTGGATGTGATACCGTTGATCTCTCTTTGTCAGTTCGTTTGCTTGGGAAAATTCGAACTAATCCCAATATGTTTTTTACATTTTGAGTCCTCTTAACAGAACAATAAGGCCTTCCATGTGTGAAATGTTTTCATTGGCTGACATTTTTCAGATAGTTTGTGATGGTAATATATTAGCTAGTTAAATGTGCCTGAAACTTGGGAATTGCCCTTATGACAACAGAGGTTAGATGAGGCTTTTATGACTTGAGCTGCTTGTGTCACAGGGAGAGATGGCTCCATTGTGCAAGATGGACAGAAACAGGAAATGTCGAAATAAGAAATCTTCATCTTAGGTTCAAAACTTGTTGGTTCTATGAA
Source organism: Steromphala cineraria (assembly GCA_916613615.1). Lineage (NCBI taxonomy): Eukaryota > Metazoa > Mollusca > Gastropoda > Trochida > Trochidae > Steromphala > Steromphala cineraria. The sequence continues at coordinate 4,431,152 of OU744731.1, read as the reverse complement.
ATAATTCTATATGCGGTCTCTAGACGTACTATGCCATGGTTCCTTCTGAATCCTTCTACCTTCTGATTTGACTCTAGTCCCTGTAGCTCAATAAGCATCATTCTTCCTCTGTTACTTGTCATTAAAACCAGTTGTATTCTTCTGAACTTTATAGCTTAATATTTTGTGATGTATAAAGAATGTGACAATCATTCTAACGTTAATGTGCCAACCAATTATTCTGATGTGATTAATTATTCATGACTAATAATATCTGTTTCTTTTTTTCTCAGGATGAACCTGTAAATGACGGTATGTTTTTTTTATAATTAATCATGAGAATTGATCTAAATTCATTCTTCTTTTATTTAAGACCTTATTCGGAATAAAATAACATTTTATGTTGGTGACAATGATTGGGCAAACTTGGTTTATAAGTGAGATAAAGCCTTCAACATCTGGCATAATGTACAATGTAGTGTACATATGACTCATTATTTCAAATCCTGCCAAAATAATCGGCGCCTTTGATCTGTCCAAATGCTAGAATGTGAACTATGTTTCAGCCCCAGCCCCTCCGCCCCTCCCAGCCGGTCGACCAAAGCCCCCGCCCCCTCAACGTAAAGTCGAGGAGAAGAAGGCACCTGCTGTTCCTAAGGTTGGTCTGGGGCCGATCGGACAGGCGGACATACAGGGCGTGCTGAAAGGGCTCAGGAAGGTCTCCAGAGACGAAAAAACAGAGGATAAAAATAACAATGCTAAAAAAGAAACATCAGAATCGCTCCCGTTTCCAGTCAAACTGAAAAAGACATCATCAGAAGACAAACCTAAAGAGAGTCCGAAAGAAAATGGTAGTGCGATTTCAGGTATGGTGTAGTGTAGTTTTGTGTGGAGATTGATTTAAATATTAATAACAAATCACTTAAAATAATAATAAATAAATTAAGGTTAACATTTCATATTGCAGTCTTTCCACATTTCTGAATTTTTATAAGTTTAAGGTTGAATAAGATAAAATGACAATTTTCAATGCTGAAATCAAGTTATTAGGGACGCTGAAGATGTTTAATGAGATATATCATAACAAGAATGTAAGTACTTCAGTTTCAGCCAGACAATTTCTTTTCTGTCTCCTTGTTGAATCAATGAATGAGATTAGTTCTAATCATTCAGGCACTGTAAGTTTGAATGAATTGGATGAATAATATCACTGAAATTTCCTTTTTAACATTGAATAATGACATTGATATATTTGTATCACGCTATCTGCAACAGTGCACATCGTTGTGTGGCATTGCCTGATTTACTGAGGGGTTAAGGGGGGTGTCTGGAAGGGGTTAAGTAACACAAGGGATTCAAGCAATTAGCAATACAAGCATTTGTACTATTTCAGATAGCAGAATACCAAATAAAACGATGATTTGTTGAAACTGTATCCAGATAATGACTCCGTCTTTCTTTCAGTCTTTTCACTAAGAAAGTTCACTACTGATACTTTCATTGTGCTATTCATTTCAGATAACCACCACGGAACCAATACAAACAAACCAATACCTCCTGTCAAAGACCTCAAACCAAAACCGTTAATTCCCAAGATTCCCCCAGTTGAGTCTAATGTCTCAAAGGCTCCCAAATTTCCCCCGGTACAAACTGAATCGGACTCCTCTAAGCCAAAAGAGGCTAAAACTCCCCCAAGACCCGGTGTGCCATTAAAACCCTCCCCAACACCAAGGCCACCAGTTAGTCCGAAAACACCAACAGAAAACGGTGGAGTGAAAACCATTCAACTCACTCCTCGAAAGGTTAGCTCATTCACAAGGAGTTATGTCCCTTGGAATTGCCTCTCCTTGCTTGTATGAAGACTCCCTTGTAGCATGCACCTAACAATCGTAACTGAGACAAGAATCTGTCATCATGGTTCGAAGTTGTAGATGTTTGTCACTTTCGCATAGAATGTAATATACATGAAGAATAGATTGTATGTAGATTGACAGATAGATTGAAAGGGAGATCACTCTCATATTGAAGATCAATTTGGTTATTGGTGTGTACGTATCAAAAAGCTTTACTAAGTCATTTCTATATCAATATTAATTTTAGGCTGCCTAGATCACCTAATATTCTTTTCATTTGTAATAAACCTTTCTCAAATAATACAATATTTCAATCATTACAACTTATTATGTTAAACATTGTATAAAATATAGACTACTTATCTTAATATTCAAACATTTAAAAAGGTAATGTAAAAATGGTACCTTAGAAGAAGCGCAAAAATCTCTAATAATTACACACCTCCCCTCCAACCACCCCCCCCCCCCCCCCCTTGAATGTATGTACCCTTATGCATGTGCATTGCATTTTCAACTGTCATTCAGACTGAATGTCATTTTCAGTGAGGTTTTTGCACGGATGACTGATCATGACATTTCAATTGCTTTACATGTCTCAATCCTTGTGGTATTCTGTGTGTAGCAGGGCGAGCTGAGGGCATGTTGTTATTGCTGTTTCTTTAATCTTCTTGTTTCCATGGAAATTTGCAATTTGTCATTGATGGCGTCTCATTTAATGTCGTATTTCAGGATTGATCTTTCCAGAAGCCATTTATGTCTTGTTGCCTTTACTACGATTAAGTGTTTCTGTCATAATTTTGTTGCCATGACAACCATTGATGTGATCATGGAAAGATGTCTAAACTTGTAATGTTGATTTCTGATATCATTAGTTTCAGGACTGAGAGCTAAATTTACACAAAATGAGAATTCTACAAATGTGAAAGATAAAAAGGTTGTCACCCCTTCCCACGAAAAAAAAGGACCCCCCTTTTCCCCTCGGCCTGTGAATGATACTCAAGGAGAGGAGCCATCGGTATGCTTGGAAAATAAACTTGTGTGTTATTTATAAAGCAATGAGCCTTTAAGCAGCAAAAATAATCAAATTGCCAACTGTTTACAAATCGTTGTTTCATTTAACCTATCTTGATTTTCACTTTTAATTTTAATTTTTGGATGTAAATTCTATTGAAGTGTGTTTGTTCCGCTGTCAGTATACTTTGCTTATCTAATATTGTGACATTTTCTACAGAACTCAAATAAATTCAAAGTTTCATCACCAAAGGTGAGAAGACATTAACGATAGGACAATTATCAGCTTGTGTGATTCATTCTAAAACTTTTAATCTCATAACAAACATCTAAATTCACTCAAAACTCAAATATGTATGGATTACCCTGTTATTCTTTTGCAAATCTCAAAATATTGAGTATCTCATCCATCATTATATGAACCATAAGTATTTCAAAACTAAAAAAGAGGTCCTATTTGATACATAATTTAAACACCATTTTGAATTTAGAAATCAATATCTAGACCAATATGCTATATGCTCTCTGAAAATATTTTCATAAAACATATCATAACTGGAAGCTTTGTTTTAAAAGTTGAATGTTAATTACTGTTACTGATAATATTGACGTATAAATCCTAGCACTTCAAAACAATTTCTTATATGATGTAATTTCTCAAATTCTTATCTAAGAAAAAGGATATATTTGTTAAGTCAATTGCAAAATTTTGACCTTTTGCAAACAATAAATGTTTGATAGGGTCAATTTACTGAATTTGATGGATATGAACAATCCAATTCCTTCTATTCAGGAGCATTTTAACAAAAAAAGAGCAACAATTTAAGATTATACCTGATAACACAGCTAGTGTTCCTCATATTCACAAACAATTTATATCACAAAAACTTTGATATAGACTGTTACTTATGTTATTCCTAATGCCAAAAAAGTCATATTTTACTTTTTTAGATGAATAATTAATAGGTAATCATAATAATTATCAAATGATTTCATGCTGCAGCATCATGACTTGCTTCCAGCGTTTAAAATATTTGCTTCCTAATCTTGCTTCCGTGTGTTTGCTTCCGTTCATCAACCAGTCATCTTCAGCATGCTTCATATATACATATATATATATATACTCTATATCGGTGATGGCTGCATGATACATATATCTATATAATCATATGTATACGTTTCACACTGTTTAAGTTCTAAAGCCATCTTCATTCCTTTTTTGTGATTCTCATATTCGGTCCTGCCTTATCAGCACGTGACAGCTAAAAAGGTTTTGTTTCAGTCTCTTCATTTAATCAAATTGAATAATAATGTCAGAAAAAATTTTAATTTATCTTTATGAAAACATGACGTGAACATTTTGCTTTGACAGAGTAATGAAAGAAAATGTTAGTTAAATATGAAGACAAATAATTAATAGGCAGTCGAATGATGTGAAACACAAAAATTAAGTGGATGATCAAAGATGGATATAGATGATGATTCAGATTGTTAACCCTCTTGCTCTTGAAACACCAAATTTGGTTAGTTTCAACCATGCAGAGGAAAGGTTAAATGTCTATAATCTTTTGAAGCTTCAAATGTCTCCTTAAGATGCCTTCTTAAATTAATTTTATCATTTTTAAGAAATGACTGAATGTACACGTCCATATGCTTGAAATAGATATGTGATAGAAAATGTCTGAATCTACAGCACCATATTTGACTAGGTTTGATATCGGTAGCTCTATGATCTGAATAATTTCACTAAAATCCAATGATCAAAAATAACATTTTAAAAGTTCTTAGTGCTAATCATCTTTTGAGGATGATAGGGGTTTAGACTAAGTTTTGTATGTGTCTACATATCTTGATGTTAAATGATTTTTATATCTTTGAATTGTCCCTGCAATGAAATTTAAGTTAACATTTGAGAGAAAATACTTAGTCCAACTTTTTTGGGGGGATTTGAATTTTCATTTCCGAGTGTTCATTGTCTGCTAATAGAAGAAAATAAAGCATTAATGTTTGAAATTAATGGAATAAATTATTGTAATATTTAGATATTAATTCTTTTCATGAAGCATTTATTAATGGTATTCACCATTACAGAGTATATAACAGGTCAGATAAATTGTTATTATTAAAGAAGTGGATTATTTTGTCATGTGTCATTTTATCATGATCTCTTATATTTGTTAATCTATATTTTTTCCTTTTTCCAGGTGCCTCCCCCCTCCCCCGATGAGGATTTCCCCCCTCCCCCTTCTCCTGAGGATTTTGAAACTGAGGATATATATGACGAATGCTCCTCTCAGGATCTGGTAAGTGTAGAAATAGATTTATCAAGAACTGTAATCCACAGAAGAATCATTTTGACAGTAGATTTTGATCATGCAATGCCCTTCCATGACATATCAGATGCTTAACATCATCAATTTATGACATCACAGTGCCATGATGTCATAAATATAATGATGTCACAACGTCAGGTGCATCTAAAGGAAGTGCAGTGTTAAGATCATAAGATGAATATGATTTTGAATGTTAAAAGAAATTTAACCGTGTGTCTTAATTCTGATATCAAATATATATCAACAAATGGCTATTAGTAGAAAATCGTCATGTAACCTGTTATTGCTTTTAACATATTTATTAAGTGAAAGGATTGGGTACCAGTAATCCAACTTAGTGAAACCCTCTCCTAAACCTCTGTTATTTTTAATTTTTATGAACTAATGAAATAGTAACTATCCAAAATTGAAAATTTCATTGATCTGATACAAAAATATTGTACAATGAGGTGGTCATTAATTGTAATTTTGTCCAGTCTAATAAATATTAAGTCTGGTAAAGTCGCATACTGACAAAATGAATATTCAGTTGCTTTCATGTAAATAATTAGGTAGCAGAAATTCTGTAGCAATTACAGCTTGAAGCAGAGACAGGAACCCCGGAAAGCTGAAATCTTGTGTGAAGAGTCCATGGCTTATTGGATATTGATGTAGATTTGTTAATCATTTGACTCTAATATGGTATATGAAATGATAAAAGAAGCTTAAATAGCTACATAGAAAATGACTATAATTTCCAGAATCTTTTTTAACCGTAGTTAAAATTAATAGAATAAATTATTTTATTTGGATAGAGGTTACCTCTCTTGACATCTTAGCTGGTCAAGGAATTTTGGTTTATACTAAGTTGCCTATGGTATAACTAGGACATTCTCTCAGTCACATGGACATTCCAATACTTTCTGTCTCATTATTTCAATATTATTCAGATTTTGTTTTCAATTTTACCTCATCTGACCTGTAAGGCCCGATGGGCTTATGGCATGGCATGGCATGGTTTTTGTCCGTCTGTGACTCCATGGCTAGTGAGGATTATAAATTGTAGGTTTTTGTGGCCCTGTGACCCTAAGTAAGGGCCACAGGGGCCACATCTTTAAAGGGGGACTGAAATGGTCTATGACCATTTTCGGGATTCATAAAAAGCGGCTTGCAATTTGAATTAGAGTCAACTTTGAATTTTCGAAATCGGACGGCAACCTGCCTAAATACGGCTTTTTAAAATACACCGCCTAATTAGCCCCGGCGAACAGAATCTGTGGTCACTGAAGCGTGGCCCGAGCGTGTCTACCTACTGTGACGTAGCAGTAGGCGAGTAGTTTCACCTAATGATCATTTTTCAACGGGAAATGACACTTTTTTTATCGTTCGTTTAACATACAAATATTCACAAAAAACGCTCAATTTTTGCATATTCCGAAAGCTTAGATATCCGACGACTCAATAGCGATTTATTCAAGCCAATGATTATAGTATAAACATGTAGTATCGTATATTTCAAAACCATATGAAATGACGCAAAAAGGCGACTGCCTTGTCAAATTGGCGCCGTTATGGCTAGACATGTCCGTTAAAGTGATAATCTGATTGTCTGTTGTTTGCTGAATCTTACATAACATACACTGACTATTATTTCCGACTGTGACAAATAACAAATCGTTTATGTTTTCAGTGAACAAACCGACTACTTTCTACAATCGAATACCTACAATGTTAATTTTTTGTGAGTTTATTGCACTATAAAGATATATTTTAAAGAGGCCAATAGACGGTGAATAATTTTACCACGATGGTTTGAAAGAAAAGGAAAAGTGTGAACGGTTTCGGGTTATTTATTATGATATTTTTTCTCTTATGAAAAGATAGGCGCCACAGTGGATTATCTATAGTACGTTATGATTAATCTCCGTATTTTTACAACACATATCAATAATAAAATAATGAAACATTATTTAACAGTGGTTGATCTTTTCAAGATATATATCATCAAACCTTCTTTGTGTGCCCAAATGGAATCGCAAATCGTTCGGTTATCAAACTTACCAGAACATGGCCTCAGTGAAATGGAACTCCCTCCCTGATGAACTTAAACTATGTCCAACCCTAGACAACTTTAAATGTCACCTCAAGACCTATCTCTTCAAAAACTCTTATATTAATTGACTTTACTGTTAGCGCTATGAGCATACCTAGTGTGGAGTTTGGCGCTATATAAATGGACACATTATTATTATTATAAGGTTTCAATTCGTATCGAAAATGAAACAATGTTATATTTGGGATCACACTGTTTTGCATATAACATTCCGAATATTGGTCAGGTCACATCCATCAAAGCGATTCCGACAACAAAAGTAGTACAGAGTATTGTCTTAGATATTATCGTACTTGCTACTTGCCTTTTTTATTAATCAGAAATTAACACATAAATCGTTTGGTTTGAAGGAGGTTTGTCTCCAGACTTTATGGTAGACACGCAAATGGAGACAGGCCCGGTGGGCGGGGCGTCACGCTCTAATGAGTTTTCAAAGCGTTCGCCTGTTGATTTCGGCGGCATTCTAAAAACCGGGTATAAAATGCTGATTAAAAGTATAATTTATGTGTGTACTGTCTCAATTATATGCTCATTGCATTCTCATAGATAATAGTACTGGAGATATTGATCTATCATTCTTAGAAAAAGTACATTGCATAACCTCTTTAAAACCTATATTCATCTTCTTCTCCAGAACCAAAAGGCCTAGAAAGCTGAAACTTTGTGTACAGACTCCTTGGCTAGTGAGGATTAATAATTGTAGATTTTGTGACCCTGTGGTTCCTACTAAGGGGGGAAACACATTGGCCAAAAGCAAAATCAAATGTAACGCCTGATGAGCTACAGAGCCAATGGCTCTATTTTTCATACAAATTAAGCCATGAAATATAAATCAAATGTTCTTACTACAAATAAGATAGTTTTGTAACATTTGTTTAAATTACACATATATTTCCTTTATTTCAGGATCCTCTAGGAAAGTTTGCCTGGTACCATGGGAAGGTTGAAAGGAAAGAATGTGATAAAATGTTGAGGAATATTGGAACGGTAAGACATTGATAAACTATTTCATTCCATCATTTATCTATGGGTTTTTTTTGGACATAAATTTTGAGAATTACTCTGTAATATAACATGGCATCAATAACTTCATCCTCTCAGACTTTTATAATCTGATAAAGTAAAAAGATGAAGTCATTAGATGTTTAGTCCCTTAGAGGTCTGAAGATTGCATGTACTGCCTTAGCATTAAATACTGATTGAAAAAAAATTTAACCATTGGCAAGCATTTTAAAACATATGTGTCAAAGTTACCTTAATAATGATAATTAAAGCTAACATTTTCCATTGCAGCTTATTTTAACAAGAAAATTAGCAGGCTGAAGGTAGAGAGTATTTTTTGTGATAAAGGATATTTAGCAAAATGTCTTTTTATTCATTGCAGGATGGAACTTTCCTGGTTCGGAAGAGCACGCAAGGTTATGATCAGCCCTACACGATGGCCGTCTTGTATCAAGATCGTGTAAACAACCTCAAAGTGAGGCTACGAGACGATGGAAGAATAGCTCTCGGAGATCCAAAAGCAAATGAAATCGTAAGTTTGACTTGTTTGTTAACTGTTACCCCTACATTTACCCTAGGGTTTTAATACATGATTTCTTTCTTTCATAACATGATTTTTCCAAACCACATGAAAGATCAAGCAATATCGCCTAGAAAATGTTGACAGTAGATTTGAAAATATCTTATAAATAAAGTATAATGACATCTCAGTGGATGTTGTCATAAAAACAATGAAACAATCAACGCAAGCCAAATGGCAGTGCAGTGTTAAATCAAGGAAACCATTGAAAATACCACGCAACAAAATTCTAGACTCAAATCAAACTACTAGTTTTAAATTAAAAGTGTTGACCAGTGGCGGCTCTAGGTTGGCCGGCTCAGAGGGTGAGGACCCCCCTTTTGAAAATCAGTTATAGATTCAAGTCAATAAAAATAATGTTATATAACAATCCCCCACCTAATTGTAATTGTATTTAGACTCAAACCTGTGAGTGAAAGTCACTAGAACTTACATAATTTGCACTAGAAAATATGACACTTCCTTTAAACACTCAGTCTTAACTTTTGATGAGTGGTATAGAATATTACTCTCATGTCTTCTCATATCAAATATATCAACAATAGATTAGTTGATAAAAGGTAATAGCACCCTCAGCAAGCTTGATATTTGTACCTTTCATCAACTTGTGATGATATATGTGATGCAGACGATACTTGGCTGAGATTCACTATAAATACTTGTATATCAGTATATGAAGTTTTGCTCTGTCATCATTTAAGAACAAGTCATTTTGATTCCAGTCATTCAAAGATGTTGCAGGAATGGTTCAACACCACAAGAAGCATCCTGTTCTTCTGATCGGGAGACAGAAAGGGGAGATAACTCTCGGTGACTCTCCCAGGAAAAGTTAAAAGGGAGATAACTCTTTTTCGCTATGTTATAAAAAGTGCTGTATGTCAGCTTAAGGCTCATTCAATATGAATACGTGCTCTTAAAATGACAATGTGCCTGTAGCAAAATGAAGTTCGTATTTAAGAAGGTCAATTCATTAGGCGGTGCTGAAGTATTTTTGGTGTTTTGAAGGGAAAATTTACAGATATTCCTCTTGCCTTTTAGCATGTTTGTTTCATGATTTTAAACGCAGTACATATTAGACATTCAGGTCATGTCAAAACTCAACCCTGAGTTATTTTAGTATAAATTCACCCTCAAAGAATGAAGAAGCAACAGTAAGGCTATGAAGTGCAAAATGCAATTTTTTTCAAATCAAAGTTAGATTCAGCAAATTGCTGACCATTAGAGTTATAAATGACAATAGCTTCAAATTGTCCATAATCCCAACACCTTGAATGATTTAAACAAAGACGTAGAATTACATATAGGAATGTCCCTTTAATTTTATATCTACCCTAAAATATCCTAGACTTCTCCATCAAGTGCTGTATATATTTGCCAATGTTGAATGCTCAACTTTTAGCTCTACAGAATACCGTTTATCCTTGAATAATCGTCTGCCTTGAATAATCAACTGCTCTAATTTACCTTTGTAAACATGCCTTTTTAATTATACCTTTTTAATACTTCTGTCACATGAAATGCGTAACTGTTTGGAAGAGCCTCTATCACAATATTCACAATATGACATTTCTGATGATGGTGGTTTTGTTCAATTATTTAGTAAATGCATACACATGCATAGGGCTTCAAGACAAATATGTGCCTGTCTTGAATTATCACCTCGTCAAATAAGGTGTTTGAAATTAATAACCGCCGGCAATTATTCAAGGATTTACGGTATGCTCATTGCTCCCCTAGCTCAAACCGCTTGGTATCTTTGTGAATATGCTCATGACTAAAATTATATTTTCAGTACAAACCCTTGCTTAGGAAAATTGTTTGGCATTCATGGGTTTGCTAAGTATAGTATTATATTTCATATAACATTTATTAAGAATATTATTATAAATGTGTTTTTCTTTAAAAGCTGTAAGAATTATGTTGATCTTATTTTTGCTGTTGTTGAGTGCTATATATATATATTTCTGTCTTTGTATATATGAGGTATGTATGATTATAGGGTATTCTCTTCTTGAGCGATTAGTCGTATCATATTTTTATTTTCTCAGATATGATACAAATCTGACTTCATGAATGCATAAGGGACAGATGAGGGAAATTGTTTATTTCTGTGTTAAATTGAATTCTTTCTAATCAGCAATTCAGTTATTAAGTTTGTTGTTTTTTTAATAAATTTTATCATATTTTGTCATTTAGAAATTGACCAATTTCCCTCCCAGAAATAATTTAAATCATATATTTGTGTGTGATATGAAGACAACTCTTTCATCAGAGCCTAAAGCTAGGTCCACCCTAGTCCATTAGTCCAAGAGAGTAGTGGATTCATGAACTTTGTCATAATAATTCAGTCACTCACTACCGGTAGTTATCAAAAAAAAGGGCCAGTAGCACGTTTTTTGATAATTTTATAATTTGAATTTCTCACTGATAATTGTAAGTGAATGCTAAATGTATTATTTTGACAGTGTCACAAATCTCATTACACAAGCCAATCATCCATTGTCAGAGGACAAAAAATGAAGATTCACATAAAATCCATTGGCGGCCATTTTTGTGTGAACACCTTTAATTAATTTTTTGTAAGAAAAGGAATCGCATGGCTAAACTTAACGTTATATATTGGAATTATTACTGCTCCATTTAGTTTAAATACATTGTCTTTCAATTGAAATCATTAATTTTCATTTTCCTTACATCACCCTATATTCCCCCTAAAAACATGCTACTGCCCCTTTAACAAAGACAAGGATAAAAGTTTTCTTCTTTCTGTAATTACAATATTTGACAGGACATAGCACTGAATGTATTATTACGCTCATTAACAACAAGTAACCTGAACCACACACTAACATAAAATAGTGCGACCCGATCACTCACTACGGAGAGAGCAGTCTGTTTGGATGACAATGGTTCAAATCATATTATCATTGTCATCAATCAATTTTGATTTACAAAGCTTACAAAATCATATTCGTACATGCAAGTATTCTGTAAGGGGTTTATAAACTATTTTAAAAAAATAAAGCAAAATGACCTTTTTTTCCTTAGCTCATGCATGTCCAATAACACGGTTTAATGTGCCTTAGTGATCAGGAAGTGTGCTTCTTTTGTAAACTGTGAAAAGGAAAATAAATTATCATTTATTGTTAAGGTTGATATATGCCTGTTTTTTTTCCATCTGTGTTTTTTCATACATTTGATTAAGTGATCTTTTGTATTTAATACATTTGTTTAAGTGATCTTTGAATTTCTAAAAGGTATTTTGAATATTGCTCTCTTGATGTGATTTTATTTAAGTTTCCTGAGAACTGATTTAAATTGTTGAAGTTGGAAGATACAGAAGCTCTTTATCATGTGAGGAATTAAGAGGTTTTTCGTCCCTATTTTTGGAATCAGCCAAAAAAAGGTTTAATCCCGAGAGTAACACTCCTCCCTTTTTTTTTTAACTTGACTGTCTGGTTTGTCATGCTTGAAATCAGGATATGGTTAAACATATTTCTTTCCAAAAAGTATCGGAATGGTAAACAAGCAAAATTTTCTGTTAATACCATTTCGGGATACGACAGATATGTAAATTCATGGTCATTTCACAATTTAAAGAAGTTTATTAAAAGAAGCAGAATACTTTCACAATAGACTGTCAATACTGTTTGGATCAAATCAGGATATAAAATGTCTCTCACTAAATAAAGATCTTTTTGACAATGATGGCCTTGAAGTCAATAGATTTTATCTATTTTCCTTAAACACTATGCAATTGCAATACCTCTCAGTCAAGTGTATGGTGACTACCCATTTATAGAGAAAGGCTGAAATATGAATAATAATGAATGATAATGAAAGTGGCGTAAAACAATAACTCACTCACTTATTGAGAAACACATTTTCTTTAAATGTTATGTTGAAGATCAGTTCATATGAACTTATCAAAATATTTCTGTGTGTAGTTAACTAGTAATTCAAATTGTTCTTTGACAATGTATTTAGTTCATACCTAAAAACTACAGTTTTGTTAATGTTATGCATAGAAATACATTGAAATATCTGCACAGATTATTTTATTAATTCACATTTATAGAAATGAATATTTGTAAACACTTGTAGCTATATACAATCCTGAATTATGACAATGCAATGAAGTATATGAATAAATGTCTTTATCAATGATGTCTTTATAAAAAAATGAAGTTCATGCTCAGAAGAGTATTTAAAAAGATATAAATATTTGTTTATAATGGATCAAGTTAGAAAATTGAAGTAAGTAAATAATGTCAAATTTGTTTTCATTATGAAAGATAATTCATTTTAAGAAGTTTTCAGTGTATGCATTGTTTCAATGGGGTCGACTGAAAGGAGCAGAAGCACATTATCAGGTCTTTAAAATCCTTTCCCGAAAACAAAAATGACTGCTACCATTTGCAAGACAATGTTTAAGTAAAAGTGACATTTCCATTAGGAATGTAAGGTATCTCTTTGATCTACTTGAATCTCCCATCTCTAATTCTTTAAAGGGGCAGTAGCACATTTTAGGGGGCAATATAAGGTGATGTCGGGTAAATGAAAATAAATTGTTCCAATTGAATGATAATCTATGTTAATTAAATGAAGGAGTAATAAATCATATCTGAAATGTAAAGTTCAGCCATGCAATTTCTTTTCCTTGCACAAAAAGAATTAAAGGTGTTCACACAAAAATGACCGCCAGTGAAGAATTTTGACACTACCAAAATAATTAACATACAATTATCAGTGAAAAATTTAAAATATAACTTTTTCAAAAAACGTGCTACTGCCCCCTTTAAGGTGTTCATGTTTTACTTTATACTTTGTAACATTGTTGAACAGCCTGTTGAGTTGATAGAGGTTTGAAGATCATACATTTGGCAAAAACATATATCTATTAGGGAAGATATTTTAGAAATACAATTTACAGAAAGTGTGCTCCTGTTCTATATAGGGCGTAGAGAAGACTCAGGGTACATATAGGTATTAGACAACATATAGTTCTGCAGTAACTCTATATAACACTCTTTACTTTACGGACAATATTTATGAATGACAACTTCTTTATTCATAGAGTGCGACGTTTCGATAAAGATTCTTGTATCGTTTTCAAACATAACATAACATTCATGAAAACGATGCAAGGATCTGTATCGAAACGTCGCACTCTATGAATAAAGAAGTTGTCATCCATAAAGATTGTCCTTATTTGACTTTCAACTTCTAAAATGCCACTCAACTCTTTGCTTTAGCCATTTGACTATAAACTTCCTTGTTTTTAAGATTTTACTTAAAATTCTTATTTACTGGAATGTTTTTTTGAGGCTTTCCTCGCATGTACATCTTAATCAAGGCAATCAAAATATATATTTGCAAATTTTAAATGTCTATGCAAGTTATATGAAATTTTTACACTCCATGCTTATATTTTTCTGTACAAATCAAATATGCATATTTTATTGTTACAGCATAATCTTACAGATGTGTTTTTTGATACAATGAATTATTTTTGATTATGGACTTTATTTCCTTTTAATTAGTACCAATACATTCCATATCAAAACAAAACAACTCAAACTCTTGGTCACAATATGCTGTTTTGCTCTTTTTTGATTTTGTATAAATAAATATTTACAGACTGATTTATATTTCTTATGTTGTCAATTATTTTTACTGTGTTAATCTTGTCATATGCATCAACAGTAAAAGATGCATCTCCTGTTGAGTAAGTACTGCCATCAAATGCCAACTCTTGATGGTTATCTTGGATGTCTCAAACTTACCTGGTCTTAAAGGGGCAGTAGCACGTTTTTAGGGGCAATATGAGGTGATGTCAGGAACATGAAAATTAATGGTTCCAATTGAAAGACAATGTATTCAAACTAAATGAAGCAGTAATAATTCAAATATATAACGTAAAGTTTAGCCATGCGAATCCTTTTTCTGACACTAAATGAATAAAAGGTGTTCACACAAAAAATGGCCACCAATGGATTTTATGTGAATCCTCATACTTTGTTTTCTGACTATGGGTGATTGGCTTGTGTAATGAGATTGTTGATACTGTCAATATAATACATTTAGCATTAACTTGCAATTATAAGTGAGATAATTTAAATATAAAATTATCAAAAAACGTGCTACTGCCCCTAAAAGGGGCAGTAGCATGTATTTGGAAAATTTCATATATTTTCAGTTTTTCACTGATTATTGTTGTTTTTAATGCTAAATGTATTATTTTGATAGTGTCAAAAATCCAATCATCCATAGTCAGAGAACAAATTTATTAAGTTCATTGGCGGGCATTTTTGTGTGGACACCTTTAATTCATTTTAGGTGAGAAAAAGGAATCAAATGTACATTATTTATTTTATTTATTACTGCTTTATTTGATTTAAATAGATGGTCTTTCAATTGGACCATTTAATTTCATTACCTTATATTCCCCCTAAAAACGAGCTACTGCTCCTTTAATATGAACAAATGAAGAACATTGCAATTGAATGTAAATCGCCAAAAACCCATAAGATAGATTTCAAAATAGAAAAATTCTTAAATCACATACAACTTTTTATGTTGGGTAAGACTGAATAAGCATCAATCAAAATAGATTTAGCTCAACAATCTTTCACCTATCTGGCCTGTAAGGCCCAATAGGCTTATGGCATGGCATGGTGTCCGGCGTCCGTCCGTAAACCTGGTGCATTTTCGACTTCTTCTCCAGAAGCATAGGGCCTAGAAATCTGAAACTTTTTGTACAGACTCCTCCGTCCTTAAAATTTACTTTCATCCTATTCTCGAGAATCATATGGTAGTTTTGAAAGCTCAAACCTTGTGCATAGACTTCTTGACTTTGGAGGATTATGATTTATGGTTCAAGTGACCCTATGGGCCCTTTAAAGACCTTGGTGAACCTTTTGGCCCTTTACCCTTAATACTCAATTTCAGATTTTGTAGCCTTCTTACTCAATTAAGGGTTGGTCCTTTACACCTGTTTACATTTTCTTTGAATGTTTGAGCAATTTCTGAATTTGATAACCGGTATCCGAAATCGTATCGCCTACATGGTTTAAATTAAGAATTGGTGACCTGTGGCCCCTACTAAACCCCTTTTGTCCTTTTATCTTTGTTTTCTCCTGAAGCACAAGGCATAGAATGCTGAAATGTCCTTAATCGGGATTATTAAATGAACATTTGGTGACCCTGTTGTCCTTACTAAAGGGGGAACCAAATTGACCACACCCTAAAGCAAACTTTAATATGAAACGTGATGTGCTACAGAGCCAATGGCTCTATTTTTATTACGTTCTACTGTATTAACAAATATGGAACAGTCTATCTAAATTTATTTATTTTGAATAAGCATCGGAGTAGGTATCATGTATAAAGCCGCCTACTGGATGAAAGGTGCACGATTTGTACCAGAGAGCGAGAGTTACCACTTGTAGAATGGTCGCAGATGTAACCGAGGAGAACCGATACAATGTGAGTATCATACATTTATATGTGCAATGTCTTATGTTGACTTAAGTCCATTTAGTTTCAATATGTATAATGCATGGGCATGTATAGATCCGATAATTCCTCATTACTAAATGCCTACGCGAGCCTATAGAGGTCAGCTGTAATTGAATAACGTCAAATATAAAAATATTTATATCGGATAAGACTCACAAATCTGAAAAAAATAATACAAATTTTAAGAATATCAGTGGTGTATTGAGACGAGCCACATGTAACAATGGTATTAGAAGACGACGGAAAGACGGACGGACAGACACGACGATTGAATCCACTCAATCAATTGAAACCTGAAAGGTGAAAGATAAAGGATTTTCAAATGATTTCGATAAATCATTTTTGAAGATAACATTTTCTTTCTATGGAACCTGTTAAAGGCTTTCCCATCAATTAATTGAAAGGTGAAAGATGAAAGATGTAAGATGTAAGATCAACGGCGATATATCGTTTTTAAGGATGATATCTTCTTTCTAAGTAATTCATTACGGGCTTGCCCCGTTGAAACATGAAATAAACGGAATTATTAAAGCATTACAGTACTTCATAACTCTACATAAAAAATGGCAGGCAACCTAGAATAACCTATGAGCTAAGTTAATGTCAAAACGATTAAATATAGCCAGATCACTTCCGGCGTTTAGGAGATATTCATTACATTAGATATATTCCCTGTCTCGGTTTCGATGCTTTTAAGAAAATATTTGAGGCTTCTTTGATGAAATGAAATTGTTAGACTTTTTTAAAGGACATCTTTCTGACCTAAGTCCAAATAATTATCACGTTAGAAGAAACTTCACGTCAAATATCAATGTACATATGAATATGATTTACTCGATCAAAGGCAGATTCCTGAAGAAGACACTAGAAATAAAGTCGTCATAAAAATGTCGGGTCGAGCGACATAAAATCAATATTAATATTATTATACTTCTCAGTTTCGATTCTTTTCAGGGAAATTCTTTATGTTTCTCCTGATTGAGGACGTTTGATTGTTTGACATCTTTGTCGGGTATTCAGAATTAAAAACATGTCAGTCTAAATTAACTTAGCTAGCTTTCGGCGATCTATGACCCTCCATTCAATCTTGAGATGCCCCAATGGTTTATCCAATCATAAAGCGGCTACTCATTTGTGAGTTTTAAATTGGACTGTTATGTGCGAATACAGACTATTGCGGCTTGGTAAAATGATTGGTCAATGCGATAGGTCGACTGACGTGAGCTGTTACTGCATCTAGCTAGACTCAATATGGGAGTGTACCGAGTATTATTGAGGTTAGGTTTATTAATGTACATTCATTTACACAATCATTATTCTACTCAACATATAGAATTGGCATTCAAAGAAGATAAAGGTATTTCGAATGTTGCTAGAACTTTCTATATCTATTTTAAATTAATCATAAGTAAAATCTGCTTAAAATGAAAGAAGGCTACTATCAGAGACGGTTATTTCTGTTTACAGTGAGTCAATTGAAAATTCATGTACTAGCTTGAAACCGTATGATACACTATACCATAAACATGTCATGAAATAAGTATGAATACAGTGTATTGTTAATCCACGTTCTGCTTTAAAACAAGCACAATGTCGGACCCCTCTCTGGTGATAGAACGTCCCCTTTAACTTGTATGGAATGTCCAATGTTGACAGCAGTGTAGGAGCGAGGCGAAGTGACTGTATGTAGGCTACTGTCGGGTAGGAATCGCTCAGGCGATAGATAACCTTACGTTACAACCAGGAAGTGATATCAACAGTGGGTAACAGCGATATATACAACATGTCAGGTACGTTTAATGCGGTGCCATTTTGTCATAACATGAATTTTACACGAAACGACAAGAAATGTACGTCAGGAAACTGACCTAGATTTCTTAGCGTGTTTTACATGACTTTAATATACCTGCTAAAGGTCACTTGAGTAAGGAATCTAAGTGAACGTGTCATTGTTACCCGTATATGTGTCAACAAGGTATATATGTCTGTATATAGGTATGTCTACAGCTAGATCTACAACGTAAATGAACAGTCTTACTCTCGACCTTTATTTGCAACATTGTTACAGCGGCACATCATACCTCACATTAAAAGTGTGTTTTGGTTTTGAAGTAAACTATGAGTTGTTTCGCATGAGTGATTCGTTATATGTCATTCTACCCCGCCACACCATTTCACTTCTCTCCTTGACTCAGAGCTAAACAGGGGTTTACCCGCAATATGACAGCCCAGACGGAGGACAAGTCAATGTCCGAGCACAGGCCTGTGTTAGTGTCTGATTGAAACTCTACTGTGTTAGATTATACATGACATAAACATGTCATAACATGACACATTACTTCAAACTGCGCATAAAGTATTAACAAACTTTTCTATTGTCTCTTCAAGCCGATTCGGACTTCTTTTCTCGAAAGAAGATTCTAGGATTATTTCCGTTTGTTTCATTTTCATATGGTCATGAATCAACTTTCGTTTCAAATGAACAGTTTTGTTGTATTGTGTGTAGAGACAGCATTCCTCGTGGTCGCCTCCTCAGTGATCAACTTCAATACTTAGACCAGATGGGCTCTCTTTATGACAACTTTCTAACATTCTACCGGTTAAAGGGGCAGTAGCACGTTTTTAGGTGGAATATAAGGTTGTCAGGAAAATGGTTCCAATTGAAAGACAATGTATTCAAACTAAATGAAGCAGTAATTAATCAAATATATAATGTTAAGTTCAGCCATGCGATTCCCTTTTCTTAGACAAAATGAATAAAAGATGTTTCACACAAAAATTGCCGCCAATCTTTATAATTTGTTTTCTGACTATGGGTGATGGTTTGTGTAATGAGATTGTTTACACTATCAAAATAATAAATTTAACGTTCACGCACAATTATCAGTGAAAAGTTGAAAATATAAAATTTAAGAATAAAACTGTTGCTCCCCCTTTTAAGATAAATATCTACATAATCATATATTCAATAATGCATTATGTTTTACAATGAAAGTCGGCGTTTTCATAAATATATGAATGCTTTATTGTATTCCAAATTTAAGTTCAACATCTAATTTAGAATATTAGTTCATTTAACATCTTATATAAAACAATGCATTTTCGTTAATGATATATAAGGTAATATTTACATAGATATAACATTGCATAATCATTTACAGCATAAGATAACATCGCCATGAGATAATAGAGTGCATTAAATCATGTTCAATGTTAGATTGACATACACATACATCTATGATGACGGTTATCATTTGAATAAACATCTACATACGTACAAGAGTTTTTTTTACATGCTTATAAAGATAACGATATGATAATTTTCCTGAATATGTTCCCATCTTCCTACTTATTAGTTTAAACATATAGCACGACAAAGGGTATGTCATATAATTTACTAAAGGAATAAAGAAATGTATAAATTCAAACTAATATGTATGAGGAGTGATTAACGTTTGTATGGTTTAATAATAAGTTTATCAAACACTAACAATGGAACTGCTATTCTTCTAATGCTTACTCTATATCGTGTGAACTTTATCATCTATATTATTTGTACTGGTGAGGCATTCACATAAAAATTATTATTCACGTACCAAAGTATTCACATTTCTTAGTTAACCAAAACTTCTTTGAAAAAATTACACAATAAATAGGACATCATTTACGAAATGGAATAAATGAATGATCAAAACATATCTATACTAGGATACCGTTTATCGTGATTCAATCGCCATAATGTATACCAATATATATACACAATGTACCCTTAGAAAATATCTTCAATTTGATACAAAGAAAATGAATACTCTTCACAGTATTCCGGTGAAAATGTCTATTTCTTACTGCAGCTGGTGGTATATGAATAACTCGGTACTAAGTGTTGTTTACATTAAAGTAGCCTGTCTCTTTCAGTTAGATAAGTTCAATGCAGGAGAAAATACACCTCACAAAGTGAATTGTTTGTTCAGTTGTTGAATCGATTGTATTTCAATAATATGAACAACTTCAAAATATCTTATAAAATAACGAAGGGGTACAATCTAGTGAGAAAAGACCATATACAAAAGAAATGGTGGACATGTCTTACCCTAACGGTAGTTCTCGTCTCTAAGCAAGAAATGTAAAGTTGCGCCACTGACTTGCCGGGTTAACTTCTTTTCTGCTATTGAATCAACAATACTGGTCAAACAGCCTTGAAAGGACATGGATATGACAGTGTTGTCTAAGTAACAATGACACGCCAATCTGATTTCACGTGAGGGTTTCTTCCTTTGTACTTTCTTTCAGTCAACGTTTCAATAGTAGAACAGGAATTAATAAAACCTGACAACTGGATCGATTATTGATTTGTTGAATGCAGGAAGCCGAATGGAGTCTAAGATCGTTTTCCTACTTTGTTTTAAGGGTGTAATGCATTGATTTGCTACACATCCGATTATATAGTTGCGAGAGATAACACGATATAAAACAACGAGTCCGCGGCACACTGATCCTCGCCTAAAAACGGTTTATTTGCGGGTTTCATGATCGATATCGATACCTCGTCATTGTGAGATTAAATTAAAATTATTTTTAATATAAACTTTGCAGTTTATTTTGTCACTATCCGAAACACAATAAAATGCCTTTAAAGTTAGTTGTTCTCGAACAAATGGTAGGGATAAAAAGCGTTGCAACAACACACAGATGGTCCATATAAAGTTCTAAATCGTCAAATCTTAAAAGGCAAAATAGAGAACTATAAAAATAACACCTTTAACCGTTTTATAGCCCACGTTCCTTTTAAATCTCTTCAGCGGCTCGATAGCGGCATTGTATACGAAACGTTGCAAAGTTGTCGATCAAAATATTTCTTTGGCGTTACTCCAAAAAATTTCAAAGTTTAAGTGAGTTAGGGAAATTTTTATAAAGCTAAGTTACGTGTAAGCATGATTGCGTTTTTAGAAAAGTCCCTAATAACGAAAGCGAAGTGTTGTTATGTTCTTTCGGTTTTCTCACGACATACTATCCCGACCACAAAGAGAACTTCACAGGGGAGTTATTACAGTAACTATACATTATACGCACGTCTAACAAGAAATCTTTTGTTAATTTTTTAAAGAATTTTTAAAATTTAACATTTCAATTGAGCCGTCAAAGCCCTTTTCCCATGTTAAACTTTTGAAATCCACATAAAGTTTGAAATGCATTTAAGATTTTGAGTTTGATAAAGCTTTGTCATTAGAGTTCGTAGCAATTGCATTTTTGTATCTCGTGTTGCTTCCACCTACGGTTTCTCGTTTGATGGTTTGTAAAGAAACTCTCGAGTAGGGTAGCCAAATCCCATTTTTTTTTTATTTAGACATTTAACAAACGGCTGCTGAACAAAGCTGCGGGAAAATTCGACACTGAGAAATGTTGTAAAGTTAAACAATTTGTATAATTTTTCAATGGATCATATGCACATTACACATTAAGACAGATATGTAACATTCCAGAAACAATTAAGTTATTCACCCTGAGATTCATTCTCTCCTCACAGAGGCGGCTCAGTCATACCCGAGTGCTCACAGAGCTTCCTCTGTGGGGTGAGACTGTCTGAGATTCATTCTCTCCCCACAGAGGCGACTCAGTCATACCCGGGTGCTCACTGAGCTTCCTCTGTGGGGTGAGACTGTCTGAGATTCATTCTCTCCTCACAGAGGAGGCTCAGTCATACCCGAGTGCTCACTGAGCTTCATCTGTGGGGTGAGACTGCCTGAGATTCATTCTCTCCTCACAGAGGCGTCTCAGTCACACCCGAGTGCTCACTGAGCTTCCTCTGTTGGGTGAGACTGTCTGAGATTCATTCTCTCCCCACAGAGGCGGCTCAGTCATACCCGAGTGCTCACTGAGCTTCCTCTGTGGGGTGAGACTGTCTGAGATTCATTCTCTCCTCACAGAGGCGGCTCAGTCATACCCGGGTGCTCACTGAGCTTCCTCTGTGGGGTGAGACTGTCTGAGATTCATTCTCTCCCCACAGAGGCGGCTCAGTCATACCCGGGTGCTCACTGAGCTTCCTCTGTGGGGTGAGACTGTCTGAGATTCATTCTCTCCTCACAGAGGCGGCTCAGTCATACCCGGGTGCTCACTGAGCTTCCTCTGTGGGGTGAGACTGTCTGAGATTCATTCTCTCCTCACAGAGGCGGCTCAGTCATACCCGAGTGCTCACTGAGCTTCCTCTGTGGGGTGAGACTGCCTTAGATTCATTCTCTCCTCACAGAGGCGGCTCAGTCACACCCGAGTGCTCACTGAGCTTCCTCTGTGGGGTGAGACTGTCTGAGATTCATTCTCTCCCCACAGAGGCGGCTCAGTCACACCCGAGTGCTCACTGAGCTTCCTCTGTGAGGTGAGACTGTCTGAGATTCATTCTCTCCTCACAGAGGCGGCTCAGTCATACCCGAGTGCTCACTGAGCTTCCTCTGTGGGGTGAGACTGTCTGAGATTCATTCTCTCCTCACAGAGGCGGCTCAGTCATACCCGAGTGTTCACTGAGCTTCCTCTGTGGGGTGAGACTGTCTGAGATTCATTCTCTCCTCACAGAGGCGGCTCAGTCACACCCGAGTGCTCACTGAGCTTCCTCTGTGGGGTGAGACTGCCTGAGATTCATTCTCTCCTCACAGAGGCGGCTCAGTCATACCCGGGTGCTCACTGACCTTCCTCTGTGAGGTGAGACTGTCTGAGATTCATTCTCTCCCCACAGAGGCGGCTCAGTCATACCCGAGTGCTCACTGAGCTTCCTCTGTTGGGTGAGACTGTCTGAGATTCATTCTCTCCCCACAGAGGCGGCTCAGTCATACCCGAGTGCTCACAGAGCTTCCTCTGTGGGGTGAGACTGCCTGAGATTCATTCTCTCCCCACAGAGGCGGCTCAGTCAGAGGCGGCTCAGTCATACCCGAGTGCTCACTGAGCTTCCTCTGTGGGGTGAGACTGCCTGAGATTCATTCTCTCCCCATAGAGGCGGCTCAGTCATACCCGAGTGCTCACTGAGCTTCCTCTGTGGGGTGAGACTGTCTGAGATTCATTCTCTCCTCACAGAGGCGGCTCAGTCATACCCGAGTGCTCACTGAGCTTCCTCTGTGGGGTGAGACTGCCTGAGATTCATTCTCTCCCCACAGAGGCGGCTCAGTCATACCCGAGTGCTCACTGAGCTTCCTCTGTGGGGTGAGACTGTCTGAGATTCATTCTCTCCCCACAGAGGCGGCTCAGTCATACCCGAGTGCTCACTGAGCTTCCTCTGTGGGGTGAGACTGTCTGAGATTCATTCTCTCCCCACAGAGGCGGCTCAGTCATACCCGAGTGCTCACTTAGCTTCCTCTGTGGGGTGAGACTGTCTGAGATTCATTCTCTCCCCACAGAGGCGGCTCAGTCATACCCGAGTGCTCACTGAGCTTCCTCTGTGGGGTGAGACTGTCTGAGATTCATTCTCTCCTCACAGAGGCGGCTCAGTCACACCCGAGTGCTCACTGAGCTTCCTCTGTGAGGTGAGACTGTCTGAGATTCATTCTCTCCCCACAGAGGCGGCTCAGTCATACCCGAGTGCTCACTGAGCTTCCTCTGTGGGGTGAGACTGTCTGAGATTCATTCTCTCCTCACAGAGGCGTCTCAGTCACACCCGAGTGCTCACTGAGCTTCCTCTGTGAGGTGAGACTGTCTGAGAATCTCTCTCTCCCCACAGAGGCGGCTCAGTCATACCCGAGTGCTCACTGAGCTTCCTCTGTGGGGTGAGACTGTCTGAGATTCATTCTCTCCCCACAGAGGCGGCTCAGTCATACCCGAGTGCTCACTGAGCTTCCTCTATGGGGTGAGACTGCCTGAGATTCATTCTCTCCCCACAGAGGCGGCTCAGTCATACCCGAGTGCTCACTGAGCTTCCTCTGTGGGGTGAGACTGTCTGAGATTCATTCTCTCCTCACAGAGGCGGCTCAGTCATACCCGAGTGTTCACTGAGCTTCCTCTGTGAGGTGAGACTGTCTGAGATTCATTCTCTCCCCACAGAGGCGGCTCAGTCATACCCGAGTGCTCACTGAGCTTCCTCTGTGGGGTGAGACTGTCTGAGATTCATTCTCTCCTCACAGAGGCGGCTCAGTCACACCCGAGTGCTCACTGAGCTTCCTCTGTGAGGTGAGACTGTCTGAGATTCATTCTCTCCTCACAGAGGCGGCTCAGTCAGAGGCGGCTCAGTCATACCCGAGTGCTCACTGAGCTTCCTCTGTGGGGTGAGACTGCCTGAGATTCATTCTCTCCCCACAGAGGCGGCTCAGTCAGAGGCGGCTCAGTCATACCTGGGTGCTCACTGAGCTTCCTCTGTGGGGTGAGACTGCCTGAGATTCATTCTCTCCCCACAGAGGCGGCTCAGTCATACCCGGGTGCTCACTGAGCTTCCTCTGTGGGGTGAGACTGTCTGAGATTCATTCTCTCCCCACAGAGGCGGCTCAGTCATACCCGGGTGCTCACTGAGCTTCCTCTGTGGGGTGAGACTGTCTGAGATTCATTCTCTCCCCACAGAGGCGGCTCAGTCATACCCGGGTGCTCACTAAGCTTCCTCTGTGGGGTGAGACTGTCTGAGATTCATTCTCTCCTCACAGAGGCGGCTCAGTCACACCCGAGTGCTCACTGAGCTTCCTCTGTGGGGTGAGACTGTCTGAGATTCATTCTCTCCCCACAGAGGCGGCTCAGTCATACCCGAGTGCTCACTGAGCTTCCTCTGTTGGGTGAGACTGTCTGAGATTCATTCTCTCCCCAAAGAGGCGGCTCAGTCAGAGGCGGCTCAGTCATACCCGAGTGCTCACTGAGCTTCCTCTGTGGGGTGAGACTGTCTGAGATTCATTCTCTCCCCACAGAGGCGGCTCAGTCATACCCGGGTGCTCACTGAGCTTCCTCTGTGGGGTGAGACTGTCTGAGATTCATTCTCTCCCCAAAGAGGCGGCTCAGTCAGAGGCGGCTCAGTCATACCCGAGTGCTCACTGAGCTTCCTCTGTGGGGTGAGACTGTCTGAGATTCATTCTCTCCCCACAGAGGCGGCTCAGTCATACCCGGGTGCTCACTGAGCTTCCTCTGTGGGGTGAGACTGTCTGAGATTCATTCTCTCCCCACAGAGGCGGCTCAGTCATACCCGGGTGCTCACTGAGCTTCCTCTGTGGGGTGAGACTGTCTGAGATTCATTCTCTCCTCACAGAGGCGGCTCAGTCATACCCGAGGGCTCACTGAGCTTCCTCTGTGGGGTGAGACTGTCTGAGATTCATTCTCTCCCCACAGAAAATTTGTTAACATTTTGACATACCATATAATATATTTCTTACAAATAACGTTGAAAAATTTATGAGATATTCAAGAACTTAGATCTTTTTGTATTTTGGATCCTGGTGTTGAATAAACACCTATCAAATATGTTCCAATTGTATCACGAGCATCATCTTTATGAATGTCATGCGAAAATGATTTTTATTATCTTATAAAAACATTACTATTGACACAGACACGATAGATACGAAGATCATATTGAATTATCTTTTTGAAATAATGAAACAAACATTTGTTAAGCAGCTGTATGGACTCACTTGATGTGCATTTGTATATAATTGAAATAAAAAAATTCTAACATATATTGTCATACATTTAGTACCTAACAAACTAAACACGACGTCTTATACCCTTGCACGAAGTAGGTAACGCTATATCTTAGATTCAACAGTTCGCTGTAGATCAGGTATACGTTACAAGGAAGTCAAATGATTCAAATAACAGTCAAGGGTCAAGGTCAAGTTTTTTGTTAGGTGTTTTGAACACAATTTAGTTCCCTGTGTGTTCACAAAGTGACAATCGACAAAGGGGAGTAATTAAAATCCAATAGTGTGTTATAAATAGATCATCTCATGAGAGAGTGTCTGAAAGGATGTTTAGCAATTTTCGTACAAGGACAGTCCTGTCGGTGGATCTTTTGCTGAAACAAAATTCAAGAGTACTTCCCTGATTATACTTATATATGATAATTGCATGGTTATTTCACCCGCATTTTCGTGAAATGCGAGGGAGACATTTGAGTTTTTTTCTAGATTTGACAATATGACACGAATAGAACGCGTCAAGTGCTGCATCCTCTTGAATTTCGCTTCCACAAAAAAATACTCCGATAGGACTGTCCGTTTAAGACAATTAAGAGATCTAACGAGGAGAAGAAAAACCAATTTTATCAATTGTCAATGCTTTTTTAATTCCATACTAGGATTCTTAAGATGTTTTTAAGTCCTTTTAAATCCATTCAAGTCCATTTTCCTAACGTTTAAAAATGGCCGCACGCTGTTTCCTCTTGACACGTGACTTGTTGTTTTACGACTACGGGTAATTTGATTAAGAAAATATATTTTGTTGAAGCTTATACATATTAGGGACAATTGAACTAAGGAGACACCTCTAAACGAACTACAGCCACTTTCAATCGTCTTGAAAACATTTAAGGAATGGTGTTTCTACTGATAAAACCTTCTACCCTCTACACTTATTATTGAATACTGAAAAGTTCAACTTTCACGATAGAGGCGGAGATAACCCATTTCTGACTAATGAATACTTCTTCAGAGCTTGAAGTAACTGATATTCTTAATCATGTTCAAGTATAAACTATTTTTATCAATGCTGTTAACTCAAATTTGTCATTTCTGCTTTGGTTAAGTTTCAAAGGTAATGTTTCGAAATGCTTGCGTCATAATGTAGGCTTATATGTGAATGTGTGTGTGTGTGTATTTTATGTAAATAGACTTTTTATTAGCTCATCAGGACGGAAAGTCCAGATGGGCTTATGGCATGGCCCGTCGTCCGGCGTCCGTCCGTCGTCCGTCCGTCGTCCGTCGTCCGTCGTCCGTCCGTAAACTTTTGACACTTTCGACTTCTCCTCATGAACCATACACATTAGAGAGCTGAAATTTTTTGTACAAGTACCTTAGCATATGGAGATTCTAATTTGTAACTTTGGTGACCCTGTGACCCCGAAAAGGGTCACATGGGTCACAACTTTAAAAACCTAGTTTAATCTTCTTCTCCAGTTCCAGAAGGACTAGAGAGTTGAAATGATATGTGCAGACTCCTTGGCCAATGGGGATTCTAATTTGTAACTTTGGTGAACCTGTGACCCCAAATAGGGTCACAGGGGTCACAACCTTAAAAACCTATTTTCATCTTCTTCTCCAGTTCTAAAAGGACTAGAGAGTTGAAAGTGATATGTGCAGACTCCTTGGACAATGGGGATTCTAATTTGTAACTTTGGTGAACCTGTGACCCCAAATAGGGTCACAGGGGTCACAACCTTAAAAACCTATTTTCATCTTCTTCTCCAGTTCTAAAAGGACTAGAGAGTTGAAAGTGATATGTGCAGACTCCTTGGACAATGGGGATTCTAATTTGTAACTTTGGTGAACCTGTGACCCCAAATAGGGTCACAGGGGTCACAACCTTAAAAAGCTATTTTCATCTTCTTCTCAAGTTCCAAAAGGTCTAGAGAGCTGAAATTATATGTGCAGACTCATTGGCCAATGGGGATTCTAAATTGTAGATTTCGTGACCCCATGACCCCAAATAGGGTCACAGGGGTCACACCTTAAAAACTTATTTTCATCATCATCTTTAGCTCCTAAAGGTCTATTGAGCTGAAAGACTGCATGTAGACTCCTTGGCCAATTGGGATTCTAAACTGTAGGTTTCGTGACCCCATGACCCCAAATAGGGTCACAGGGGTCACAATCTTAAAAACCTATTTTTCTCCATTAGATGACAGTCTATGGCAAATTTATTTCTCCTTGGATATTTTAGTGTGGACTTCTTTCACTGTCTGATATTGGCGATCTAGAAAGTGCTGAATAATAATACATTTGTTTTGTAATTTTTTTATAGGTTTTCTTGCAATAGGTGACATCAGTTTCATTTTTAGCTCATATCTTGCCTGTATAAAGCAAACTTGATATGATGCCTGATGAGCTACAGAGCTAATGGCTCTATTTTTAATATTAAACTTATTATATAAATGTCCATAATGTATTTCATGCCATGAGCTCTATTTGATTCAAGAAGAATTCTCTTTTGGGTAATAAAGTGTTATCTTATCTTATCTTATAACTTTATAACTCTGAACACTGATCAGAAGGCGTCATAACATGAAAGAATCGATAATATAAATCACATTTGATATTTTACATATTTGCACATTGTTGTATTTTCCCTAAGAGTTATAAAATGGAAATGTTAATGTGTTCTAAAATACTCTCAGGTCTAAAGAAAATATGTCAACATTTATTACAATTGTAAGCTTTGTACTGAAAAAAATGATGTAAAATCGACCTTCACATTGTATACATCTACTATGCTTGTATGTATATATATGCTCTTGTACCACCGTTGGTGGTGAATAGAAAATAAAGAATTTAAATGTTAGATCTTAACACTAACGGAGTGTCTCTCCTTTTAACAGGGCTATTCAAGAAGAAGAAGACGAAGGTCCCGCCTCCGAAGAAAGTGGTAAGATATCAGTTGTTCAACGCAAACCTTCCGAGTGGGGCTTGGTTTTATTAACTGTAAATAACTGTAACTTTTATTAGCTCATCAGGCCTGAAAGGCCAGATGGGCTTATGGCATGGTCCGTCGTCCGTCGTCCGGCGTCCGTCCGGTCCGTAAACTTTTGACACTTTCGACTTTTCCTCATAAACCATATACATTAGAGAGCTGAAATTTTATTTACAGGCACCTTTGCATATGGGGATTCTAATTTGTAACTTTTGTGACCCTGTGTCCCCAATTAAGGGCCACAGGGGCCACGCCCTTAAAACCTATGTTCGTCTTCTTCCCCAGAACCAACGACTCTAGAGAGCTGCTATTTGTGTGCAGGTGCCTTGGCATGTGGGGATTCTAATTTGTAACTATTGTGATCCTGTTACCCCAATTAAGGGCCACAGGGGCCACGCCCTTAAAACCTATGTTCGTCTTCTTCTCCAGAACCAATGACTCTAGAGAGCTGATATTTTGTGTGCAGGTACCTTGGTATGTGGGGATTCTGATTTGTTACTTTGGTGACCCTGTGACCCCAATTAAGTGCCACAGGGGACACGCCCCTAAAACTTATTTTCATCTTCTTCTCCAGAAGCAGAAGCCCAAGAGGGCTGAATTTTCAGCTCATCAGGACTGAAAGTCCAGATGGGCTTATGGCATGGCCCGTCGTCCGGCGTCCGTCCGTCCGTCGTCCGTCCGTCGTCCGTCCGTAAACTTTTGACACTTTCGACTTCTCCTCATGAACCATACACATTAGAGAGCTGAAATTTTGTGTACAAGTACCTTAGCTTATGGAGATTCTAATTTGTAACTTTGGTGACCCTGTGACCCCAAATAGGGTCACAGGGGTCACAACTTTAAAAACCTATTTTCATCTTCTGCTCCAGTTCCAGAAGGACTAGAGAGTTAAAAATGATATGTGCAGACTCCTTGGCCAATGGGGATTCTAATTTGTAACTTTGGTGACGCTGTGACCCCAAAAAGGGTCACAGGGGTCACAACCTTAAATACCTGTTTTCATCTTCTTCTCCAGTTCCAAAAGGAGTAGAGAGTTAAAAATTATATGTGCAGACTCCTTGGACAATGGAGATTCTAATTTTTAACTTTGGTGACCCTGTGACCCCAAATAGGGTCACAGGGGTCACAACCTTAAATACCTATTTTCATCTTCTTCTCTAGTACTAAAAGGACTATAGAGTTGAAAATGATATGTGCAGACTCCTTGGCCAATGGGGATTCTAAATTGTAGATTTCGTGACCCCATGACCCCAAATAGGGTCACAGGGGTCACAACCTTAAATACCTATTTTCATCTTCTTTTTCACTAGTACTAAAAGGACTATAGAGTTGAAAATGATATGTGCAGACTCCTTGGCCAATCGGGATTCTTAATTGTAGATTTCGTGACCCCATGACCCCAAATAGGGTCACAGGGGTCACAACCTTAAACAACTATTTTCATCTTCTTCTCAAGTTCCAAAAGGTCTAGAGAGCTGAAATTATATGTGCAGACTCCTTGGCAAATGGGGATTCTAAATTGTAGATTTCGTGACCCCATGACCCCAAATAGGGTCACAGGGGTCACAACCTTACAAACTTATTTTCATCATCATCCTTAGCTCCTTAAGGTCTATTGAGCTGAAAGCCTGCATGTAGACTCCTTGGCCAATTGGGATTCTAAACTTTAGGTTTTGTGACCCCATGACCCCAAATAGGGTCACAGGGGTCACAATCTTAAAAACCTATTTTTCTCCATTAGTTGACAGTCTATGGCAAATTTATTTCTCCTTGGATATTTTAGTATGGACTTCTTTCACTGTCTGATATTGGCGATCTAGAAAGTGTTGAATAATAATACATTTGTTTTGTAATTTTTTATAGGTTTTCTTGCAATAGGTAACATCAGTTTCATTTTTAGCACATCTTGCCTGTATAAAGCAAACTTGATATTATGCCTGATGAGCTACAGAGCCAATGGCTCTATTTTTTATCTTCTTCTCCAGAAGCAGAAGCTAAAAATTTGTGTACAGACTCCTTGACTAGTGAGGATTATTAATTGTAGTTTTGGTGGCCCTGTGGCCCCTAATAAGGGCCTAAGGGACCATGCCCTAAAAACCTATTTTCATCTTCTTCTCCAGAAGCAGAAGGCCTAGAAAGCTGAAACTTTGTGTACAAACTCCTTATCTAGTAAGGATTATAAATTGTAGCTTTGGTGGCCCCAAGGCCCCTACTAAGGGGGCACCTCATTGGCCACACCCTATAGCGAAATCAAAATGTAAAGCCTGATGAGCTACAGAGTTTTAGGTTCAGCCTTAAAAATAACTGTATCAATATTCTATATATATTCGGTGATGTAATCAATGCCAAAAATAAAATGATTTGACGAAAACAAAGAACTTCCATTATAACAGGAGGAGCCTCCTTATACATGTGTATGTACCATTAGTTCAAGCTTATTGCCGGAAGCAATACTAAGGATCCAAAGAATTGTTTTGCATTCTTTCACAAAGTGGTAAAGGGGAAGAAAATCACAAATAATTGATCCATTATAAAGGATTAAAGGGTTAATGTAAGTCTTAGTTCAGGTCGCTTTGAGAGAGGGCCTAGAATTCCATCTTAATTGTAATTTATAAAATTTCGAGTCTAGATCCGTCGTGAACTACTAAATGGCTAGTTCTCTGATGTTCCTTATTGCATATTTAATTAAATAATTGATTATGAGAAATCCTATATTTCAGAGGTTGAATATTAGTCTAAAAGAGACCCTGTTGTTCCAATTACAATATTCCATTATACGAGACAATTACCGTGGAGAAGAACTTGTTTATTGATTTCTCACGACGTTTCTTCTTGCCCCTTCTTCAGGTGACAGATAATGAAATATACAGTGTGGTATTTATCTACATAGATATACATGAAGCCAAGTAAGTATCTAAGCATATGCAACACAGAAGACATGTATTAATTATTCCATTACTTCTATATATGTATGAAATATTTGCCCTGTAGGAAGAAGTAGCTCCGGTGATGGAGGAGGAAGCCGTCTATGATGACGGGGAAGCTGAGCAGGACATTTACGCCGTGAGTTCCTGTCTTATGGAGAGAATTTGTTCATTTCTATTTTTAGCTCATCAGGACTGAAAGTCCAGATGGGCTTATGGCATGGCCCGTCGTCCGGCGTCCGTCCGTCCGTCGTTCGTCCGTCGTCCGTCGTCCGTCCGTAAACTTTTGACACTTTCGACTTCTCCTCATGAACCATACACATTAGAGAGCTGAAAGTTTGTGTACAAGTACCTTAGCATATGGAGATTCTAATTTGTAACTTTGGTGATCCTGTGACCCCAAATAGGGTCACAGGGGTCACAACTTTAAAAACCTATTTTCATCTTCTTCTCCAGTTCCAGAAGGACTAGAGAGTTAAAAATGATATGTGCAGACTCCTTGGCCAATGGGGATTCTAATTTGTAACTTTGGTGATCCTGTGACCCCAAATAGGGTCACAGGGGTCACAACCTTAAAAACCTATTTTCATCTTCTTCTCAAGTTCCAAAAGGAGTAGAGAGTTACAAATGATATGTGCAGACTCCTTGGACAATGGAGATTCTAATTTGTAACTTTGGTGACCCTGTGACCCCAAATAGGGTCACAGGGGTCACAACCTTAAAAAACTATTTTCATCTTCTTCTCCAGTTCTAAAAGGACTAGAGAGTTAAAAACGATATGTGCAGACTCCTTGGCAAATGGGGATTCTAAATGGTAGATTTCGTGACCCCATGACCCCAAATAGGGTCACAGGGGTCACAACTTTAAAAACCTATTTTCATCTTCTTCTCCAGTTCTAAAAGGATTAGAGAGTTGAAAGTGATATGTGCAGACTCCTGGGACAATGGGGATTCTAATTTGTAACTTTGGTGAACCTGTGACCCCAAATAGGGTCACAGGGGTCACAACCTTAAAAACCGATTTTCATCTTCTTCTCCAGTACTAATAGGACTATAGAGTTGAAAATGATATGTGCAGACTCCTTGGCCAATCAGGATTCTTAATTGTAGATTTCGTGACCCCATGACCCCAAATAGGGTCACAGGGGTCACAACTTTAAAAACCTATGTTCATCTTCTTCTCCAGTTCTAAAAGGATTAGAGAGTTGAAAGTGATATGTGCAGACTCCTTGGACAATGGGGATTCTAATTTGTAACTTCGTTGACCCTGTGACCCCAAATAGGGTCACAGGGGTCACAACCTTAGAAATCCTATTTTCATCTTCTTCTCAAGTTCCAAAAGGTCTAGAGAGCTGAAATTATATGTGCAGACTCCTTGGCCAATGGGGATTCTAAATTGTAGATTTCGTGACCCCATGACCCCAAATAGGGTCACAGGGGTCACAACCTTAAAAACTTATTTTCATCATCATCTTTAGCTCCTTAAGGTCTATTGAGCTGAAAGACTGCATGTAGACTCCTTGGCCAATTGGGATTCTAAACTGTAGGTTTTGTGACCCCATGACCCCAAATAGGGTCACAGGGGTCACAATTTTAAAAACCTATTTTTCTCCATTAGATGACAGTCTATGGCAAATTTATTTCTCCTTGGATATTTTAGTATGGACTTCTTTCACTGTCTGATATTGGCGATCTAGAAAGTGTTGAATAATAATACATTTGTTTTGTAATTTTTGTAATATTTTTAGCTCATCTTGCTTGTATAAAGCAAACTTGATATGATGCCTGATGAGCTACAGAGCCAATGGTTCTATTTTTTATATCGTTGTGCACACAGGTGCATGTTGATGGGTCGCTCAACAGGTAGCAACAAAACGCTTATCAAGAGGTTTTTTACACAGTGATTACAAAATTAACAATATCCGGTAACTTTGGATGCTTAGGATAAAACTGTTTTTTGTTTTAATTTCCTTCGCGCAAGACGTTTGCGCTTTACTATGCCTGTGGTATACCTTCAAGTTGTTATTCTATCTTGAAGTAATCATCATGGATATCGACGTCGAATTCACGACATCCCTCTCAGCTCGTCATTTTGAAAAACATTAGCTACGTTCCTTTTCACTCAAACGAACTAATTTCAATGCTTAAGTTGAGATATTTTACAATTATAAATGAACTAATCTTGTGTCAACTCTACGTTCCAGCTACCAGAAGAGGACGAGCCCCCTAAGGTTCCCCCTCCTCACCGCAAGGTAAAACATACAATCTTAAATCTACTGCTACTAGGGCTAAACCTTTTTTCGTCCTGACATATTTCATTGCATATAGAACATAAATTTAACAATTCATAAAGGGGGGGTCTGCAACCTGAATTTTTAACTTCCAGAGTTTTATTAGCAGGACTCCGAAAGAGTAATAAATGCTCGGTAGGGACGAAATCATTTGGTTGCGAACCGCTTACAGCTGAAGTTTGTGTCATGTGACCCCCCTTACCCATCTTCCTACGCAAAACCTAAAACGCAAGTTTCCAAACGGTCAGTTTTATGCCTTGCTGCATAACCTTGAGTTTTCTGTGCTTGCTGTCTAGTCTGTAGAGGCACTATAGCGGCACAGAAAAGTAAAGGCTCTGCAGCAAGGCATAAAATGACAGTTCGGAAACTGGCGTTTTAGGCTCAGCGTAGGAAAATGCCCCTTACCCGTCTGAATGCTCTCGTTAACGATGGTCAATGAGGTTTCATAAGCCAGGTTGATGACCCCCTTAAAGCAGGAATCATGTAAAAATGGTATATATCCAATTAAATCAGTATGTCATGACGACTGTGTACAAAGCAAATGCCAAATTGAAACATAACGTGTGCTTGTCACCTGGGTAAACACCATTTGAAGCTCGTAACAAAAGTTCACTATCATTGCCTTCATCGACCAGTTTTGTTAACAATTCGGGCACCAAAACTCACTACAGCCGCTCACAATACTAATTTCGTCATGATAAGACTTCAGAGGTGCAATCTGGTTATGGTGTCAACTATTGCCTGACATCGGGGTGGTTTCCGACAGTGGAAATCGACAGAGGCAACTGGTCGTTGTACAAGTGAAAGAAACCTCTGTAGGAAACCAAATCTCATTTAAACCAGATCGAAACTTTCAATCCTACGTCCGCTATTTGACACGTAGCGACGTAGGAGTGAAAGTTTCGATCTGATTTGAATGAGATTGAATGAAACCACTCTGAACATCAAACACTTCTCATGAATAGAACATATCAGTCTGATTAAAATATACTGAGCTCAAATAGTAAAATACTGTCTCTATTGGTGTTCGAACCAGATATTCTCTCCGACAAAAGTAAATTGTGAATAGCCTATAACCATTGCCAAGTGGCCCACATTTAGTTATAAACACCAGTTTTACTCACGTTTTTATCATTTCAGTCACCAATCCCAGTACCGGAAGGTGAGTGTGTCTGTCGCTACATTTCACTTCCCAAGTCTGAAGGTCATCAAAGTGTGCCCATTTACACGATCAATATGAAATAGGATCATATGGATGACAACTTCTGTGTTCATCGATGCGAAGTTTCGACACATCTTCTTGTCCGACGGTTCTACACAGATTGTGTCCCTTTCTGCTTGAGAACAACACAAGAATCTTTGTCGAACCGTCGAATACCGTGAATAATGAATTTGTCATCAATATATTCCTCTGCACCATAAACATCAACGGTCTTATTGTGTATATCATCCCCCGCCAAACGTAGTTGAGGGGGGAGGGGGATATTGAAATGGTCTCCGTCCGTCCGTTCGTCCGTCCGTCCGTCCCGATAAAGTTTCCGGAGCACAACTTCAAAACGGTGAGACCTAGCTCGAGAAAACTTGGTATGTGCAATAGGCATCATGTGGAGATGTGCCTTTTGGGGTTTTCAACTTCTTTGCATTTTTATTTTTACCCGTTTCCATGGAAACATAACATAGGATTTCGTTTCCGGAGCACAACTCCAAAACGGTTAGACCTAGCTCGACGAAACTTGGTATGTGCAACGGGCATCATGTGGAGATGTGCCTTTTGAGGTTTTCAACTTCTTTGCATTTTTATTTTTACCCGTTTCCATGGAAATGTAACATAGGATTTCGTTTCCGGAGCACAACTCAAAAACGGTTTGACCTGGCTCAACGAAGCTTGGTATGTGCAACGGGCATCATGTGGAGATGTGCCTTTTGAGGTTTTCAACTTCTTTGCATTTTTATTTTTACCCGTTTCCATGGAAACGTAACATAGGATTTCGTTTCCGGAGCACAACTCCAAAACAGTGAGACCTAGCTCCACGAAACTTGGTATGTGCAACGGGCATCCTGTGGAGATGTGCCTTTTGGGGTTTTCAACTTCTTTGCATTTTTATTTCCTCTTTTTCTCAAGGAGCATCAGGCCTTAGTAGAAAGCTAAATCTTTCTGTGCAGTCTCCTAAGTTAGATAAAGAGGATAAAGAGTAAGGGGGGAACCACATTTGCCACACCAATAAGCACAAATGATATGAAGCCTGATGAGTTACAGAGCCAATGGCTCTATTTTTATTTTTAGCTGTTTACATGGAAACTATACTTAAGATTTTGTTTCTGGAGCAGAACTTGAAAACCTTGAGACCTAGCTCAACCAAACTTGGTGTAAGGATCAAACATTATGTGTAGATGTGCCTTTTTGGGGTTTGAACTTGTTTGGATTTTCATTTTTTGCAGTTTCTTTGAAATTGTAAGTTGTGACAATTTACGACACCAGAAATCGGAGATACTTAAAATTCAAAGTCATGTTTTTTTTCGTCAAAATATTCCAAATGGCGGGGGATATAGACGACTCTGTCTGCTTGTTTGTAATTGAGACAGGGGAAATACTTTTTTTCTACAAGTCGTTTGAAGGCTGGTATGTATGTAAAAATGTCAAGGGTCATCGTTCAGACCTTCAAGTCAACCTTGATTCCACCCAATCCCGCTGATAGAAACAATGCTTAATTCAAGATGTAAGAATATAGTTTCAAGCTTTTGATGTAAAGTGACGTAAGCAGATATGATTTTGACAACGTAAACAGTATGATATTTTTTTCCACAAAACGACATATATTGACAGTTTTGTTTAATTCAAACACAACTTTTGAGCATCCAAACAGTGATCTTTTTTTGTGATATTACGATGATCTTGTATTTTTAAACTACCAAAACTACAAATGTTGTTGTTTTCTTATTGCTGAAGTTTACATCAGCCAAGTTTTAATTCTGTTTTGCTTTAAACTGTAGACTCGGAGGACACCTACGAACCTCCATGCATGACTTCCTCAGACGTGAGTGTTTGTATTTGTTGTTAATTATTGTAATTGCTGTAATTATCAATTGTGATTAATTAACATATATCCGTATCAAATAATTAGCCTGTTGTTAAAATGCTTGATTACGATATTTTCGACTTACTACTTTTCGTTCGTTTAAAACTATTAGTTAAGAGCGGTGCACACACTGAATACATAGTTCTGACACAAAGGAGTTTGTATATTTTGAAACAAATAAGCTCATTATTAAACAATGTATTATTTCATCTTTATACAGGTATCAGAAGAAAGCGGTAAGACAACTATCACATAGAAGTTCTCAAATATTGCTTGCGGTGGTTTAAACATGCTTTGTTTCTTTTATTCAAGATGTTTCAAAGGCACGCTATTAAGACTTTGTATTCCAATATTAACCATTTCCTAAAGTTTTGCTTTTAATTTTCCTAATGCATGATAATGAGAAGTCAAGTTTGATATATAACCAAAGAATATTGATATGCTCAAATTAAACATGAATTTCTGAATATCACACCAATATCTTTGGGCCTTATGTAAAAATGATAAAAATAAATTTAAAAAAAGCACGAAGAGAATTTTAACCACCCTGCAAAGCTTAGATTACACCAACTCAAAATAATGGCAAACAGATTTCAAATTAGCCCGCTTTTAACCGCTTGGTTACTACGAGAGTGTTCAATAGTCTAACAAAAATCTTGAAATCTTCTTAATTGCAAGTTTTCGATAAGGGCGTTGCACTATGACTACGCAAAACAAGTTTAAAGCGGCTAAATTTGGCGACTGACTGGCAGTAGTAACGACTCAGTATTATCAGCAAGGTTTAAAGTGGCTATATTTGGAGACAGTGATAGTTGCGTTGCGAGGATGTTGAGATGCTGAAGCCACGCCCCCTTCTCTATCAGGTTCAGACGGAAGACCTCCCCTGCCCCTCCCGCCTAGATCCGGGAAAGACGAGAAGAAACAAAAAGGTAAAAGTTATGGCGTCGAACTGGACACACTTAAAGATGCAGTTGTTAACCTAAAGAAGCGGCAGCCTGGCGAGACTGACACATCACGTGAGTGACGTCATCATCCGAGTTTTTTTGTAGCACTGTGTATCGGGGATTGTAATCTATGTTAGACACAGCCCAAGCTCATTGAAATCCGATTATAAGTATCCTTTGTTCCTTGCTAGATGGATTAGTGATGGTCAGTCTATCATAATGATATTGGTTTCAATCTAAATAAAGATCGAGGGCCCTACCGTTATAGGTTGACCTCAGTTGTGACCTTGAAATCTAAAACTAGTGTTATCAATGTTATCTAACGGTCACTTGGGTGTCCTTAAGGTTATATGTGTGAATCTCCTCGGAAAGAAGAACTTGTTGCTGTTTAAAATCAACCGTCCCGAATAATGCTTTCGTTATACAGCAATGACGAATCAGAGGTTAAACGTGTTGGAATTACAAATTCTCTGGATACAATAAACTTATTTGATGTTGTCATTGAAAAGGTTCAATAAAAACATCTAGAATGTGTGATTTATTAGATTTGTTGAGGATTTGTACCAATATCATATTTAGCTTGATGCTGCCTTAAATTCCATTTTATTGTAGGATTCAATTGCCCAGTGTCTGTAATAACTAGAATATTTCGCAAATATTAATGGATTTGATAAAACATGAGTGAACATGTACAGTGTACTAAACATAAGTTTGTATCCTAACCTTTCAAAGCTACCACAGCTATCCACTAAACCCACCCAGATTCCCACCAGACCCCCATCATATTGCTTATACAGCGATTATCCCATCTTAACAGAAGAAACTCTTCAACACTGGACGTCAAGCCGTAGCCGCTTTATAAAACAATTACAGAACAGAGTTTATTTCGTATATTTGGCCATGAGACCAATAGTACAGTGGTCGTGACATTTATGGTAATCATATAACAATTATTATTATTATTATCATCTCCTTCCCTGTTCCTTCTAAGACAGTCTAAGTAAACCTAGCCTCAATATTACCCGTTTTAGTCCTATACTGAGTCTAGAAAGGCCTAAGAGGGTCGCGTCAGCCGACCTATGACCCTCCAACGTTATACGTGCGAAGGCACACTATTCCGGCTTGGTAAGATGAGTTGTGATTGGTCAATTCGATACGTTGGCTGACGCGACTCTCTACTAAGCCCTTCTAGACTCAGTGTAGGAGTGAAACGGATAATATTGAGGCTAGGTTTACTTAGACTGCTTCTAAGATCATGAGAAACATAATCGTTCAGCTCTCCCTGCTAAGAAATTCAATAATACCATCGAATTCGATTTAATTCAATCATACCCAACACGTAACTTCCAATGAGATGAAGCCCCGGACGGCCACCTAGTGAAGGTTTGTTAGTATAGAGAGTCTCTGATGCTTCTTCTTGTTGCTTCGGCTTATGTTTGATTAACCTCACTCTAGACTAAACACCAAACTAGCGTTGGCAAAAACTAAAATGATATATAACTTTTCGTTTTGACAATTTTTGTGCCTGTTCTTGACACTGCTTGTAGGTATACACCTTCACATTAAGATTCATGGTGAGGGTAAATGTCTTATGATTGTCTATATTTGGAAGAATTAGTATAGAGGAAGAATTTTTTTTTTTTTTTTTTTTTTTTTTATTACAGAAAAAAGATCATACAATCAATGAATCAATGGTTGAAACATAAAATAATAAAAATAATAATAAAGATATAAAATAAGAGATTAAAAAAAAAAAAAAAAAAAAAGGAAAAAAGATGTGGATAGTGGATAGTGGATAGTAAACAGGGTGCAGGAAAAGATGAGAAAACTCACAGTACTCTAGTCATTTTTGAAAAGCCTTGACCATTTCCTTTTAAAACTGGGGTCTTCTTTCGAAAATATATATTTTTCTAAATTGTAGTGATACTTTATTAAATGGATTAGAGGAAGAAAATTG
This sequence comes from Steromphala cineraria, assembly GCA_916613615.1. NCBI lineage: Eukaryota > Metazoa > Mollusca > Gastropoda > Trochida > Trochidae > Steromphala > Steromphala cineraria. The sequence continues at coordinate 4,391,015 of OU744731.1, read as the reverse complement.
GATATTACTTCTTTTTGTCAGAGAAACACTTCACGAAGCAAGATGGTTTAGGCGTAATTTTCTGACTGTTTCATGGGACCCAAATTTACACCAAGGCTACGTTAATAACGTGCGCTTTCTTAGATCAAATGTTTGTTTACCACAAAAGGTTTAATCTCCTGTTATTAGAATGAGATTTAGTTAGTTTCTGCCAATCTAATCAAGCTATCATTTTTAATCAAACAGAAGCTTTGGAATACAGGACATATATACACGATTGATAAACGATGCATAAATTAAGTCTTCTTTATGCTGAAATGAAGGATATTTTGAATTTAAAAGCATTAAAGTTAGAAATCCTTTAGGATTATTTTGTTGTTGTTTTCATTATTATTGTTAATGATATAAAAATAAGTTAATGATAATAATAAGGATATTTATTTCGCCCTATTTCCAGGTACTAGTACCTAATCAAAGCGAAGTTGCAGTAGGAATATTGTTTCAATAAAAATGTAGATAGATATCAGATTTGCTTTGAAAAAGTGTCCTACAGATGTATGTGTCCCTGGTAGTATTAAATTCAAATCGAGAGATTTCTTTTTTTCTCTTTGATGGTTCATTCACTGTTATGATTATTTGTATATGCCATTAAAATGTCTCGTTTAAGAAAGTTGTTATTATTTTGTTTATGTTTACGTACAGCAATAAAGGATCGTTTGCAAAAATTGAACTTAAAGTTAAAGTTAAACTCTATTCAGCAATTTTTCAAATATATATCTTCAACTTTCACAAAATCAGTAAGTGATATATCGAAACATTGTTAAGTTGAAAGGAAATATACTAAAATATTTCGAATTCTTCCAATTTACAAAAGGAATCATTGGTACATTTTTCCAGCAACTTCACCTAAACCAGTATTACCCTCGAAACCAGCGCCACCTGCCGTGAAGGAGAGAAAGAAAGCCCCGCCCTCTGAATCTCCGGCAAGCCCGCCTACTAACGGAACGGTTAGTCTCTACAGTGACAACACAGTTTATTTTAGAGTATCTATATGCATATTACATGCTCTCAGCATTGGCCAACTCGTATCTTACAGGGCGGCATGGTATAACACTTCTATCTCTCAGTGATACGAGGCCACCCACCCATCCGGCAAGTTGCGGTCATTGTTGCTGAACTACATAACTGAGATATGCATAGGACAACGTGCATACAAAATTATTATTATACAGACATATACGTATTACTATTAAACCAATCGATTTAATTTTAAATAAACTAATGATATATAGATATATCCTTGTTAAACATTTTGGAAATATTTAAGACAATATGCAATAAACTACCATGGAAATAAGTTTCGCTCCAAATCATTGTATTGAGGTTTCCAAACGCGTTTCCGTTTAAAGAAAATTGGATGTACTGACCTACATGGTCGTGATTCGCGCTTAGTAGCAGCTGTTAAAGTACACTCCTTCGGGGTAATAATGTAGCGCTTTGAGCATGTCTTAGGACGTGGAAAAGGCGCGATATAAGTATGCACATTATTATTATTATTATTAAAGTCATGAATTAACACGTTATCAAATTCTCGCCAAGGCTTGATGGTTGAGTTGTTGATAGCCAGTGCCGACACTGAGGGTATTATCATGCATCCAACAACTCTTCCGCCTCATAAGGAACAATAATTCGTACTATTATTTTGTTGTTGTTGCAAACATCACAAAATATATTTTTAAAATTAAAGTCTGATTTATTTTATTTCCAATGTAATGAATTGTCTTCCTGAAGATGAGTCGTGTACGACTGGGTCTATTTCAGGAAGTGTTCGTGTTCAACCAGGAGGCAGAGGATGTGTACACTGATGCCAGCTCGGTGAGCTTTCTCATTCACACCGAGAGCGATAACTCATTATATCCCCAAACAAAGTCTCTTTGATATCTTCTTTTGATAGTCACCATAGACCTCGTCATCCAGTCCGTTCTTCCGTTCGTCCGTAATCATTTTGTTACCAGAGCAGAACAGAAAAAGAACTTTAAAACCGAGCTCAATGAAACGTACCTTTTAGAGTTTTCAACTTCTTGGATTTTTATTTTTGGCAGTTTCCATTGAAAAGAGTTTTACAAATCATTTCCCGTAGCGTGGTTAAAAACTGTAAGACCGAACTAAATGAAATTTGAAATGTAGATTAGTCAGCATATGTAGATGTGCAACTAAGGGTTTTCAACTTCTTGGGATTTCAAGTTATCTTCGACAGTTGTCATGGAAACGTAACTTCTAATTCCATTCCCAGAGGAGGGATCCAAAAGTGCAAGACATGGCAAATGAGATTTTTGACACTGTCAAAATAATAGATTTAACAATAACTTTCAATTATCAATATAAAATTATAAAAAAAAGTGCTACTGCCCCTTTTAGACACTAAAATGTTATAAAGTGTATCTGCTACTCCCCAGCTGCGCCTGTCCATGCAGCCCTGGTATCACGGTGACATCTCCAGGGATGAGGGGGCCAGGAGGGTGGTGAACATCGGCAAGGTGGGTACACGTCGTCGGCACTAGTAGTAGTAGTAGTAGTAGTAGTAGTAGCAGTAGAAGTAGTAGTAGTAGTAGTAGTTGTTGTTGTTGTAGTAGAAGAAGTAGGAGAAGAAGTAGGGGTAGAAGCAGTAGGATAATAGTAATAGTAATAGTAGTAGTAGTAGTAGGAGGAGTAATGGAAGAAGTATAAGTAATTGATTTATAGTAGTAGTAGAAGTAGTAGTAATAGAAGAGTAGTAGTAGTAGTAGTAGTAGTAGTAGTAGTAGTAGCAGTAATAGCAGTAGTAGTAGGTGTTGTAGAAGTAGTAGCAGTAGTAGTAGTAGTAGCAGTAATAGCAGTAGTAGTAGGTGTTGTAGAAGTAGTAGTAGCTGTAATTGTAGTAGTAGTAGTGATAGTGGATAGTGACATTAGTAGCAGTAGTAGTAGTAGTAGCAGCAGCAGAAGTAGTAGTAGTAGTAGTGATAGTGACAGTAGTAGTAGTAGTAGCAGAAGAAGAAGTAGCAACAGAAGCAGTAGCAGCAACAGCGGCAGTAGTAGTAGAAATTGTAGTAGTAGTATAGTAGCAGTAGTAGCAGTAATATCAGCAGTAGTAGAATTAGCAAAAGTAGCAGCAGCGGTAGTAGTAATAAGGCAACATCAGTAGCAATAGAAATAGTGGTAGTAGCAGAACTAGCAGCACAGCAGCAGTAGAACTGGCAGTACTAAGTAGAAAATGTAGTAGTAGAAGCAGTTGTAGCAGTACAGTCCAAGGTCCGTGAGTCTCTCCCTCCCTGGTTGCAGGACGGCGCGTTCCTGGTGCGGACGAGTAAGAAGCAGGACTCCCAGCCCTACACCCTGGTGCTCCTGTACAAGGATCGGGTCAACAATCTCAAGGTCAGGAAGCGCTCGGATGGACAGTTTGCACTCGGAGAGGAAAAACAAAACGAAATTGTAAGTTGATGTCTATTTCTCTAATGCATCTAAGAATAATCTAAAAAGAAGTACTATAACAGTTTATAAAGGTATCATTGTTTTGTTTTCAGAGCATTATCTACTCTTCCCACTCCCCACTGGTTATCAAGTTTTTTTGTTAGATGGAAGGTGATAATGTATCAATTTACTGATCTTGTAGACATCATGATGAAATGTTGACTCACAGGCAGAACCTCTTTAAAAAACACAGCGACTCTTTAACTATGAAAATAATAGTCCCTATATTGTTCCATACATCTTCAATGGGATTAAGGTCTGGTTTTCTGGCAGACAAATGACGAGTTACCTTGAGGACAACATGGTTTCAATTGGACTTGGCATTTGGTACTGCTTGCAAGAGCAGGCGATGTTCTGGCACGATTTGTACCATAAAAAAGGGTTTCTTCTCCCTTGCCTTGGACAAGAAAAATGTTAAGCTAACAAGCCTGTACAAAAGTTTAAACTCTGACAGATCTGGTTTGGGTTATGCGGGTGGAATGCAGATAATCGTTGGCTCCATGCACCTTCAACCACCCACATGTAACAAATTACTAACAATAGCCAGTTTTCATCCGGTAAACTTTACTCGATGTCAGAAATGCATCTTCTGGTACACCACTGTTGTTGTGTGTTTCTAGAGGTGTTCATTGGACACCATTTGACTTGGTAACCTCTCAAATATTGAAATATCGTGACCTTGGCAGGGGTCCTTTGAACCTTTACAGTGTTTCTATCCTGGGAATCACATTGCCCTTGTAAAAGAGACGCAGAGTATGTTGATAGGATCACAAGTGTTCAATTTTGAAATCGACTTTATTACATCGGTAACCACTAACTGTTACTGAAAATTACAAGTTGAAGGTCAATCAGTACATTGTAGCGACAATACGGTCATTCATAGTCGGGATTTTGATCAAAAAACCCGACAATGTGGCTCGATTGGCGCACGCAAATTTGCTTAACGTAATTTTGAAACCTTGTAATAAGCTGACAGGAAGATATTTTCGATTCGATAAAGTTTATTGGGTATTGTAACTAAGTGTCCAGTGATCAGATATGAACTTCAATCAGCATATAAGATATTTTATAACTTATCAAAACCAAATACAATTTAAAGAACTTTAAAGTTTTTGTATGTTTCTTGGTTAGAAGAGGACATATGTCAAGGAAACAATACCCTACTCTTTTCAACTTAAATACATTGCATGTCTTTTTAGATGTTCAGAAATTGTTTCTGAAAATGAGGCATGATGGAACGTTTGTACTGTAAGTGTTCTTTTCTCTCAGTTTCATTTGTCTCATCTACAGGCATTCGAGACGGAAGAACAAATAATTGAATACCACAAGAAAAATGCCGTTACCCTGACCGGAAGTACACAAGGGGAGACAACCCTGAGCGAATGTCCTGACGGAAGGAAGTCGAGCTAACACTACAGATTCCAAAAGAATGTTTGGCCGACACGAAAAAGAGTATTACTTGCGGAATGTGTCAGCAAATGTTTGAGCAGAAACCAAATTGAAACTGACAAAAATGTGTGTCCATGACCATCCAGAAAGTTGAACTAAATGCAAAACTATATATGAAAAAATCCATTTAAGGTTCAAAACTCAGAGAGTTTAATCGACAAAACAAGTGATTTATATATGGGTAAGCAATTATCGAAGAAAATGCCTAACATTGAGAAAATTAATTAAGCAAATAAATATTTTGATATAACACAAATATTGGATTAAGGTTTATGTAGAAGGTTTCACAGACCTTTGTCGGAAATAAGTGATACTCAATCAAGACTTTATAGTTTATACAATATTATGTTTTATTATCACTGAATAATGTTCTTAAAAAACTATAATTATATGACGGCATAAAAACTTCATTGTGGTCACTTCATATGTGGTGTATTCAAGGGGTTTGTATCTTTTAATGATTATGAAATATTGTTAGGTCGATTAATTGTTGAGACCAATATGTCGTGGTGAATTTATAAATCGAAAGAATTGTCTCATTTTTCTTGCAATGTTTTCGTGTCTTAATGAAAATATTATTAAACATCTAAAACACCATACAATAAACAGCTAATCAATAATACTTTTCACATGCAGTATGTGAATGACGTTTACTATTGAGAAGAAATCAGAATTGTGTAGACCATAAATGGGATACATGTAAACTTGTCCTTTCTTAACATTCAATAACAACACTGAAGTCCAGTCTCATCATTCTTTGTCGTATAGATTCCTGTGTGAACGTCTGTGTTGTGTTAGGGTCGCCCATTGCTGCCATGTCGTATTGGCTTTAATATCACAATTGTTTGAGTTACCGTATTTCCTCTAATAAGCGCCCGGGAGCTTATTTTTTCAGCACCCCTTTACCCCCCCCCCCCCCCCCCCCCCCCCCCCCCCGGCGCTTATAAGAGGCCCGGCGCTTATTTCTCAACTACCTATGACCCCCCGGCGCTTATTAGAGGCCCGGCCCTTATTGGAGACCCGGCGCTTATTAGAGGAAATACGGTACTTTTGAGCTAGTGTGTTCAGACTCAATAAAAGAAAGGACATCAACTGACATTGGAATGTCAAACTTTGATACGTTTTGGAAGTTTAACAGTACAAAAGTATCGGCACTCTGCAGAATATATACTCAACAATGAAGTAAGGTCATTAAATCGTCCAAAGTTTCGAATTTCATTTCGATTATTTACTAACAGTTCACCATAGGACTTTCATATTGAACGTTTGTATCTTTAGTTTCGTCTCAAAACGAAAATGTTGTTCTTAATTCATCATTGTTTATCAAACATAGTAGGCTATATCTTGAACATTCACCTTCAGAGATAAATGATGTTTCCATTTTCACTATATAATCAAATCTTCGAATAATGCATATATATTTATTCATTGTATCCTGTTCTTTTCTGTTTGCTGTTCTTATATACACTAAACTTGTCATTAACTTTATTGAGTGCATTTTAGAAACCGTATATGTTATTTGTGAATATCTCGACTTAACCATAGCTCGCAAGAAGTTTCAACAGTGATAGCAATGTAAAAAGTATATATGAATTGTCAAGTTCTCGAGTAAATGTTCGATAAAGGTTAAGTGTCTTGCTGTATAACGAAGGGATGCATTCCGTGAACAAGGTCGACTTTCCATAAGTTCTTGAACTATATCACAATATTTCTGTACTGCTTTGAATATTTAAGGAAATTGATTGTTGTTTGTGTGAAAAGAAAACCACCCGGAAAACATTATATAAGCATTTAAAATGTTGATCAGCATATGTAACACAAGTATTAACTTTTGCTTTATTTTATATAGTTTAGTTAGGTTTGAACTGTATTGTTAATACTATGTCCACTGATGTAAATAAACCACTTCTGACTTGTTCTAGTTTTACATTACTTGCAGGAACGTATTTCCCGTACCTTAACTGTCTACAGCTGCCTACAGCTTATTTCTCTGATTTTACTTTGTCACCTCTGCTTCGTGGCATCTTAATCGATTCCAGAGTTTATTTTCTCTTCTTTCTTTTACGCCCTCATCTCGGTATTTATTTGATATACTCTAACCTCACATGTAGAGACTGGCGTCCATCTTTTAAGCAGACACAATTTACGATTTGACTTCTCAAGAAACCACTAGAAAACCGATATCGTAAGTGGAACGTAGGTACAAATACTAGACCTCCTCTGCAAAAAAAACCCACTGGCTTTAGAGAACTGATATCTTGTGTACATGCCCCTCTGCCACAATAAATCGTGTATTTGGTAGAATCGTGGCTACCTTCAAGGACCAAAAGGTCAAAAGTTTACTCTTACTTTCAAGTTTTTTAAATTAACCTGAAAATAGCCATAGTGCTCATCTATAGTAATAAAGTAATTTAATTTTAAAATATCCAGTATATTACTAAACAAGAAATTCGAATTATGTAAATTTTACAACATCTTTATTGCAAAATGATGCGACGTTTCGGTGAAGATACTAACATGATACTAAAGCTGCTTCATAACTGTTAGTATCTACCGTATTTCCTCGAATAGACGTCCCCGGCGTCTATTTTTTGTCACACCCCCTTTACCCCTGGCGTGTTTTCGAGACCTGGCGTCTATTCGAAGCCGGCGTCTATTTGTTTTATAGTAGGAAATAGATGTATATAGATGATGTAAAGGAGGATTTCATTATCTGCATTCGCCTACGGGAGCATTGATTAATTAACTAATCACCCGGCGTCTTTTCGAGACCCGGCTTGTATCTACTTAAAAAAGCCATACCCCCAGCGTCTATTCAAGACCCAGCGTTTATTCGAGGTCCGGCGTCTATTCGAGGAATTACGGTACTTCTCAACAAAGATGTTGCAAATCAATATAGTTTGAACCTCTTCATCATACCAATTGTTTAAATGCCACTGAAAGAAGTCTAGCATATAACTAGTCGTCTATGCACATGCCAAGGTATGCTTCAACTACCTTGGTGTAAAGTCGGAATGCGTAGGACGGACTTCGAGGTTATCCAAATAATTCAAACTTGAAGTTTTAGAAACCTGAACTGGTTTATTAATTGCATGAACTCAATTATTCTTTTGCCTTTCACTTATTAAAGTTTCTCTTCTTATTTTCCTACTGGTCCTCATTCATTTCTTTATTGATTAATATCCTGGAAAATTGTTTATCCTGGTGTTGCTTTTTCAACCAGATCTTTTCCTCATATTTTCATTTGGTTAAACTTTCCTTTTTCATTATGTTATTTATAATCATGAAAAGAAATATCAATGTGTTTTGCTTTGTATTGTTGTATTGCATACTAAAACTTCAAATGATGTCAATAATATACTCACTGTTTTGTTGACCACTACATGTAGTCTATGATGCAGCCAAAATTTCTATATCGACATATTATATTGGCATTTTCTAAATCCATCCCCCCCCCCCCCCCCCAACCTGGTTCCGCCACCGTGTTTTGCTCCGCTTGGGTTGAACAAATGAAAACAACCATCAGACATAAAAACTCTATTTATTGCACATTTTCAGGTAAATCCAAAAGTTGAAACGAGCGGCACATGGTCTGATGCTGCCTTTTCCCTGTAAAATAATCATGGTTCAATTTAGTTAAAGTTCATGATTCAAGAGAGTTGATTTGGTCAAAATGAAAGCATTAATGACACATATATTGACCAGACCTTCCAAGGATACTAGTTATTAAGTTCTTAATGATTTTCTATAACTATTCTTTGGAAATGAATATTCTAGGCCCTAGAATCTAGGGGTATTTGTCAATTTTGATCCATATTTAGCTCATCTGGTCTGTAAGGCCCGATGGGCTTATGGCATGGCATGGTGTCCGGCGTCCGTCCGTCCGTACATCCATCTGTCCGTAAACTTTGTGGAATTTCGACTTCTTCTCCAGAACCATAAGGCCTAGAAAGCTGAAATTTGGTGTACAGACTCCTTGGCTAGTGAGGATTATAAATTGTAGCTTTGGTGGCCCTGAGTGACCCCTAATAAGGGCCACAAGGGCAAAGCCCTAAAAACCTATTTTCATCTTCTTCTCCAGAACCATGAGGCCTAGAAAGCTGAAACTTTGTGTACAGACTCCTTGGCTAGTGAGGATTGTAAATTGTAGCTTTGGTGGCTCTGAGTGACCCCTAATAAGGGCCACAAGGGCCAAGCCCTACAAACCTATTTTCATCTTCTTCTCCAGAACCATGAGGCCTAGAAAGCTGAAACTTTGTGTACAGACTCCTTGACTAGTGAGGATTATAAATTGTAGCTTTGGTGGCCCTGTGACCCCTAATAAGGGCCACAAGGGCCAAGCCCTAAAAACCTATTTTCATCTTCTTCTCCAGAACCATGAGGCCTAGAAAGCTGAAACTTTGTGTACAGACTCCTTGACTAGTGAGGATTATAAATTGTAGGTTTGGTGACCCTGTTGCCCCAATGAAGTATAAGGCCTAGGAAACTGAAACTTGTCGCCTATATACTTAATTTTATGATTGGTGACCCTTTGGCCTCTACAAAGGGGGAATCACATTTTCCACACGCAACAGCATATATTGTAATTGACGATGAAGCCTGATGAGCTACAGAGCCAATGGCTCTATTTTTTAACCAAAACAACACCCCCATAGTAAGTTTCAATCAAAATCACATTGAAATGATTATTTGTATTGTACATGGGCCAATGGCCTACAAACCGAAATAAAAGATTTGAATTCAATTCAATCAAAATCAATTTCCAAAAAGTTTTCCGAAAGTTTTGATAATGAAATCAGCTAAAACCAGACAATAAACTCGTACCTCGCTGTGTTTCTGTTCTGAGTACCTGCTGTGGAGGAGATGTGTCAGATGGTAGTGATCTTTACCTTCAACAGCGTGAATATCAAATCCTGCCAATGGCTATCTGGCATTGGTGAGGTCAGGTGATATGGGCTTACCGTATTTCCCCAAATAGACGCCCCTGGCGTGTATTTTTTTTTATTCGAGGCCGGCATCTATTCATTTTTTAGTAGGAAACAAATATTGTAGATGGTGTAAAGGGGGAATACCTCATTTCAATTCAACTACGGGATAATTAATTAATAAACTTATCACCCGGTGTTTATTCGAGACCCGGCGTCTGCGTCTGCATGTATTTACTTTAAATAGCCATACCCCCGTCCTCCATTAGAGACCCGTCAAACGCTTTCAAGATTATTTAACTTTTAATGCGGCTGCTTTTATTATTGCAGGGAGAAAGCCTGCAACACTATTGTGGCTATGTATTCGGTGAAACCTGCGAGTATCGGCTGGAACTAGCAAACCATGGGTGGTACTGCGCTGAAATTCAGTGTAGCATTGCACAATAACTTGACTGCATGTAGAGGCAAATCTCTACTACAGACAAAGTTGCCGAGCCCCTGGTGGGATTCGAACCAAGGACTACCTGATCGGAAGCCGAACATGCTATCCTATGACTGACTGAAGTGAAACAACCATTTGACAGTGTCCTAAAGAGTGGTACTCAGATCAGCACCATAGCTAACTGGTTTATATGAGATTTGTCACTTAGATTATCCTTGATTGACTACGATTTGATATTGACACAATAGGTAAAAATAATTTTTTTAAACATTTACCCTTTGGTGCCATCGTCAATGATTTCAACATCCAGTAAGTGAACATTTTTACTCTGCCGTAAAAATATATAATCAATCTGAAAAAGAAAATTTTAATTCAACTAACAACATTCGAAACAATAAACAACTACAAATCTAAAACTACACAGAGCTTAGAGAACAGTACTGATTTTATTCACTATTGGGTTTTCTGAATATGTTAATATAATATATTTCCTCAAATATGTCGTTCATCATATCAAACACAATAATCTTAAGTCTGGATGAACTATTCAGTGTTACAGATCAAAGTTGATTGTTTCAAAAACAAAGCATACATTCCTTTCTATTGATGATCAACTTCTTTGGCAATGATCGTGTCTTTGATGACATTTTGAAATTCCTATTTCTTTTTAAAAATTCTAAAGAAACACAAACAAAGAAGATTGAAAAGAAGTTAACTTAAGGAGAAAGAAACTTACTCTTTTGGTAAGATGATCATTTAAAGTGCTAAAAGTATTTCCAGAATTCTGGTTACCATGGAAATGATGCCAAGAATCAATCAATTGGGTTTCTTCTCTGATAAATCTGTGGAAATTAGCAAAATAAGTTATAAATAAAGACAAAATCAATAACCTGAAAATGAAAAATGAAAAATCATTTCTATAAATATCTCTCCCACAGAAATATTTTTAAGTTAGATATAAAATTGTAAAACAATCACGATAGTTCAATTTTCTGATTTAAAAGGTTGACAAAATACCTTATTGCATTTTCCTGTGGTTCCGCATTCAAATCACCGGCCAATATGGTTGCTCCTTCAAACTTGTTCATATAATTCCATATCTGGGCTACAGATTGCTCCCTTGCCTCGTGACTCAGAGAGAAGTGCGTGTTGAACACGTGAACCTGGCACAAGCAGTTGGAATACCATCAAATACATAAACCCTTTCATAGGGGACCAGCTTTCATTTGATACCATATACAATTCAATTAAAAAAGTACTTAATTGAAGGCCTTTCATAGAGGAGATTTAAATATCGGTACTTTTCACTTAGCCAAAAACTGCCACTTTGTATTGAATCCTCAGCAAAATTAGTAAGGACCCAATCAAACTGTAAATACTGAAGTAATTATAGTGTAAGTATGTTATAATATACTATACTTTACTGTACTATAGTTTTATAAATATAGAACAGAGGGGCGGTCCTTTACTTTTGCTGTTGAGTATAGATAGCACTTGAAGATAATGCCTCTCACAAAAATGTTATCTAAGGTTGAAAAGGATGAAAAGCAAAAGTATATTAAATACTAGTATTTACAGTTTTGTCTTGTGGAAGTTTTATCTCGACATGTTGACAAATTCTCTGGTGAAGATCTGCACTGTTGCTCTGATTTCTGCAATTTTGGAAAAAAGAAATTACACAAAGTTTGTTTACAGTAAATCAAGTGAATATTTTCTTAGGAAAGACGATACTACTGAGTCTGCCTTATGTTAGCCCTGTGAAAATTCGTGAAGTGATGTTATAAAGAATTCCATATCCGTGTCAAAAAATTCATTTTGGAATTGTAAGCACAGAAGATAAGAAGATGGAGAAGTGCCCATTCATGTACAACTGCTATCTTCCCCCACAAGGCATAACTTGTTCCAGTTGAATCAGTTGTTAAATAAGCCTTGCTACAAGAGGGGGTTGCTGTAAGTTACCACAGCAAGCAGAAGGGCCTGCATGAGGCTTCCTGTTCTACTTCATTCATGACAAAGATTATATTATACAAGCATGTGAAAGTTTTGGCTTTTACATAATCATGCTATTAAATAATATGTACTGTAATTTCTCCATTGAATCGACTTCAACCACATCTTATATACTGAGGTCAAAAATTCAAATCACTTCTAAAATTTCCACCAAGTGCCAAAATTTAAAGTTGATGATCCTATGATTCAACTATTGCTTAAAATCATTAATTATGCATTTGAGTTAGAAATGTTCTTGATAATTATCTAACATTTCAACCATAGTGCGATCATGCATTTGAATTAGAAATGTTCTTGATAATTATCTAACATTTCAACCATAGTGCGATCAAAAGTGAAAACAAGTTCAACCATAGACAATTTCTGAAATATGTAAAATTTTATAAAACATTACAAACACATGATACCACCCACCTGAACAGGAGTAGATAGCTATGAGACAGGAGGGGGTAGCGCGAGAATATTGCCTACCCCTCCTCTTTCTTCCCGTCCCACCCACCTGAACAGGAGTAGATAGTTATGAGACAGGAGGCCAGGGGGTAGCGCGAGAATATTGCCACCCCCTCCTCTGTCTTCCCCTCCCACCCACCTGAACAGGAGTAGATAGCTATGAGACAGGAAGGGGGTAGCGCGAGAATATTGCCACCCCCTCCCCTGTCTTCCCCTCCCACCCACCTGAACAGGAGTAGATAGCTATGAGACAGGAGGGGGTAGCGCGAGAATATTGCCACCCCCTCCTCTGTCTTCCCCTCCCACCCACCTGAACAGGAGTAGATAGCTATGAGACAGGAGGCCAGGGGGTAGCGCGAGAATATTGCCACCCCCTCCTCTGTCTTCCCCTCCCACCCACCTGAACAGGAGTAGATAGCTATGAGACAGGAGGCCAGGGGGTAGCGCGAGAATATTGCCACCCCCTCCTCTGTCTTCCCCTCCCACCCACCTGAACAGGAGTAGATAGCTATGAGACAGGAAGGGGGTAGCGCGAGAATATTGCCACCCCCTCCCCTGTCTTCCCCTCCCACCCACCTGAACAGGAGTAGATAGCTATGAGACAGGAGGGGGTAGCGCGAGAATATTGCCACCCCCTCCTCTGTCTTCCCCTCCCACCCACCTGAACAGGAGTAGATAGCTATGAGACAGGAGGGGGTAGCGCGAGAATATTGCCACCCCCTCCTCTGTCTTCCCCTCCCACCCACCTGAACAGGAGTAGATAGCTATGAGACAGGAGGCCAGGGGGTAGCGCGAGAATATTGCCACCCCCTCCTCTGTCTTCCCCTCCCACCCACCTGAACAGGAGTAGATAGCTATGAGACAGGAAGGGGTAGCGCGAGAATATTGCCACTCCCTCCTCTGTCTTCCCCTCCCACCCACCTGAACAGGAGTAGATAGCTATGAGACAGGAGGGGGTAGCACGAGAATATTGCCTACCCCTCCTCTGTCTTCCCCTCCCACCCACCTGAACAGGAGTAGATAGCTATGAGACAGGAGGGGGTAGCGTGAGAATATTGCCACCTCCTCCTCTGTCTTCCCCTCCCACTAACCTGAACAGGAGTAGATAGCTATGAGACAGGAGGGGGTAGCGCGAGAATATTGCCACCCCCTCCTCTGTCCTCCCCTCTCTCACACTGTTCGGTTGAAGTTGAGCCGGCTGGTATATGAACTGAAATAAAGTGATTTGAAAATTGAGAACAAATTGATTTAGTAGCTATTCAGACATTAGAATAAATCTGTTCTTAGGCTTAGTAGGGCAATAAATGTCACTCTTAGAGTGGTCAGTCGAATACATGATGTTATCTTTGTAGATTTCTAATGTTTGAGTGAGTAAGCGAGGAGGGAATTTTTTCAACAATATTCCAGCTGTTCAAGAAATGATCCAGGTTTGATTAAGAATTCTATTTACTCTAGCTTCAAACAATATTTCAAAACATAGTCAATTTTGGAGTTGTAATTACCCATGAAATACAAGGTTAAAGTTCAGTTGGACATTTGGCTTTAATGATGTCAAAAATGCCATGTTTGTAAAACAGATATCATGGACTTGCCCTTTCAAGCCTAACGAGGAATTCTTTTTTTATTTTGACTATCTGACATTCGAAAGACATAACCAAAAACAGATATAAAACAGATATCATGGACTTGCCCTTTCAAGCCTATTAAAAGAGGTATTCTTTTTTTATTTTGACAATCTGACATTCGAAAGACATAACCAAAAAAAAGAATAATCTTAAAATATCCTCATATGTTACTTTTCTACAAAGATCTATAATTCATCAGTTAATCAAGTGAAAGCACAAGTTGAAAGATCGTAAACCTACCTGGTACCCAGGCAAAATGCTTGCAAGATGCTCGACTTGGTTCGGGCCGAGCACACCTCCTTTCGTGTTTTCAAATCTAACTTCCTGAAGAGCTACAATATCTGGCTGGTAGTCAGCTATTACCTTAAACAGAGACACACATTAGCTTATATTCTGTCCTTTTTTCACAAAACATTTTAAGCCTCTAAATTAATCTTAGTAGAGCACAGCGGTGTAGCAGTTAGCATGCTTGCTTCTCGTGCCAACAGCCCTTGTTTGAATTCCAGTGGAGACACACAAACATGCTGTGCTTTGTTCTTTGGTAAGGCACTTCATTCACATCACATGCAGTCCAGCCAGCTATTCGAGCTGGTACGTAACACAGGGACATTTAATGGTCTGTCATAGCGCTTGTTGAAGGACTACATCACAGATAATATTTCTTCAGGGTGATACAAATATTTATTATTCATTTGAGTATGCTGTCATGGGTTTATTTGCAGAACAAAAAAGCTTTTACTATTACCGTAAATGTGATGACAAAGAATGCAAGTTAAGGTTAGCCTCAAAAACGTTGACTTGTGGTCTTATTGGATAACACCCAAATAACACAACCAGCATTCATTGCTAACAAAAGGCCATTACATATTATAGTTGTTTCATCCTTAGATATATTTGGAAATTGACACATCACATATTCATAATGATGATAAGTGATAGAAAAATCCTACCCTACACCAAGAGCTTTTAATGATAATCTTGAAGATTAGACTGTCATCACTGGAGCCTTTTATAAGAATACTGAGAACCACGGTAGCATTGCATACATACATTAATAATTCATGGTTTATACACCCAAAACAGAATAAAATTCCAGTACTTTTCAAGAACATTTTACCATTTTTCAAGAACATATATTCACAAAATCTTCGGTTTCGATGTCGCCATTTTCCAAAGTGCAGCATTGCGACATTAGAGTTCCCCGAATGCAATCGATTGTGAGAAGCGGAAATTACCGATTTAGTTGGAATGATTGAAAGCTCGCAGACTGGTTTCGTTTCATTTTGTTCTCTATTAATTTGCGCAGTTAGCTCAACGACGAAACTTCTGTGTTTTTTTCGACTGTGATCAATGTCACTGTAAATTACGATAAATTTTTGAAAATTTCAAGGACATTACTGTGAAATTCCAGTACTTTTTCAGGACATTTCGTCAGCATTGTAAATTCAAGTACCGGTACTTTTCCAGTATCAAAACAAAATTCAAGTACTTTTCTAGGCCTGTGCGAGCCATGATCATTGTATTACTTAACCCGACATCACCTCCTGTTTCAAGACAACTTATAAAAAACTTTCACTTGAATAAGAGATGTGTACACGTATAATTACCCGGGATGTATCCTAACCTCCTAATTTCATGTTTAAACATTCCACGGTATCTTACCTTGGCGAGTCTTTTTATCCTATCCACATAATACCAGCTCCCTCCCTCAGGTCGAGAATTAAAGTTCCAAATATTATACGTCATCACTGATATATTGAAAAGATATCTTTTTGTTATTTCACATTGACCCTGTATATTTTCTCCATGAAATTGGCCATACAGATTTTTCTCATTTTCACAAAAACGATTCCTCAGGAAGTCTGTTTGGCTTGCTGTGCAAGATCTTGTTGGAAAAAGGTTCGAATCAGAACCTGTAGCTACCTCTACATCAAGTCCACAAGAAGTTTGAGATGCTTGTGGTGCAGTTGTTGAGTTTGTAAAATTTGAATTCATGTAATTGATAACGTCTGATATGTGTCCATAGATGTAAAATGTTCCCTGTGGATACATAGACATGATAAAGTTGTGATTTGCAGAATAATCTTTATGATTCCATGCTAGATGAAACGAGTATGTGAAGCCGAATATAAGAAATGTGGACATAGGTGTGGACGATCTCTCTCTGGATGTCTGAAGAAATGGACGCTGGTCATTCCTGGTGTAGACTAGCTTCTGAAAGGTCAAATTATTCCATCAGCTTTGTGATCACATAAGGAAGGCAAAAATTGTTGTTTTTTTTATTTCAAACAATATTCATTTCATCCCAAAGACCACTTGTCAGCTCCAACCCTGATCATAATAAGATAGATAGTAACAAAGGAAATCAACTACAGTAGAACACGGATATAGCGAACATGGATATAGCGAACACTCGGATAAAGCGAACAAATTTTCAAGTCCCGTCCCTATATAATATCATCAAAATTATATGGATATAGCGAACACTCGGATATAGCGGGAAAAAAATCAAGTCCCGTCCCTATATAATATCATTAAAATTATATGAGTATAGCGAACACCGGATATAGCAAACTCAATTCTTTGGTCCCTTGGAGTTTGTTATATCCGAGTTTTACTGTAGCAAGGCTGAACAACATAACGCTATATAAGTACCATCCTTTGAATGTCTGTAACAGTGTACGACAAAATGTTCCCATCCTTCTTCCGCAGCGAGGACTGACGTTGCTCCAGGAACATCACCGCAGTCTGGAACAATAGGTCATCGTAATCACTTCCTCTTACATTCAGTTTAGAACAAATAAAAATATAAACAAAATTATTACCCATAGGGTGCAAAATAAAGTGTGACATATTCTTATTATGAGTACATAACTTATGCACATATCACGTTTACCTTGTAAGAATGTTGAAGTGATAAGTTCCTGTATTTTTCCGCCTTAGTGATATCATAACAACATTGTTTGTGAGTACTATAGCTCAAGCTGGATATACCTGTAGCATATTTTGTTGGATATTTCTAAGAGAGTAAAATTGAGTAGAATCTGTATATGTCATATGACAAAACTCATGCCAATTTGTATATACCCTTCGCCTTTGTTCAGTTAAAACAAAAATTCATACTTATTTCATGATATAAGTCATATGACACCCTTCCTCGGGTAAACATCTCTATATCCACACTAGCTGCATAACTGCTAAAATAAAAAGATGTGAATCACCAAGATATAATTATATGACTTCTTTCATATCATGTTTGGATAATGTTTTACAGTATGACTATTTAAAGTTAGAAGTTTAGAAAACAGCAATTTTGTTCACTTCATTCAAAAAGTCAATACTGTGTACTGGAAGTTGAAGGTCAGGAACCTATAAGTCTATTTTCTTGATCCCAATTTAGGTTAGTACCAAAACTAAACATAAGTTATGAGTTGCACTACTGAAAAGGTGTTTAATTCACAGCTTTTTTGGCCAATAATAATGTACCTAATATTGTTATGTAACTTAATGAAAGATATCATTTTCCACATTCCTAGAAAAATGGATGAAAACAATATCAAAATACAGTAGAACTCGGATATAACGAACTCCAAGGGACCAAAGAATTTAGTTTGCTATATCCGGTGTTCGCTATACACATTATAATTTTAATGACATTATATAGGGACGGGACTTGAAAATTCGTTCGCTATATCCAATTGTTCACTATATCCGAGTTTGCTATATCCGTGTTCTACTGTATAGGTAAATATTAAAACTTACATCAACTGCTTTAGATATATCGTCATCGTCAATAGTTGCATTCAATACAGGCCATTTCCAAATTCCTCCATATAAAATGTTATCATAGCCTGAAACATATGAAACATTATTGGCATTAGTAGATATACATCATAAAGTCCAAATTGTGTAGATAGATAGGGCTGTGATATATTATTGCAATGTAACAAAATGCTTCTGGTGTTAAAGAATATATGTGTTGGGCTGAATCATAAATGACAGTAGACCTTTAGCATGTTGGTGATATTTATGCCATAAAGATTTACTTACAAATTTTATCTTTTTCAGTAAGTTTCTTTCATTTTTTAATCCATGCAAAATGCTTTAAATCAATAAATGTATATAATAATTAGATTGTAAAGTACATTACTCTCAGCAAATAGTAAATAGAAGCATATGGAATGACTTTTTTTCATAATTTTTTGGACATTTCTCAAATCAAAATGTTTGTGAATGTTTTAAGTCAATTTATCTTATTGCTGATCTTTGTGCAAATAAATTGATTCTAATGTGATAAAGAGAACTGCACTCGTTCAAAAATGTTTGTAGGAACTACCCTCAAGGAATCTGTTTTCGAGGTCACCTATTTTCGTGGTATTTACAAATTGTGCCATATCTCACTAACTCAACTTTTGTTCCTATCAAGTTTGGGTTATTTTTCAGATCAGTTGATCTGCACTGATCTGGGCATAAAATGATCAACATTAAACTGATCTGTTTAACTCCTCAATTGAGTGAAGAAAACTGAACAATATTTAAAGCTTTTCACTAAATACTTCTTTTGGGGGTGACTTTCCAATTTTTTTAAACACTATTTTATAGCAAGGTAATGTAATTCAAATCCTTAATCAAATAGTTTTAGGGGGTTATCCCTGTTCTACTTAAAAGTAATTGGAATTACAGAAAGGGTACTTCTTATATGTTTTTGGTTATTTTGCAGAATTTGTCAGGGCAAAGAAAGTGAATCTTGAATCCGTCAAACAGAATCTTTAGGATCACGACATGCCATGCAGTCATTTAGGCCTAATTGGCTTCTAAAACACAAGGGTAAACACTATGACCAATCTAATAATATCGAACCAAATTCAGTCGTTGCATAATCTTACTTGGTTCTTCTTCTTGACAAACCGCAAAACAGAGACAAGTTAGAAGTGCATAGACATTGGATTGCATTATTTTTTCTCGCAGTGACATGACAGTCCACCGAGCTGTCAACGATTCACATGTTTACACGAAGTCGACGAACTCTGCCACAGCGTTGCACTATGTATAAACTTCGCGCAGTGCGCTGATTTGACCCTGCAAAGAGTTTTCGCAATTGTAAACATCGTTAACCGAACCGAACCATATAAATCGTAAATACAAGTAAAACTCATTTTTAAAGTGAATGGGGGCGAAAATTACTAGTCGTTACCACATACGGAGCATTGGATATGATTGTTCGATCATAATAAATTCACGTACCCCAATTTCAATGTTGATTAATTCTATACTACGTCAAAACACAATTTGAAGCGCCCTTAAAATGTATTCTATCATGAAAGTGGACTGGAGATAATCGATTCTGATTGGTTTCTCCTAAAGGAACAGTAGCACGGTTTTTGAAAATTTTATATTTTCAATTTTCACTGATAATTGTACGTTAATGTAATGTAACGTATTATTTTGATAGTGTCCAAAATCTCATGACACAAACCATTCATCCATAGTCGGAGTGCACATTATAAAGTCCATTGGCGGCCATTTTTGTGTGAAGCCTTTTTATTCATTTTATGTAAGGAAACCGAACTTTACATAACATTTTTATTTATTACTGCTTCATTTAGTTGAAGTACATTGTCTTTCAATTGGAACCATTTATTTTAATTTTACTGACATCGCCTAATATTTCCCCTAAAAATGTCCCTTTAAAATGTAATAACCGAGATTATGAAAATCTGATACAATGTTGGATTGTAACCAAAGGAATTTCTTTCATATAAGATAACAAACATATTAGAAATTTTACTTTGGCGTTCTTTAACAACGCTTATGAGCTGTTAATGTGTGTTTGACTGAATTACGCTAAAATCATACCCCATTACCCACTTTCCTCTTATATCGTAGAAATGAAAAGCAGAGAGCTGAAATTCAGGAAACATTTTGAACATAATATTCAATAATTGTTCTTGAGACAACAACAGGGCACACCCAATCCAAACGAAATCATGTATTGGCCCCTGCGGTCAGTATTATCATATATTATCATATACTTTCACGAAGCACTCGATAAAATGTTACCATTTATAACAGCTGATTCTAATATCTCGTCCAGTTCTACCATTTAGAGGCGGGGTCGTGGGGAGATATCCGCTTCGAGCTTGGTGTTATGCAACGAGCCGCCTCTGAATGGTATAACACCGAAACGCATTTAATATGAAGATAAAGAGTAAGAAAAACCTTAACTGCTTAAGTCATTTTATTATAGTTTGTTCAAAACTTATCGGTTGTTCAAAAGTACCCAGCTTGACCATGTGTACGAGGCAACATACATTGTACATTTCTAGACGCTCAATCTGCACGCATTTTTCATCCTTTTATGAGCCGGGGTATAAAATGATATATCCAAGCCACATTGTAAGCTCACTGCATGCATTGGTCCTGCACCGCTGCCTGCTACCGGAACCTGTCTTGCAATAGTTCTAATTCCTTCCAAACATATATATAGTGAATCTGTGTTCTTTGGAGCTAATGAATTCTTCAGCAACTTCAAGCAAACTCAGTTCATCCACAAATCCTTTGGATGTTCAATATCATCAAGTTATTGAGACGCTTAAAAATTGGCTCATTTTGGACCTGAGATAGTTCTTAACTCTTCTCATTGAACTGAATTATCTTTCCCTTGTGGCATTAGTAGCTGGCATCACAAGTAGTAACTTCAGTACTGTGGCAACTTCTGGAAACAACAGTGAGTTTTACTTGACAGACTCCTTGATGGTTTTGAGGTCTGGGCTTGATCTGCCTTTATCAGGGAAGTTCATACTGGGCGTGTGCAGCTGGGTGTCCAATCTTATCTTGTCGATGTCTGACGTGTAGGTCTGACTGACAAGCTCCAGATCGTCAGTGTAGTCCTCAGCCCCAGCAGGTTTCATTAGGAGATTTTCCAAACTCATGTAGACTTTGTATCCAGGCTGGTCAAACCTTTCTGTGATGCTGCAGATCACAAGGTCCATGGCTTCATAGTAGATATTTCTGTAATGTCCCTCTTCAGACGAAGCTTTATAGTCTCTGATTCCTCATCAAGACGCTTTGGTAAACGTTTCTGTCGGGGAAGAGATGCTTCTTCAACATTCAAGTGGACACTTTCTTCCAGTAAAGATTGAACATTTCATCTGTCGCATACTCTTCCGCAACTGAGCAGGTTTTAGGGGCTGTATGTAACGGTGGCTTAATAATGGATGTTTCTCTAGACAAGTTTAAATCTTTCTAGCGGCTTCATAGAATAAGTTTACAAATAGTTTTTTTAGTTTTATATATCAAGGTTTGTCACTGATTTGACTCTTCATGAACATCCGTGTGAGTTACATCTACACTTTCCAAAAACGATCATGCGAAAAAGTCGAAAAGAATTTGATGTATTGAAAACTTTATTTGATGATGTCAGTTCAATTGCAACTAAATTCATGAAACTTAACTTTAATGTTCATGTTCAAACCCATCCTGCTACATCAGCCTATAGGTTGTAGCATTAGCGAAGACATATACGCTGATGTAGCAGGATGTTCTAATTGTAGGTCGTTACGGCACGCACAGAGGGTTAAAGGGTTTTCGACAATCGTTATATCAAAGATTGTACACGTCAAAGGTAGATGTGTTGTCATGTTGTCGTGAACTCAAAGAGCTTTGAACATGTAATTAGAGCTCACCGACTGCCCAATTGACAATCAGCGGTCACTAAATATTGACATATGGCTATTTTCATTTGAGATAAGAACGTTGCGATGACCATGAAATAATAATGTATCACAGAATTTCAGTTTGGATGTGTCCTTTGAAGATGTCTTATGCAGAAGTCTTTACAGAGTGTTAACAGGTATACTGGCAATCCGCAATCTAAATAAATTTACATCAACATTTTATTGGGTCATACAGTATTGACAACTATGAAACTGTCGAACTAAATTTATTAAAATAGAGCCATTGGCTCTGTAGCTCATCAGGCATCATATCAAGTTTGCTTTATACAGGCAAGATGAGCTAAAAATGAAACTGATGTTACCTATTGCAAGAAAACCTATAAAAAAATTACAAAACAAATGTATTATTATTCAACACTTTCTAGATCGCCAATATCAGACAGTGAAAGAAGTCGACACTAAAATATCCAAGGAGAAATAAATTTGCCATAGACTGTCATCTAATGGAGAAAAATAGGTTTTTAAGATTGTGACCCCTGTGACCCTATTTGGGGTCATGGGGTCACAAAACCTACAGTTTAGAATCCCAATTGGCCAAGGAGTCTACATGCAGTCTTTCAGCTCAATAGACCTTTAGGAGCTAAAGATGATGATGAATTAAGTTTTTAAGGTTGTGACCCCTGTGACCCTATTTGGGGTCATGGGGTCACGAAATCTACAATTTAGAATCCCCATTGGCCAAGGAGTCTGCACATATCGTTTTTAACTCTCTAGTCCTTTTAGAACTGGAGAAGAAGATGAAAATAGGTTTTTAAGGTTGTGATCCCTGTGACCCTATTTGGGGTCACAGGGTCATCAAAGTTACCAATTAGAATCCCCATTGTCCAAGGAGTCTGCACATATCATTTTTAACTCTCTACTCCTTTTGGAACTGGAGAAGAAGATGAAAATAGGTTTTTAAGGTTGTGACCCCTGTGACCCTATTTGGGGTCACAGGTTCACCAAAGTTACAAATTAGAATCCCCATTGGCCAAGGAGTCTGCACATATCGTTTTTAACTCTCTAGTCCTTTTAGAACTGGAGAAGAAGATGAAAATAGGTTTTTAAGGTTGTGATCCCTGTGACCCTATTTGGGGTCACAGGGTCACCAAAGTTACCAATTAGAATCCCCATCGGCCAAGGAGTCTGCACATATCATTTTTAACTCTCTAGTCCTTCTGGAACTGGAGAAGAAGATGAAAATAGGTTTTTAAAGTTGTGACCCCTGTGACCCTATTTGGGGTCACAGGTTCACCAAAGTTACAAATTAGAATCCCCATTGCCCAAGGAGTCTGCACATATCACTTTCAACTCTCTAGTCCTTTTAGAACTTGATAAGAAGATGAAAATAGGTTTTTAAGGTTGTGACCCCTGTGACCCTATTGGGGGTCACAGGTTCACCAAAGTTACAAATTAGAATCCCCATTGTCTAAGGAGTCTGCACATATCACTTTCAACTCTCTAGTCCTTTTAGAATTGGAGAAGAAGATGAAAATAGGTTTTTAAGGTTGTGACCCCTGTGACCCTATTTGGGGTCATGGGGTCACGAAATCTACAATTTAGAATCCCCATTATTCAAGGAGTCTGCACATATCGTTTTTAACTCTCTAATCCTTTTGGAACTGGAGAAGAAGATGAAAATAGGTATTTAAGGTTGTGACCCCTGTGACCCTATTTGGGGTCACAGGATCACCAAAGTTACAAATTAGAATCCCCATTGGCCAAGGAGTCTGCACATATCATTTTTAACTCTCTAGTCCTTCTGGAACTGGAGAAGAAGATGAAAATAGGTTTTTAAAAGTTGTGACCCCTGTGACCCTATTTGGGGTCACAGGGTCACCAAAGTTACAAATTAGAATCTCCATATGCTAAGGTACTTGTACACAAAATTTCAGCTCTCTAATGTGTATGGTTCATGAGGAGAAGTCGAAAGTGTCAAAAGTTTACGGACGGACGGACGCCGGACGACGGGCCATGCCATAAGCCCATCTGGACTTTTAGTCCTGATGAGCTAAAAATGGACAATCCAAATAGTGAAAACCTGCCTTACTTATCATGTGAATGTTGTGTGTATATCATGCTATGATGCTATTGCTATTTGAAATAGTGTCTCAAAAACATACTGCTCTAAGAAATATGAAATTTAAATTGTGAAGTATTTACGGACTATATTCAAATTTAATGGGTTTTTTTTTTGAGTGACAAAGGTCCATTTTAACAATGCAGCTTTTGTTAAGGACCATGGAATGTATTCTGTATATTAATGTTCAGAAAGTACCGAACATGTTCATATTTGACCAGGACTCATTTGTACATATAACATTACTGATGAAAATGACAAAACTTCAAAAGCAACGACTAACGAGTCAATACTGTTTTTAAATAACGTATTTGTGAACCTTTTGCACAAACTCAAGACTTGATATCCAACTCAAAGATATTAAGGGAGAGTCCTATCGGGTTATTTTTTGTGGAATCAAAAATCAAGAGTTTTTCCTTGTATATACTTATAAATGATTATTACATGATTATTTCACACTTTTTTCAAATATGTTAGTGACTTTGACATTTTTAATGTTTTAGATTTAACAATTTCAAAAAGAAAGAATGCATCACTGCGTCCTCTTGAATTTCATTTCCACAAAAAATACCCTGATAGGACTGTCCCTTTAATATCGAACTGAAAGCTTGATGTCGTCTTCTCATGCTGCCAATGAATCACTGAATCTGCTCCAAGTTCTTGTTGGGTAGTTTGTTGAACCACACGGTCTAGCACTGCGTTATTGAAAAGGTTCCATACAAGTTCTATTGGATTAAGATCCAGCAAACCAGCAGGTAACTCCATTCCATCAATTTGATGGTACTGTTCCAATTCCTTTGTTCAAAGTGGATTAACATTGTCAGATCAAGGATGAAGTAATTTACGATAGCTCCAGCATTAACTGGCCAATGAGAATTGGAGGAAGCCTCACATCATTCATTCACTAGGTGACAGCACAGGTTATCATTATTGACATTTTTTATTTAAGTTTTCTTTTTACACATTCACTGAACTGCTTCTAACATTGTGGGGGTAGTTAACTAGATAAGAGGTTTTTTAATTAAGATTCATCTTACTTAAAAACGCTGATTAAACAGGATGGTTTTTGTCACCGCGGGACAAGTCGGACATATGAAACATTAGACTGTTTAATCTCACAAGTAAAACAAAAACAACAACAACTTTTTACAGCACTTTATTAGATAGAAGCACTAGAAAATTAACAGATTCATAAGACAGGAAAAGCAATATTGTCATCTGAGAATCATAGTCTCAATTTACAAGTCAAATATTGGAGCTATTATGCTGATCAAAAGTTGTACTGAAGAAGTTAGAACAAGAAAATATGAAATATGATTTAGCAACGTCAAACAAGTTTTGAGAATGAAGCTTTCTATAAGGGTTACCTCCCTGTGGATCAATTGTCTGGGTTATATAAAAATATTTTTCTTATTATTATTATGA
The DNA here is from genome assembly GCA_916613615.1 of Steromphala cineraria. Taxonomy (NCBI): domain Eukaryota; kingdom Metazoa; phylum Mollusca; class Gastropoda; order Trochida; family Trochidae; genus Steromphala; species Steromphala cineraria. The sequence goes on along the minus strand of OU744731.1, from coordinate 4,365,408 downwards.
TCAGAAAATGGTGAGTTAGAATAAGAATCAGAATTGTCAATGTCTGGACTAAATGTGAATACTGGTTGTCCAAGCAAAAAAACGTCTATGTTGCATTTGTCCTCAGCTGTAACTTCGGATCATGATTGGTGTAATGTGTGCGTGTGTGTGTGTATGTGTGTGTGTAATGTTTCGGTAGCTGTAACTTGGTTTAATTCCATCCAATGCGATAATATATAGCAAGCCTTGACAACGTACAGTGGAAGGGTGGTTAGAAATCAAAATTAACAGCTATAATCCAAAATTATTTGAGAAGTTGTTGACAAAAGTTGGTGAAGATGGATTTAAGTGATGAGATATTTGCCTCGAAAGTTGAGTTTATAACTGTAACATAGTTTACAAAAAGTTTTGGTGGGGAAGATATTAGATATTTTATGAAAGGTTTCCCAAAATACATATGATCAAAGGACTTAATTAAAGAGCCACTCCACGATTATGATAACATGTAATTTTGCTTTGATGAATGATTGACACGCCTCATTGCCCGGTTTTGATTGCCTGTCTTATGAATGTTATTGTGTACACTGTCCTATGCAATACATCTCACTGTTGTTTCTCATGGCTAAAATGTTATTTTCTTAAATTTTCTAATCTCTTGATGTACACAAAATTCACTTTGGACAATAAAGCATTATATAAACGTATGATGTATCATAACAGTCCTTCAGTTTTTGAAAATTCTTTTTCCAGCATATAAAGCGAGTTAAGTATTACACATCTAAGCATAATTATGTATTAAACAATAAAATAATGTATTAAACAATGACAAAAAATCTCACAGACATATTAACACTAGATTAGTGTTTGCGGGACACCGCAAAAACAGAGCAGCCCCGAAACTTGGGGTTTCGCCTTACCCTGTTCCGCCTTCTACAAGCCTCAGCATATTGGGCATTTTCTTGTGACCTTGACGTTTGACACTCAAGGTCACGCAATCAAAGAATACATTTCATTGAAAATAACATTAATGTATCGAATAAAAGTGTTTAAAGTTAAAATAATCCATTTTCTCAATATTTGTTGACCTTGCTGTGACCTTGACCTTTGACAGTTCGTACCCAAAACCTTTCCAAAATTTTGTACTTCTCAAGAGATAATATATACAAAATTTAAACTTCATAGCGCAAAAACTTTTCAAGTTAACGCGTTTACAAGGAATGTTTTTGTGATTTTATAGCTCATGACCTTGACCTTTGACCTTGAAAGTGAACATGTCATTTTAAGTCCCCAGAGGTGTAAACAATTATACATGTTTATGAGTTCTGAAAAGCTTAACGGGATTAAGTTATATCCAAATTAGTTGCACATTGTAATAACACAAATCTCATGACCTTGACCTTTGACCTTCAAGGTTACCCAATCAATGAACACTCTTTATTGAGTATAACAATCTTCTATTGATTAAAAGTGTTCATAATTAAAATAAAGCATTTTCGCAAAATCATGCTAAAGTCGTGACCTTGACCTTGAACAGATTGTAGGGAAAACCTTTTCAAATTTTTTTACTCTTCCAAGGATGATACATACCAAGTTAGAGCTTCATAGCACAAAAACTTTTCAAGTTATCGCGTTTACAAGGAATTTTTTAGTGATTTTATAGCTTGTGACCTTGACCTTTGACCTTGAAAGTGAACATGTCAAAGTCGTTCCCCCGAGGTATAAGCAGTAAGTTATGACTACAAGTTCTGGAAAGTTTAGTAGAAAAAAGTTATAGCCATTAGTATGTGCGCGGCGGACGCGGCGGCGGAAACTGCACAAAACCTGATAGCAGCCCCGTCCTTAGACGGGGCTGCTAATAAACCATAATATATGAGGGATATATAGTGGCACAAAAATATGAATAATTCTACATAAAAGCAAAACCTGATCCAAATCACTATGAAATACTTTTTATTCAAACAGTGTAGGTATATAGTTCCAGATTTACAAATCTTTGTAAAACTTATATTTCAAATATTAAAATAGAGCCATGGGGTCTGTAGCTCATCAGACTTTTGATGGAAAAAAGTTTTTAAGGTTTTGACTCCTGTGACCCCATTTAACGTCATGGAGTCACGAAATCTACAATTTAGAAACTGCATTGGCCAAGGAGTCGCACAACTATTCAGCTCTCTAGAACTTTTGGAACTGGAGGAAGAAGATGAAAAGAGGTTTTTAAGGTTTTGACCCCTGCGACCCCAATTGGGGTCATGGGGTCACAAAATCTACAATTTAGAATCCTCATTGGCCAAGGAGTCTAGACACAAGTTTTCAGCTCTCTAGACCTTTTGGAACTGGAGAAGAAGATGAAAATAGGTTTTTAAGGTTTTGACCCCTGTGACCCCATTTCCGGTCATGGGGTCACAAAATCTACAATTTAGAATCCTCATTGGCCAAGGTGTCTCGACACAAGTTTTCAACTCTCTAGACCTTTTGGAACTGGAAAAGAAGATGAAAATAGGTTTTTAAGGTTTTGACCCCTGTGACCCCATTTGGGGTCATAGGGTCACGAAATCTACAATTTAGAATTGCCAAGGAGTCTGCACATCAAATTTCAGCTCTCTAGGGTTATAGGTTCTGGAGAAGAAGTCGAAAATGTGAAAAGTTTACGGATGGACGGCAGTGTTTGAAATAAGCATTCAAAAACTGCTTGTCAATAAGTACCCATAGATAGGAAAAACTGTGGGCCCAACTCCGACTCTATCGGTACTGCTTTGACTTATCCTAAAATAATAATATTCTTGGTATCAGTATGTTATAAATGCACAACACTGTTATCAGCTAAGAGTGATAGTTATGAGGGTTTGGCAGGGAAATATGTCTTACAGCAAGTATTGTTAGAAAGGAACAGTATCATATTAAAAAAAACTGTGAGCCTGTAAAGACCTGTTGATATTGAAAAGTGTCGGCCCTTGTGAATAACTGTCGGTGTCGGGCCTACGGGCCTACGCTTATTTCAAACACTGATGGACGGATGCCGGACACCATGCCATGCCATAAGCCCATCGGTTCTTTCAGACCTGATGAGCTAAAAATTGACACATTTAAGGAATCAGTGCATAGCAAAAACATTGTATAAGAAATATGAATTAATAAAAATATTGAATATATCAATCATTTGTTTCACACTGCGCTGAGTTTGTATCAATGTCTTGATACTGATTATCTTCATTGAAGAAATGAAATGAATTAAACAAGTAAAGTGTCTACTGAAGGATCTGGCGTTCCAACACAACCTTTTAAAATACTGCATGACTAACAAATAGTGACATGTAAAATCAAATATTCTTGATAGGGGATCTAGCTCACTTAGTATGCATAAAAGACACTCCATTTCATAAACATTGGCATGAATATATAAAATATAAAATAACAATGAGTAAAAGAAGCTTTAAGCACATACAACAATAATAATGTAGGCTTATCTCCACAGAACTATTTCTTTTTACATACGTAGTTCAACTTCCTCTGTAAGTTAAAACTGTGAAAGGCAGAGTGGCCGAGAGTTGAACACACACAAATGGTTTATATTAGCCACTAACTGGCCTGGTATGAGTTAAGCCTTGCAGGAGAAGTTATATCTAGTTAGATATCACACACACAGATACACTCTATACTAAATAGCTTCCAGCCATCTCTTACAAGTGGTATATATATCTTCTGAAGTCAACCATCTGTTACGTCAAATAGATAGTGAACACATTAATTCAAACGTGACATCTTAAGTAGCAGATGTTTAGGTTGATTGGTCAAGTAGCAGCATTAGATCTATTGGGTCTCTTGTAGAAGTAGAAGGTGGTCTAGTCTTAGGAAATATACTACAAGACAAAAGTTTAGACTCAGTGAAAAGTGTGATGTCCTATTTACTATCGCTAATATCTCATTCAAAATAATATGACACTGATACTCCCCAGGGAAGGGAGACATCATCTTGTGAGATATGAAGTGTCAAATCAAGAAACTCATAATCCACAATAAAAAAAACATCCTCAAATGCCTCCGCCCTCCCTTCCACTCCAACGATACTGGGTAAAACAAATACAGGTAAGTACATAAACTTATTGTAATGTGAAAGTATATAAATACATTGCAAATAAAGAAAAATAACATTCATTTTGTACACTTCTCATCTCTGCTGTTTAGTCATCATTTTGCACATCTCGAACCTCTTCTAGGTCAGCCAGGATCTTAAACAACAACAAAATGAGAGATATATGAGGTAGAAATTTTTTCTTCCAATCGAAAATTGACATATTACTTCAATTAACATCTTTGTAATTCTATTCTCATAATGTTTTCAGAATGCCATTCAACAAACACCTGACAAACCCAATACAAATAAGGATAAGGACAAAGATGTATCCTTTTGAAATGTATTAAAAAATCAGACCACTTAAATTCTTACCAAAGAATGTCTCGCAGTTTTACCTGATCTTCATAACTTCATTTAGTCAATGTCGAAATCACTTCCTTCTTCATCAAGCACTGCCTCCTACAATACAAAAACATTAATTGTAAAATAGTACTGGTATGTATTTCTTCATCTTCCCACCGCAAGGTAGAAACCTATCGAGCAACTCTCCTTGTTTAGACCTTGCCATCACAAGATAGAAAACCGGTGATCCGGAGCAGCGACACCTATTGTGATCATGAGTTATGCCCCTTACCAGCTCTTTCAACAATTATAGCCAATAAATTTGCTGTTTATATTCGGAACGAATTCAAAATACTAACAGACGATATCCGAGTGAAATTTAATATGAAAATTCAGTCCGCAAGGTTGTTTTCATGTTTTTAATGTGTATGTGTATAAATAAGAATTCCTTCCAACACGAAATAAAACGTTTATATAACATATTCATTTGAAGGATAACAAAAACAATGTTATTTTCATTAGCAGTCATAATAATACGCAGTTTGCTCCTTGTTCAAGATATTTTTAAAACATGTAACAATCCTTATCAAATAAACACTGTTGAAAAACTTTCAATGCAAGAAAATTAAAACCTAAGGTCGGTGCATATATATTTACGCCGAAAAATCGATTGATCAAACACTGCATTATTAGCTTAATTTGAAATATGTTCTTGCATGGATGTTTAAGAAAAAGATGGTTATTCTGAGGTGTATTGTGATTTAAGACACTTACCTAATACTTAAATCATTTTTCTTTTTTTTAAAATGTCCTTGTTTAGTCTGTGGTAATGTATCGCTGCGCAATTACCCGACAGCCAAAGTTCATTTAACAAGCTGTCTTCTGATTGGACTAATCTACTTCCGTGCAGTGAGTTGAAATGCTAGCACAAATTACGGCCAATGATGTCAAGAGAGGAACAGAAAAGTTAAGAAACTTTTTCATTTCGCCCATGACGTCGTGAAGATGGTATTTCTATGTGATATAGGGTCATAATAACAAACAAGCAGAATTCATAGCCAAAGTGGAACATCATTTAGCGCTAATGATAGCAAAGGTTGATTTGAAGATACCTTTTCAGGTTTCTATCAAGGGAAGTGATATCCATTAAAAAGTGAGTGTGAAATTAAGATATGTTTGTTACTTTTGTACATTGTGACACTTGGCGAGGGCAGCAAGAAAGCTGTTGATAAAGTGGTTATAAAAAGGCCTTATCTTGTAGATATGGACTTCAGAGTGCAGACAAGGGGTAGTTATTACTGTTAAATACACAGAACAGGTTGATACAAAAACATGATAAGTTTCCTGTGAGAATTAAAATGCATCAGGAATACCAGAAACAAAAAAAGGAGCATAAACAAAGCCTTCCTCCAAGCAGCTGTCTGGTACAAACTCAGACAAACATGTTCCACATAGGGTGCAAAGGAGGAGGGGTACCAACCACAGAAAATAAATTTTTTTGGTCTTTAAACTCTTTGCCTGTAAATCAAGTAATTAATTTTGTCTTTTTGTAATTAATTCTTGAGATGTTCAAAAAATAGACAAAGCTGCTTGTGAAAGTTAGGCAGTATCTCACCCAGCCTCCCTGGTCTATGATGAAGTCTGCACACTCATCTTGAATAAACTTCTGCGCAAGCTGCCTCACAGGTCCGGCCATCGATGTTCCGAGACGAGACAGAACGTTCTTGGTTGCCTGCATCACCATGGCGATGTTCCGCCAGCTTGACTCGGAGCCGAGGCTGTCGTGAACCGCTGAGCGGAACTCTTCATACTGCGCTGCCTAGAGGACAGATACAAGACAAGACCTACAGTGTTATATTTATATGAGGAAATATAATAGATAGTGCAAATTCGTATTAGGAAAAAATGCTTATGCCCCCTGATAAGGTTGGATTGTACAATTTAAACTCTTCACGAGTCCTTCTTTCCCAGTCTTCACAAAAACTAAAAATGAATCCAAACCTTTTTAACACACAAATCTTTTCTTGATACAGCAATTCAGCTGACCTTGACATTCCCTTGGCCTCTAAGTCCTACATGAATATGGTTCCTACCCTTTACGATATGTTCATGACAATATTCACTTAATATGCAAGGTAAGCACATACAACCAGCTAACCTTATTGCTTTCTCTTAGATAGGCCTCAAGAACTTCTTCAAGGTTGACTGCTTCTGAAGGAAAAAAAGAGTCACTGTGAAATTGATGTAATTTCATCTAGCTTCACAAAATAAACATGGACTGTGTACCTAATCAGTCATTTCAATTTATTGTACATAATGATTTGAAACTTGTGTTTCTAATCTCTGTTTCATTAGCTCTTTATAATTTGACTATCTATAATTTGGTCACAGGGTTACCATATGATGGGGACAGGTTCAAAAATCTATAAATATTAAAACTAAAATAGTAACAGCTAAGGAGTCTGTACACACGGTTTCTAGGCCTTTCGCTCCTGGCAAGCAAGATGACAATAGCTTTTAGAGGGTGATCCCTGCAAACCTTATTTGGAAGTCACAGGCTAACAAAATATACAAATTGAAAACCTCATTATTCAAGTAGTCAGTGCACAAGATTTTAAAATTCTTTATGAAATGGTTCTAGAGAAGAAGTTACCATTAGCCAACACGGCCTTTCAGATTATATATACTCAAGATTTTAGCATTATAGCTTATCCTTCAAATAGATAAGTAGGTAGTTCTCCATACCATAACACCCTTTGAGTTCTCTTGTCCATACCATCACACCCTTTGAGTTCTCTTGGCCATACCATAACACCCTTTGAGTTCTCTTGTCCATACCATAACACCCTTTGAGTTCTCTTGTCCATACCATAATACCCTTTGACTTCTCTTGTCCATATCATAACACCCATTGAGTTCTCTTGTCAATACCATAACACCCTTTGACTTCTTTTGTCCATACCATAACACCCTTTGAGTTCTCTTGTCCAAACCATAACACCCTTTGAGTTCTCTTGTCCATACCATAACACCCTTTGAGTTCTATTTCCCATACCATAACACCCTTTGACTTCTTTTGTCCATACCATAACACCCTTTGAGTTCTCTTGTCCATACCATGACAACCTTTGAGTTCTCTTGTCCATACCATAATACCCTTTGACTTCTCTTGTCAATACCATAACACCCTTTGAGTTCTCTTATCCATACCACAATCTCTCTTTGACATCTTTTGTCCATACCATAACACTCTTTGAGTTCTCTTGTCAATACTATAACACCCTTTTAGTTCTCTTGTCCATACCATAACACCCTTTGACTTCTTTTGTCCATACCATAACACCCTTTGAGTTCTCATGTCCATACCATAACACCCTTTGAGTTCTCTTGTCCATACCATAACACCCTTTGACTTCTCTTGTCCATACCATAACACCCTTTGAGTTCTCTTGTCCATACCATAACACCCTTTGAGTTCTCTTATCCATACCACATTCTCTCTTTGATTTCTTTTGTACATACCATAACACTCTTTGAGTTCTCTTGTCAATACCATAACACCCTTTGACTTCTTTTGTCCATACCATAACACCCTTTGAGTTCTCTTGTCCATACCATAACACCCTTTGAGTTCTCTTGTCCATACCATAACACCCTTTGAGTTCTCTTGTCCATACCATAACACCCTTTGAGTTCTCTTGTCCATACCATAACACCCTTTGAGTTCTCTTGTCCATACCATAACACCCTTTGAGTTCTCTTGTCCATATCATAACACCCTTTGAGTTCTCTTGTCAATACCATAACACCCTTTGAGTTCTCTTGTCAATACCATAACACCCTTTGAGTTCTCTTGTCAATACCATAACATCCTTTCAGTTCTCTTGTCCATACCATAACACCCTTTGAGTTCTCTTGTCCATACCATAACACCCATTGAGTTCTCTTGTCAATACCATAACACCCTTTGAGTTCTCTTGTCCATACCATAACACCCATTGAGTTCTCTTGTCCATACCATAACACCCTTTGAGTTCTTTTGTCCATACCATAACACCCTTTGACTTATCTTGTCCATACCATAACACCCTTTGAGTTCTCGTGTCCATACCATAACACCCTTTGACTTCTCTTGTCCATACCATAACACCCTTTGAGTTCTCTTGTCAATACCATAACACCCCTTGAGTTCTCTTGTCCATACCATAACACCCCTTGACTTCTCTTGTCAATACCATAACACCCTTTGACTTCTCTTGTCCATACCATAACACCCTTTGACCTCTCTTGTCCATACCATAACACCCCTTGACTTCTCTTGTCAATACCATAACACCCTTTGACTTCTCTTGTCTTGCCTTCTCTTGTCCATACCATAACACCCCCTTACCAATTTTGATATCTTAAGAACAGAGGATCACACCTTTATATTATGAAAATTCATGTTACATACTACTTATTAATGAAAAGATACATAGAATTAATTTTCATGCAGCAATGGTGTGACTAGCTGTGACTTGAACATCAAAATAACTATGTTGACCACTGACTATATATGTTATCATTATTCATATAATGTTTCAAACCATTGATTTTGTCTCCAATAGATGCCAATTCTCTTCCAATGGCTTCAGATAAAGGCACATCATCTGTGAACAAATATGGTTTTCATTTTGTATAAAAATAAGTTGTTATATTTTAAATGGTCAAAAAAGAATCATATCTTATACTATTTAATTATCAATCTAACACAGAATCTGTTAAATTGTATGCAATAGGTAGAAAAAGGATATTTATTGATTTTTTATTACAATGTTGAAAATATTCACATTCTGTAAATCCATGAAATTGGTTGTGATAGAATATAAATTAAGCAGAAGCACTATATTAAGAAGAATCATTTTGTATAACATCAGAATAAGACTGACTCTATATTTTGTTTACAAATGATCTAGGAATTAGAAATTGTTGAATTTTCATATCATATTTGCATTTTTGTCACATTCTAATAATAAATCTTTATCATCCTAGCTACACTGTATTTTCAGAAATTCTTTTTGTGTTCTCGGCCCCCAACAGTCACAGAGCAGCGGCAGTTCAAGCTATGTTCTATCCTTTTATTACTTAGAGTCAAGTAGGAAAGCAACATCTCCGATCTTTGAACATCTGTGGGTATGACGCAGCTAGTCATCGAACCCCGACCTCCTGGGTGGAGTCAGCGGTCACTCTGCTAACTTGGCTACTTCCCTGATAGTGTTCATTCTATATAATGCTAAGCGGTGAGAGACTGAGTTTTCTCAGTTCTAGAAAAGTGTTCTCGCGACTGAGTGTGATATCACTTTTTCAAGTTAGTGAAAATATCACAGAGGGAATGACGTCATTTGTACAATGGTTTGACGTTACTTCTACAATCAACGCGACGTCATCGCCGTCGCTAAGATACGATCAACAATGGTATGACGTCGCCAGAAAACTCTCGAGTCAAAGCCTTTTGGACATAAATTACCACATTTTCGATCACAGAGGCATATAATAAACAGAATATATTTTGTTTTGAGTGTGATATCACTTATCTCTCATCTCGTGACTGGGTAAAGCCTATATAGCCTAATACTGGCTCTAACCCGTCACTAGATGAGACATAAGTGCTATCACACTCAAAACAAAAGATATCCTCTATCTATCCAATGTGCAGTCAGCTTAGCAATTTTCATTTTCATTTGCAAAACGCCACTCTATAAATACTCCAGCCATGTGTGGAATAAACTTCTTTTAGAAGAAGAAAAGAGTGTGAGTGAGTGAGTTATTGTTTCAGGCAGTTTGGGCAATATTTCAGCCATTAGTGGCGTTGAAGTAAAAAAAAGCTCAAACCTTTAGGTGAAGGATGAGTTCCGTGCATGTCCAAAGCAAGTCTGGATAGTTTCCCTGCAATAGCATCATATCTTTCATCAACTTCAGTTTTCTTTGCCCTGGACATTTGCTCTTTTTGTGGAAGTGTTCTGACATCCTTCACATCAGTTTTCCTCATCTCAGTTGACTCTTCTCCTATTTTCTTCATTTTGGGTGACTCTTCTTTTTCTTCTTCTTCCTGACTTCCGATGGTTAAGAGTTTCCTCCTCTGTTTCTCCTCAACTTCTGTCCATTTGATGGTGAACGTGTCACCTTTCTGTTCAACTAAAAACATCTTACACTTATAGTAATGTATTTAAAAACAACAAATACCTAACTCTTGATATAAATGTTAATCTTAATCTTTTTCTAATGTGCTAAATACTGAAAGAATAAGTTGTCCAACTGAACTTGGTTATCATGACTATCACAAAGTCACATGTTCCATGCATATTGTCAGTTACAATGAATGGAATGTCTTTAAGATTTTACCAAAAATAACTATTTCTCCGATTTAATCATTAATATGAACATCTCTAGTATTGGAGAGATCATTACCCCTACAGTTGACTAGATTTGTACGGGTTTTAAAAAAAATAATTGTAACTAGGAATTCAACAGGTTGTTGTGTTGTTAAATATAAATATAAATGTTAATTTGACAGCAGTATCTTCAATATTTCTACAACATATATGTACAGTGATAGTTCCGCTGTATGAAGTTTTGATTTTGTATTAAGTAGTTACCTTTATATTTGGGAATACGAGAATACAAACTGGAAAACAGTGCTGGCAAAACTTCCTCTATTTTCTCCAGGATTAACAACCCTCGAAGTTGAAGTCTTTTTCTTGCTGAAACAGAATGAAGCTCTGTGACTTTCAACCAATAATGTTAAAATATGTGTTAGAAGATAGTTTTATTTTAAAAACTGTAGAAATAAATTGGTCACTTTGAGGTGAAAGAGAGGTAAAGCCTAATGATTGCAATCTGCAGAAAGCAAGTAAACAACTTGTTTGTGTATGAATTCCGAGGTCAGTTTCGGCCAGATTGCCGGTTGAAGAGAGCAAAAGCATGCTCCATGAAACAGTATAACATGAAATCGTGTCCAGTAATTATAAGTTCCTTTGAAGTTGTTCTCGGACATCCCACGAGGCAGAGTCGAGAGTTCAGGGTTATGTCATACTATATTTACGTGGAAGTCAGGAGATGAATGTGGTAATTGGAAACATAATGTCTTAAGGGGGAAGTAACGAGTTCCAGCTAGCCGTCAAGGACAAACCATCTTTAAATATCGGACTTCATGATTAAATATTCAGTTGAGCTTGGACAGCGGCTGATTGACCATCCTCCGCCTTCTGTCTTACTTGCATGCGCCACAGTCTGTCTGATTCAGAGTGTATGAACTCAGAGTCGTTACCTGAACCTTACCTACAGCTAGTCAGAGTCCTTGTGAAGCAGGCCAGTTGCAGAGTCACAACGTGTGTATAGACACTATCCTGACCACGCCATTTCAGTGACCATAACATCCCTTACAACGACATTAAGTACGTACCTACTCGCTCAGGGTCACTGGGAGTAACAGGTGGTTATAAAAACACAGGATAATTGGTGGTTGATGCGTGGGTACATCCTGCTTCTAAACACTCGGACGTGCACTCTTGTAAAATTATTCACCGTCTAACATATCTTTATATTGCAATAAACTCACAAAATTTAACATTTTAGGTATTCGATTGAAGAAAATATTCGGTTTGTTCATTGAAAATACAAATGATTTGTTATTTGTCACCGTCGGAAATAATAGTCAGTGTATGTTATGTAAGAGTCAGCAAACAACAGACAGATTATCACTTTAAAAGGACATGTCTAGCAATAATGGCGCCAATTTAACAAGGCAGTCGCCTTTCTGCGTCATTTGATAGGGTTTTGAAATATACGATACAACATGTTTATACAATAATAATGGGCTTGAATAAATCGTTATTGAGCTGTCGGATATCTAATCTATTGGAATATACGAAAATTGAGTGTTTTTTTAATATTTGTATACGTTAGAAAATGTGTCATTACCCGTTGAAAAAAGATCATTAGGTGAAACTACTCACCTACTGCTACGCTGGACACACTTCAGTGACCACAGCTTCTGTTCGCCGTTGGGCAGTGTTTTTAAAAGCCATATTTAGGCAGGTTACCACCCGACAAATTTCAGTTTTCTAGGCCTTATACTTCAGGAGAAGAAGATGAAAATAGATTTGAAGTACGTTTCTGTTGCCTTTATTAGGGGCCACAGGGTCACCAAAGCTACAATTCATAATCCTCACTAGTCAAGGAGTCTGTACACAAAGTTTCAGCTTTCTAGGCCTTATGCTTCTGGAGAAGAAGTAAATAGGTTTTTAGGGCGTGGCCCCTGTGGCCCTTATAAGGGGTCACAGGGCCACCAAAGCTACAATTTATAATCCTCACTAGTCAAGGAGTCTGCAAACAAAGTGTCAGCTTTCTAGGCCTCATGGTTCTGAGGAGAAGATGAAAATAGGTTTTTAGGGTGTGGTCCCTGTGGCCCTTATTAGGGGTCACAGGTCCATCAAAGCTACAATTTATAATCCTCAATAGCCAAGGAGTCTGTAGTACAGACAGTACAGACTCTGTACACAAAGTTTCAGCTTTTTACGCCTCATGGTTCTGGAGAAGAAGTCCAAATTCCACAAAGTTTACGGACGGACGGACGGACGGACGGAGGGAGGACACCATGCCATGCCATAAGCCTATCGTGCCTTACAGGCCAGATGAGCTAAAAATGAAATTAATTTGTTGGCATAACCAAAACCACCAAAACTACAATCAACAATACTCATTAGCGAAGGAACCTGTACACAAAGTTTCAGCTTTTTAGGCCTAGGGTTCTGGAGAAGAAGTCGAAATTCCACAAAGTTTACGGACGGACGGACAGACAGTCGGATGGACAGACAGACAGACGGATAGACAGACGAACGGACAGAATGAACGCTATTAGGGCTGGGACTAGTCTAAATTTCCTACCCGGAAAATATGACTGAATCGAATTTCGAAAAGCAATTTGAGAAAGCAAGAAAACTCTTATTTTTATGGTCTTCGAGAATACTCACTCTAAGAGGAAAGGTTACAATAATAAAATCCCAAATACTCCCATTATTCACACATCTCTTTACATCTCTTCCAGACCCAGATACCTCCTTCTTTAAAAGATTGGATACTTTAATTTATAAATTTATATGGTCCGGCAAAAGAGATAAAATAAAGAGGAAAATGCTCACCAAAGACTATTTGAACGGGGGCCTAAAAATGATTGACTTTCGCAATTTCAACAAATACTTAAAAATCAAATGGATCAAAAGAATATCAACAAATGGCCACTGGCAAAATTTATCAAAATTGTCTCTATATCCATGTAATGATCCATCTCTTTTTAATTTCCAAAAACGAAAGTTACTCAGAGCAAAGAGACAAATTAAAAATTACTTTTGGAGAGATGTTGTCAGTAGCTATGCAGAACTGCGAAGCGACGATATATCTGATATCAATACTTTCCTTGAAATGCCGCTAATGAATTTTGACTCCGATAAAGATGTACCTGTGTTTGCCCGATGGCATGACAAAGGATTAAAATATGTCTACCAAATATTTCAAGGAACAGGTGATATAAAAGATTTTAAACTTATTCAAAATGAATTCAATATACGCGATACATATTTATCATATTTCAAATTGTTAAAATATCTTCCAAATAAGCAGCTTTTTTACATTGAGAAATCAATGTACAAACTTAACCATAATCTCCCCTATGAGAAATTGTGATATATTGGAACGTCTTATTTGTTCCAAAGATTGCAAATTTATCTACCAACTTTTATGTGATCAAAACCAGACCTCACTTGAACAATTATGTCATAAATGGGAAAGCAAGATAGACAGCACTATTACGCAAGACCATATTTCAAAATGCTTCGAAATTAATCATAACTCGATTATCGACAACCAAATCCGTAATTTTCAATATTGACTTCTTCACCGAATAATTACAACTAAATCATTTCTCTTTAAGATTGGACAAAGTGAAGATCAACTTTGTTCTTTATGCGAGAGTGAAAATGAAACGATTGAACACCTGCTTTACAACTGCAGTAAAGTGCAGACACTGCTAAAAAACTTTCATACTTGGTTCAAAAACGAAACTGATCATATTATTGATATCAACCTCTCTTCGTTTCTTCTTGGCGACCCCAATCAAAGCATTCTTGTCAATCATCTATTCACTATCATAAAGAAATACATTTATAAATGTAAGTGTATGATTAAGGAATTAAACTTTAACCATTTAAAGAAAATTATAAAATTCCACTTAGATATAGAAAAATTCATATGTGGCAAAGACAATGAAGAATTTTTAAAAAAATGGACTGGCTGCTTCACAACATAAATCTCCTCCCCTTCTCTCTATCTCTCTCTCACTTGTTTTTCCCCCTTTTGTTTTTCTCTCTCATTCTTTTTTTTTAATTAAACTTTAAATTAGATTTAATATACTGACACAGATTTAAGACGCCACAATATTTGTTACTTATTCTCAAAAACATGTAATGCGATTCCTCACCACGTAGGATCGTATTCACTGTTAAAATCGTGGTAACTTCTGTGTAATAAAAAAAAAAAAGAAAAAAAAAAAAGTCTAGATCGCTCAGCTTAAGCATCTTCTGGGCTCCATTTTGTTATAATACATGATTTGTTTAAAAATATTGTCGATATTGAAAAAAATACTTCTGAGACTAAATGTTATAGTCTAGTCACCATTTTGTTTGTACCAATACGTAATACAAATAAATCAACATTAAAACAGAAAAAAAAAAAAAAAAAAAAATTTCCTACCCGGGTACCCGACCCCCTATTACCCTACCCTAGCCGGGTACCCTTCAAAACACTGTTTTAAGTTAATTATCAAGCCAAAACAAAATATATTGTGTTTCCATCTTGTCTCAGCCACAAAGAAGGGGGCAAATCATCTATATAAAATTATTTGAATAACAAATACCCTTTTCACAAGACATCAAAATTAATTTGCAATGTGTCTTTCTTACTTTTAACCTCTTTGCGATGTTTGCAGATTATATAATGATCTGTTCAAATTGAAATTAGGAAAATATGGTATTAAAAACGTTACCTGCATGTTAAAAGTTTGATACAATCAGATTTAATAACATCAGACTTTATTTTTGCATTACATCATTAACAAATTTGACATGAAACATCAAACACATGAAAACTAGTAATTAGTTTTCACCAACTAGTCAACTACTTATGATAGATTGTCTGTGGGTGGGATCAGAACAAAAGTTTACATAATATGAATGCTTCACAAGTTGCTAGAACTACAATTTGTTGTGATTAAGAACTATAACAAACACTGACACACTTTTAATTAATTCTTCATTTATTTCAATGTTTGTCACATGAACAAAAAGGGTCCGGGTAATGTTACGGGTACTCGGGTCCAACTCATTACCCACCCGTCCCGGATACCCGGATTACCCGTCCCAGTCCTAAACGCAATATACCCCTGCTTACGCTGTAAGGCGGGGGTATAATAAGAAAAGCGACGTGGAGGTGCATGTTTTTCTTACTAAGTAATAGCTAGCTAATTTATGTATCTTGTTGAAAGTGGCAAAGTTCGTTTCAAAGTGCTTTTAAAATACTCAAGCGTTATATCATTCTGTTCGGAAAATAATATCCTATGACTCATTGAAGTTCCGAAATAAAATCTTTCTTCGTCAGAAAACTATAGAGAAAAAAAGACTTTATCGGCAAATGTAAACATCAAACGATTGTTTTTTTAAAAAAGCTTGTAAAATTATCAGCGTAATTAACTTACGTTTGTCAGAATCTCATAATCCTAAAAAATAGAGCCAGTGGCTCTGTAGCTCATCAGGCTTCATATCAATTTTGCCTTAGGGTGTGGCAAATGTGAAATTCTGTTAAAGGGTGTGGCCCCTGAGGCCCTTATTAAGGGCCACAGGGCCACAAAAGCTATCAATCATAATCCTCACTGGTCAAAGAGTATATTCTTAAGGTTTCAGCTTTCTGGGCCTTTTGTCCCTGGAGAAGAAGATGAAAATAAGTTTTAAGGGTGTCGCCCCTCTGGCCCCTATTACGGGCCACAGGGCCTCCAAAGCTACAATTTATAATCCTCACTAGTCAAGGAGTCTGTACACCAAGTTTCAGCTTTCTAGACCTTATGGTTTTATAGAAGAAGATGAAAATATGTTTTTAGGGCGTGGCCCCTGTGGCCCTTATATGTACATGATCATTCACATCAAAGTATGTTAAAGAGGGTCTCCAACTTCTAATTTTTAACTTCCAGTGATTCATTAGTGAGGCCCCGAGAGGGACGTAAATCTTGATCAGCGCACTGCCTACTCTGTGCTATTTTAACTGCACAGCAATACTCTAGCAAGGTATGGGGAACCAGTGGTTTCGTGAAAAAACAAGTTCGCAAAGACCGATTTTTCGTAAGGGACTATAGCTTCGTAGATGACAGTTTCGTAGAGGTTTTCAAATTTTCATTTAATAGACTTTTTTTCATATTGTGAATAAATATTATGTACTTTGATGTAATATTTACAAAGTATCTACTCAGTTTATTTATACAAGACATTACATCGATCGTATTAATACCTTGGATGTACACTTTGAATACATACTATCATTAACAATGATAATTTATTGCTTATATGCACTTATTTTACTATTTTCACTCTCTACAAAACTGTTTGTCATTTCATCTACGAACCTGTAAAAAAATCCCATCTACGAACCTGTTTCCTCTACGAATATACCTACACCCAAGGTATGAATGGAAAGACTATTAACTTATATTTATAAGGCGACCCCCCTTCTAGCAGGTTGTTGAAACAGTCGACATGACAGACAACTCGTTTACAAGATTGCGTAAGGGTAAATTTAGGTTGGTAATTTTTAAGTGAAATGTCATGTGTAATTAAAAAATAAATAAGTTACTTACGGTGTTTGTTATTTTATTAAATGATTTATCATTTGCTTCTGATAACAAGCAAGGCTACAGTCAACAAACTCCCATTACTGTGTCATGTTTCGTTTTCATCATTCTCCTTTCAGAAATCTAAACAAACGTTCAGTCAAGGTACTGGTAATGCTATATATTTGTTTCAAGCCTTTTCATTGGATAAAAGAATGGAAGTTGTTATAGTGCACCAATCAGAAAATCTAACACAAATTGCATATTGAAAAGGCCTAACCGATGTAAAGAATAATTACTGCCTAGTAAAATCTGAGTTATACATCGCCTTCATAATTGATAAAATAATTTGGGCAGCATAAGTTTTCTTAAATATATGAATAGAGAAATCTATAGTCACCATATCAGTCATCGAAACGATGTTAATTAATAAATTAATCATTATAAATTTATTGTTATCCTTAATTATGTCAAATTATTTAATCACAAGGTTCTATCTCGTATGACACTGACACTAACATAACATGTTCAGAGATGCCAACCCCTAAGTGGTGCAAATAGTAGTCTCAAGGGTCAAAATTAGTTGTTTTACCACAAAATTAGTAGTCAACTAAATACTTAAATAACTAGATTAGTGTTTGTGGGACACGGCAAAAGCAGAGCAGCCCCGAAACTTGGGGTTTCGCCTTACCCTGTTCAGCCTTCTACAAGCCTCGATCAGCATATTGGGCATTTTCTTGTGACCTTGACTTTTGACACTCAAGGTCACGCAATCAATGAATACATTTAATTGAATATAACATTAATGTAACGAATTAAAGTGTTAAAAGTTAAAATAATCCATTTTCTCAATATATGTTGACCTTGCTGTCACCTTGACCTTTGACCTTGAAAGTGAACATATCATTGTAATTCCCCAGAGGTGTAAACACTTATGTATACATGTTCATGAGTTCTGAAAAGCTGAATGGGATTAAGTTATATCCAAATTAGTTGCACATTGCAATAACAAAAATCTCATGACCTTGACCTTTGACCTTCAAGGTTACAAATCAATGAACACAGCAAGATGGGTGATAGGGCTTTCTCTGTGAAGGCTCCTACTTTGTGGAATCACCTGCCACAGCAGATCAAAAGTGCAGAAAACTACCCTTCATTTTGCAGCCTCCTCAAAACATTCCTCTTCAAAGAAGCCTACAACTCTCACCACTAACTTTTCCCACCTCTTAAGCGCCACTGAGCAGCATTAGTTGGAAGCAAGGCGCTCTATAAATGCATTATTATATTATTATATTGAGTATAATAATCATCTATTGATTAAAAGTGTTCATTGTTAAAATAAAACATTTTCGCAAAACCATGCTAAAGTAGTGACCTTGCTGTGACCTTGACCTTGGACAGATTGTAGCGAAAACCTTTTCAAAATTTTTTACTCTTCCAAGGATGATACATACCAAGTTAGAGCTTCATAGCACAAAAACTTTTCAAGTTATCGTGTTTACAAGGAATTTTTTAGTGATTTTATAGCTCGTGACCTTGACCTTTGACCTTGAAAGTGAACATGTCATTGTAATTCTCCAGAGGTGTAGACACTTATACATGTTCATGAGTTCTGAAAAGCTTAATGGGATTAAGTTATATCCAAATTAGTTGCACATTGCAATAATACAAATCTTATGACCTTGACCTTTGACCTTCAAGGTTACACAATCAATGAACACTTTTCATTGAGGATAACAATCATCTATTGATTAAAAGTGTTCATTGTTAAAATAAAGCATTTTTGCAAAACCATGCTAAAGTAGTGACCTTGCTGTGACCTTGACCTTGGACAGATTGTAGTGAAATCCTTTTAAAAATTTTTACTCATGCATCCAAGTCAGAGCTTCATAGCACAAAAACTTTTCAAGTTATTGCGTTTACAAGGAATTTGTTAGTGATTTTATAGCTCGTGACCTTGACCTTTGACCTTGAAAGTGAACATGTCAAAATCGTTCCCCCGAGGTATAAGCAGTAATTTATGAATACAAGTTCTGAAAAGCTTAGTAGAAAAAAGTTATAGCCATTAGTATGAGCGCGGGGCGGCGGCGGCGGCGGAAAGTGCACAAAAACTGATAGCAGCCCCGTCCTAACAGTTCCGATGTTCGCTGTTGTATCGTCTGCACAAGCTAAACTAAACTCAATCCGGTTTATTTTCTAAATTATTTGAACTATTATGCCGTATATGAAACAAAGAAACCGGTTACGCTTTCTAGAACGGAAGACAGTCGCGCGATGCACTAAACTGAATTCGGTATATCTTCCAAGCGTTTGAAGTGCATGACAAATCGTAACCGGTTTCGTTTTCTAGAACAGTAAACATAGTCACGTGATTTATCATTCCAATATGATCGTAACTGTCGCTCATTTTCCGATTCATTTTTCAAGGTACTGAAATCAGTTTCAGATTACTGATATACACTTTCGCTGAGTGTCAACATCATGTCCGGTAATAATTATGAATTTTATTTGTCATTAAATTTGTTTTATGGAAGGTAAGTCACAGTGTAGAAAATTGTTTTTGTAACACAAATTTATGTTCATACGTTTTTTAATCTATGTATAATTTTTGCATGTGTTTTTATTCAAAATCGTAGATTTTTTAGTTGAATCGTATTGGCGTAGTATTAGGTCGAAATTCGTAGCAACTACGATAAAATCGTACAGGTTGGCATCTCTGCATGTTATCGGCCAGCAAACACGTGTTGAATATTTCCTTTGGTCCGGTACATGGATAATTTTGATTGATAAGTTATTTTGAATTTTCATTCATATTTCTCTCTATACCGTAATTTCTCTATTATTTCGACCCTAAATATTTCAAAACATTTTCAGATCACGTCCATGGTCGAATTATTTCTCACATATGTTTGTTTGTTCGGTAGGATCGTCAAAATATTAGATGGGATTTACATAAATACCTTTCTCCAGCGATTAGATGCATGTTGTTCCATAACTAAAACTAGAAGCACGTGTTGATTTTCATCCAAAGTATTATTCATTGTTTGTTCAGTCTCAGGAATTAATTTTCCAAATGGTGACTGTTTACGCATGGTGATCATAATTCCAATTCAGAGGTATTATTGAAAAAAGAAAAGAAAAAAGAGCAGGTCCACCTAAAAATACTTCAATATAATTAGAAGTTTGCAAGAAATAATTTACTCGATACAAGAAGCCATGTTTTAGCTGTACTCCTTGCACAGAATATAGCCTTCGGTGCTTTCATGTCGATAACAATGATGTTTTGAGTTTTGATATAAATTTCATTATTGATTTAGGGGCCCACCCTGTATATAGAGGGACCACCTTAATCTCTCTAAACCGAGTAAATCGAGATATGTTTTAAAATAAATATTATGATGAAAACACTCAAAATAAATATCAAAATAAAATTCCTGACATTCTTCTGTCGGTAAAATTCAAGTCAAGCTTAGATTTCAAATATAAACCTAAAAATATTAAAATGTAAAAACATGTGTTCTTGACTATATTAGGAGGCATCAAGTAGGCCACTGGTGTCACAGGAAATTGAGAATAATCAAATATAATTTTAAAACAATCAATAATCAACTACCTTTGTTTATCTAATCTTTAATCATTTGGTAAGAGATCGACAGCCATTACTGTGACATGACCTATCTGCATAACACGTCCTGATTGGATAAGACACACGGATTTCCCCAAAAGGGCCAATGATATTACCTGTTTCATTTTGTTGTTATTCTTAGACACGATGGAACCACGCAAAACAACGGATTTAGATCTATGATGTGCTTACAGACTGTAACTGCATATTTATCTGGTCGCATTGATATTTTGGGCTTTTGTGTGACCATACTTTTGTTACAATTGTTTAGTATTACATCGAACCAAGAAAGACTATGATTTGAACTACAAATAAATGTTTACTGCATTAGCTGTAAATTTCTTTGTTTTTTTCACATTTTGTTGAATGTTGACTATTTTTTTCATCCTTAATATACCTTAATAGTTTAATATCGCGATGAATTAATTGTTTTTATGATAAAAATATTTTTGGTTGTACCAGGCTATCATTGAAGGAGATCGTCGGCTTTAGCTTCGATATTAATTTCATTATCCATTTAGGGGCCCCGCAGTGTTTGAACTGTGCCCTTAACCTGTATACAAGTGTAAACATAAGTGTAAAAATACGATTGATAGCTTGCTTGAAGAATTTCAACATAAATAATTTGTGAGTGGTAAGGAATAATATTGACATTAACGCTATTAGTATTTTTTTTATGTTATGTTTTCATTCCGAGATGTGAGTGAAGCGCGATCGTCAAAATACAACAATCAAAACTAGTAAAAACTTTACATCGACAAGAATTATTCAAGTCAGAGCTTTTTACAGTTACATTAATATAAACAGCATATGAAATATAACCTAAATATCATTGGTATTTCAAGGGAAAAATAAACTGTAAAGGCTGTTATCATGAGATTACAAGAGTGATTACAGTTAATTAATTAAGGAGAAGATCATAGGCTGACGGGATGAAGTAACCTTGATCGCGGTTAATTGATGGCTGAATCTTTTTGATTTCCTTTACAGTTTATTTTTCCCTTGAAATACCAATGATATTTAGGTTATATTTCATATGCTGTTTATATTAATGTAACTGTAAAAAGCTCTGACTTGAATAATTCTTGTCGATGTAAAGTTTTTACTAGTTTTGATTGTTGTATTTTGACGATCGCGCTTCACTCACATCTCGGAATGAAAACATAACATAAAAAAAATACTAATAGCGTTAATGTCAATATTATTCCTTACCACTCACAAATTATTTATGTTGAAATTCTTCAAGCAAGCTATCAATCGTATTTTTACACTTATGTTTACACTTGTATACAGGTTAAGGGCACAGTTCAAACACTGCGGGGCCCCTAAATGGATAATGAAATTAATATCGAAGCTAAAGCCGACGATCTCCTTCAATGATAGCCTGGTACAACCAAAAATATTTTTATCATAAAAACAATTAATTCATCGCGATATTAAACTATTAAGGTATATTAAGGATGAAAAAAATAGTCAACATTCAACAAAATGTGAAAAAAACAAAGAAATTTACAGCTAATGCAGTAAACATTTATTTGTAGTTCAAATCATAGTCTTTCTTGGTTCGATGTAATACTAAACAATTGTAACAAAAGTATGGTCACACAAAAGCCCAAAATATCAATGCGACCAGATAAATATGCAGTTACAGTCTGTAAGCACATCATAGATCTAAATCCGTTGTTTTGCGTGGTTCCATCGTGTCTAAGAATAACAACAAAATGAAACAGGTAATATCATTGGCCCTTTTGGGGAAATCTGTGTGTCTTATCCAATCAGGACGTGTTATGCAGATAGGTCATGTCACAGTAATGGCTGTCGATCTCTTACCAAATGATTAAAGATTAGATAAACAAAGGTAGTTGATTATTGATTGTTTTAAAATTATATTTGATTATTCTCAATTTCCTGTGACACCAGTGGCCTACTTGATGCCTCCTAATATAGTCAAGAACACATGTTTTTACATTTTAATATTTTTAGGTTTATATTTGAAATCTAAGCTTGACTTGAATTTTACCGACAGAAGAATGTCAGGAATTTTATTTTGATATTTATTTTGAGTGTTTTCATCATAATATTTATTTTAAAACATATCTCGATTTACTCGGTTTAGAGAGATTAAGGTGGTCCCTCTATATACAGGGTGGGCCCCTAAATCAATAATGAAATTTATATCAAAACTCAAAACATCATTGTTATCGACATGAAAGCACCGATGGCTATATTCTGTGCAAGGAGTACAGCTAAAACATGGCTTCTTGTATCGAGTAAATTATTTCTTGCAAACTTCTAATTATATTGAAGTATTTTTAGGTGGACCTGCTCTTTTTTCTTTTCTTTTTTCAATAATACCTCTGAATTGGAATTATGATCACCATGCGTAAACAGTCACCATTTGGAAAATTAATTCCTGAGACTGAACAAACAATGAATAATACTTTGGATGAAAATCAACACGTGCTTCTAGTTTTAGTTATGGAACAACATGCATCTAATCGCTGGAGAAAGGTATTTATGTAAATCCCATCTAATATTTTGACGATCCTACCGAACAAACAAACATATGTGAGAAATAATTCGACCATGGACGTGATCTGAAAATGTTTTGAAATATTTAGGGTCGAAATAATAGAGAAATTACGGTATAGAGAGAAATATGAATGAAAATTCAAAATAACTTATCAATCAAAATTATCCATGTACCGGACCAAAGGAAATATTCAACACGTGTTTGCTGGCCGATAACATGCAGAGATGCCAACCTGTACGATTTTATCGTAGTTGCTACGAATTTCGACCTAATACTACGCCAATACGATTCAACTAAAAAATCTACGAATTTGAATAAAAACACATGCAAAAATTATACATAGATTAAAAAACGTATGAACATAAATTTGTGTTACAAAAACAATTTTCTACACTGTGACTTACCTTCCATAAAACAAATTTAATGACAAATAAAATTCATAATTATTACCGGACATGATGTTGACACTCAGCGAAAGTGTATATCAGTAATCTGAAACTGATTTCAGTACCTTGAAAAATGAATCGGAAAATGAGCGACAGTTACGATCATATTGGAATGATAAATCACGTGACTATGTTTACTGTTCTAGAAAACGAAACCGGTTACGATTTGTCATGCACTTCAAACGCTTGGAAGATATACCGAATTCAGTTTAGTGCATCGCGCGACTGTCTTCCGTTCTAGAAAGCGTAACCGGTTTCTTTGTTTCATATACGGCATAATAGTTCAAATAATTTAGAAAATAAACCGGATTGAGTTTAGTTTAGCTTGTGCAGACGATACAACAGCGAACATCGGAACTGTTAGGACGGGGCTGCTATCAGTTTTTGTGCACTTTCCGCCGCCGCCGCCGCCCCGCGCTCATACTAATGGCTATAACTTTTTTCTACTAAGCTTTTCAGAACTTGTATTCATAAATTACTGCTTATACCTCGGGGGAACGATTTTGACATGTTCACTTTCAAGGTCAAAGGTCAAGGTCACGAGCTATAAAATCACTAACAAATTCCTTGTAAACGCAATAACTTGAAAAGTTTTTGTGCTATGAAGCTCTGACTTGGATGCATGAGTAAAAATTTTTAAAAGGATTTCACTACAATCTGTCCAAGGTCAAGGTCACAGCAAGGTCACTACTTTAGCATGGTTTTGCAAAAATGCTTTATTTTAACAATGAACACTTTTAATCAATAGATGATTGTTATCCTCAATGAAAAGTGTTCATTGATTGTGTAACCTTGAAGGTCAAAGGTCAAGGTCATAAGATTTGTATTATTGCAATGTGCAACTAATTTGGATATAACTTAATCCCATTAAGCTTTTCAGAACTCATGAACATGTATAAGTGTCTACACCTCTGGAGAATTACAATGACATGTTCACTTTCAAGGTCAAAGGTCAAGGTCACGAGCTATAAAATCACTAAAAAATTCCTTGTAAACGCGATAACTTGAAATGTTTTTGTGCTATGAAGCTCTAACTTGGTATGTATCATCCTTGGAAGAGTAAAAAATTTTGAAAAGGTTTTCGCTACAATCTGTCCAAGGTCAAGGTCACAGCAAGGTCACTACTTTAGCATGGTTTTGCGAAAATGTTTTATTTTAACAATGAACACTTTTAATCAATAGATGATTATTATACTCAATATAATAATATAATAATGCATTTATAGAGCGCCTTGCTTCCAACTAATGCTGCTCAGTGGCGCTTAAGAGGTGGGAAAAGTTAGTGGTGAGAGTTGTAGGCTTCTTTGAAGAGGAATGTTTTGAGGAGGCTGCAAAATGAAGGGTAGTTTTCTGCACTTTTGATCTGCTGTGGCAGGTGATTCCACAAAGTAGGAGCCTTCACAGAGAAAGCCCTATCACCCATCTTGCTGTGTTCATTGATTTGTAACCTTGAAGGTCAAAGGTCAAGGTCATGAGATTTTTGTTATTGCAATGTGCAACTAATTTGGATATAACTTAATCCCATTCAGCTTTTCAGAACTCATGAACATGTATACATAAGTGTTTACACCTCTGGGGAATTACAATGATATGTTCACTTTCAAGGTCAAAGGTCAAGGTGACAGCAAGGTCAACATATATTGAGAAAATGGATTATTTTAACTTTTAACACTTTAATTCGTTACATTAATGTTATATTCAATTAAATGTATTCATTGATTGCGTGACCTTGAGTGTCAAAAGTCAAGGTCACAAGAAAATGCCCAATATGCTGATCGAGGCTTGTAGAAGGCTGAACAGGGTAAGGCGAAACCCCAAGTTTCGGGGCTGCTCTGCTTTTGCCGTGTCCCACAAACACTAATCTAGTTATTTAAGTATTTAGTTGACTACTAATTTTGTGGTAAAACAACTAATTTTGACCCTTGAGACTACTATTTGCACCACTTAGGGGTTGGCATCTCTGAGTTACATGTTATGTTAGTGTCAGTGTCATACGAGATAGAACCTTGTGATTAAATAATTTGACATAATTAAGGATAACAATAAATTTATAATGATTAATTTATTAATTAACATCGTTTCGATGACTGATATGGTGACTATAGATTTCTCTATTCATATATTTAAGAAAACTTATGCTGCCCAAATTATTTTATCAATTATGAAGGCGATGTATAACTCAGATTTTACTAGGCAGTAATTATTCTTTACATCGGTTAGGCCTTTTCAATATGCAATTTGTGTTAGATTTTCTGATTGGTGCACTATAACAACTTCCATTCTTTTATCCAATGAAAAGGCTTGAAACAAATATATAGCATTACCAGTACCTTGACTGAACGTTTGTTTAGATTTCTGAAAGGAGAATGATGAAAACGAAACATGACACAGTAATGGGAGTTTGTTGACTGTAGCCTTGCTTGTTATCAGAAGCAAATGATAAATCATTTAATAAAATAACAAACACCGTAAGTAACTTATTTATTTTTTAATTACACATGACATTTCACTTAAAAATTACCAACCTAAATTTACCCTTACGCAATCTTGTAAACGAGTTGTCTGTCATGTCGACTGTTTCAACAACCTGCTAGAAGGGGGGTCGCCTTATAAATATAAGTTAATAGTCTTTCCATTCATACCTTGGGTGTAGGTATATTCGTAGAGGAAACAGGTTCGTAGATGGGATTTTTTTACAGGTTCGTAGATGAAATGACAAACAGTTTTGTAGAGAGTGAAAATAGTAAAATAAGTGCATATAAGCAATAAATTATCATTGTTAATGATAGTATGTATTCAAAGTGTACATCCAAGGTATTAATACGATCGATGTAATGTCTTGTATAAATAAACTGAGTAGATACTTTGTAAATATTACATCAAAGTACATAATATTTATTCACAATATGAAAAAAAGTCTATTAAATGAAAATTTGAAGACCTCTACGAAACTGTCATCTACGAAGCTATAGTCCCTTACGAAAAATCGGTCTTTGCGAACTTGTTTTTTCACGAAACCACTGGTTCCCCATACCTTGCTAGAGTATTGCTGTGCAGTTAAAATAGCACAGAGTAGGCAGTGCGCTGATCAAGATTTACGTCCCTCTCGGGGCCTCACTAATGAATCACTGGAAGTTAAAAATTAGAAGTTGGAGACCCTCTTTAACATACTTTGATGTGAATGATCATGTACATATAAGGGCCACAGGGGCCACGCCCTAAAAACATATTTTCATCTTCTTCTATAAAACCATAAGGTCTAGAAAGCTGAAACTTGGTGTACAGACTCCTTGACTAGTGAGGATTATAAATTGTAGCTTTGGAGGCCCTGTGGCCCGTAATAGGGGCCAGAGGGGCGACACCCTTAAAACTTATTTTCATCTTCTTCTCCAGGGACAAAAGGCCCAGAAAGCTGAAACCTTAAGAATATACTCTTTGACCAGTGAGGATTATGATTGATAGCTTTTGTGGCCCTGTTGCCCTTAATAAGGGCCTCAGGGGCCACACCCTTTAACAGAATTTCACATTTGCCACACCCTAAGGCAAAATTGATATGAAGCCTGATGAGCTACAGAGCCACTGGCTCTATTTTTTAGGATTATGAGATTCTGACAAACGTAAGTTAATTACGCTGATAATTTTACAAGCTTTTTTAAAAAAACAATCGTTTGATGTTTACATTTGCCGATAAAGTCTTTTTTTCTCTATAGTTTTCTGACGAAGAAAGATTTTATTTCGGAACTTCAATGAGTCATAGGATATTATTTTCCGAACAGAATGATATAACGCTTGAGTATTTTAAAAGCACTTTGAAACGAACTTTGCCACTTTCAACAAGATACATAAATTAGCTAGCTATTACTTAGTAAGAAAAACATGCACCTCCACGTCGCTTTTCTTATTATACCCCCGCCTTACAGCGTAAGCAGGGGTATATTGCGTTTAGGGCTGGGACGGGTAATCCGGGTATCCGGGACGGGTGGGTAATGAGTTGGACCCGAGTACCCGTAACATTACCCGGACCCTTTTTGTTCATGTGACAAACATTGAAATAAATGAAGAATTAATTAAAAGTGTGTCAGTGTTTGTTATAGTTCTTAATCACAACAAATTGTAGTTCTAGCAACTTGTGAAGCATTCATATTATGTAAACTTTTGTTCTGATCCCACCCACAGACAATCTATCATAAGTAGTTGACTAGTTGGTGAAAACTAATTACTAGTTTTCATGTGTTTGATGTTTCATGTCAAATTTGTTAATGATGTAATGCAAAAATAAAGTCTGATGTTATTAAATCTGATTGTATCAAACTTTTAACATGCAGGTAACGTTTTTAATACCATATTTTCCTAATTTCAATTTGAACAGATCATTATATAATCTGCAAACATCGCAAAGAGGTTAAAAGTAAGAAAGACACATTGCAAATTAATTTTGATGTCTTGTGAAAAGGGTATTTGTTATTCAAATAATTTTATATAGATGATTTGCCCCCTTCTTTGTGGCTGAGACAAGATGGAAACACAATATATTTTGTTTTGGCTTGATAATTAACTTAAAACAGTGTTTTGAAGGGTACCCGGCTAGGGTAGGGTAATAGGGGGTCGGGTACCCGGGTAGGAAATTTTTTTTTTTTTTTTTTTCTGTTTTAATGTTGATTTATTTGTATTACGTATTGGTGCAAACAAAATGTTGACTAGACTATAACATTTAGTCTCAGAAGTATTTTTTTCAATATCGACAATATTTTTAAACAAATCATGTATTATAACAAAATGGAGCCCAGAAGATGCTTAAGCTGAGCGATCTAGACTTTTTTTTTTTTTTTTTTTTTTTTTATTACACAGAAGTTACCACGATTTTAACAGTGAATACGATCCTACGTGGTGAGGAATCGCATTACATGTTTTTGAGAATAAGTAACAAATATTGTGGCGTCTTAAATCTGTGTCAGTATATTAAATCTAATTTAAAGTTTAATTAAAAAAAAAGAATGAGAGAGAAAAACAAAAGGGGGAAAAACAAGTGAGAGAGAGATAGAGAGAAGGGGAGGAGATTTATGTTGTGAAGCAGCCAGTCCATTTTTTTAAAAATTCTTCATTGTCTTTGCCACATATGAATTTTTCTATATCTAAGTGGAATTTTATAATTTTCTTTAAATGGTTAAAGTTTAATTCCTTAATCATACACTTACATTTATAAATGTATTTCTTTATGATAGTGAATAGATGATTGACAAGAATGCTTTGATTGGGGTCGCCAAGAAGAAACGAAGAGAGGTTGATATCAATAATATGATCAGTTTCGTTTTTGAACCAAGTATGAAAGTTTTTTAGCAGTGTCTGCACTTTACTGCAGTTGTAAAGCAGGTGTTCAATCGTTTCATTTTCACTCTCGCATAAAGAACAAAGTTGATCTTCACTTTGTCCAATCTTAAAGAGAAATGATTTAGTTGTAATTATTCGGTGAAGAAGTCAATATTGAAAATTACGGATTTGGTTGTCGATAGTCGAGTTATGATTAATTTCGAAGCATTTTGAAATATGGTCTTGCGTAATAGTGCTGTCTATCTTGCTTTCCCATTTATGACATAATTGTTCAAGTGAGGTCTGGTTTTGATCACATAAAAGTTGGTAGATAAATTTGCAATCTTTGGAACAAATAAGACGTTCCAATATATCACAATTTCTCATAGGGGAGATTATGGTTAAGTTTGTACATTGATTTCTCAATGTAAAAAAGCTGCTTATTTGGAAGATATTTTAACAATTTGAAATATGATAAATATGTATCGCGTATATTGAATTCATTTTGAATAAGTTTAAAATCTTTTATATCACCTGTTCCTTGAAATATTTGGTAGACATATTTTAATCCTTTGTCATGCCATCGGGCAACACAGGTACATCTTTATCGGAGACAAAATTCATTAGCGGCATTTCAAGGAAAGTATTGATATCAGATATATCGTCGCTTCGCAGTTCTGCATAGCTACTGACAACATCTCTCCAAAAGTAATTTTTAATTTGTCTCTTTGCTATGAGTAACTTTCGTTTTTGGAAATT
Organism: Steromphala cineraria; assembly: GCA_916613615.1. Taxonomy (NCBI): domain Eukaryota; kingdom Metazoa; phylum Mollusca; class Gastropoda; order Trochida; family Trochidae; genus Steromphala; species Steromphala cineraria. Next base: position 4,335,438 of record OU744731.1, on the reverse strand, counting down.
AAAAAGAGATGGATCATTACATGGATATAGAGACAATTTTGATAAATTTTGCCAGTGGCCATTTGTTGATATTCTTTTGATCCATTTGATTTTTAAGTATTTGTTGAAATTGCGAAAGTCAATCATTTTTAGGCCCCCGTTCAAATAGTCTTTGGTGAGCATTTTCCTCTTTATTTTATCTCTTTTGCCGGACCATATAAATTTATAAATTAAAGTATCCAATCTTTTAAAGAAGGAGGTATCTGGGTCTGGAAGAGATGTAAAGAGATGTGTGAATAATGGGAGTATTTGGGATTTTATTATTGTAACCTTTCCTCTTAGAGTGAGTATTCTCGAAGACCATAAAAATAAGAGTTTTCTTGCTTTCTCAAATTGCTTTTCGAAATTCGATTCAGTCATATTTTCCGGGTAGGAAATTTAGACTAGTCCCAGCCCTAATAGCGTTCATTCTGTCCGTTCGTCTGTCTGTCTGTCCATCCGACTGTCTGTCCGTCCGTCCGTAAACTTTGTGGAATTTCGACTTCTTCTCCAGAACCCTAGGCCTAAAAAGCTGAAACTTTGTGTACAGGTTCCTTCGCTAATGAGTATTGTTGATTGTAGTTTTGGTGGTTTTGGTTATGCCAACAAATTAATTTCATTTTTAGCTCATCTGGCCTGTAAGGCACGATAGGCTTATGGCATGGCATGGTGTCCTCCCTCCGTCCGTCCGTCCGTCCGTCCGTAAACTTTGTGGAATTTGGACTTCTTCTCCAGAACCATGAGGCGTAAAAAGCTGAAACTTTGTGTACAGAGTCTGTACTGTCTGTACTACAGACTCCTTGGCTATTGAGGATTATAAATTGTAGCTTTGATGGACCTGTGACCCCTAATAAGGGCCACAGGGACCACACCCTAAAAACCTATTTTCATCTTCTCCTCAGAACCATGAGGCCTAGAAAGCTGACACTTTGTTTGCAGACTCCTTGACTAGTGAGGATTATAAATTGTAGCTTTGGTGGCCCTGTGACCCCTTATAAGGGCCACAGGGGCCACGCCCTAAAAACCTATTTACTTCTTCTCCAGAAGCATAAGGCCTAGAAAGCTGAAACTTTGTGTACAGACTCCTTGACTAGTGAGGATTATGAATTGTAGCTTTGGTGACCCTGTGGCCCCTAATAAAGGCAACAGAAACGTACTTCAAATCTATTTTCATCTTCTTCTCCTGAAGTATAAGGCCTAGAAAACTGAAATTTGTCGGGTGGTAACCTGCCTAAATATGGCTTTTAAAAACACTGCCCAACGGCGAACAGAAGCTGTGGTCACTGAAGTGTGTCCAGCGTAGCAGTAGGTGAGTAGTTTCACCTAATGATCTTTTTTCAACGGGTAATGACACATTTTCTAACGTATACAAATATTAAAAAAACACTCAATTTTCGTATATTCCAATAGATTAGATATCCGACAGCTCAATAACGATTTATTCAAGCCCATTATTATTGTATAAACATGTTGTATCGTATATTTCAAAACCCTATCAAATGACGCAGAAAGGCGACTGCCTTGTTAAATTGGCGCCATTATTGCTAGACATGTCCTTTTAAAGTGATAATCTGTCTGTTGTTTGCTGACTCTTACATAACATACACTGACTATTATTTCCGACGGTGACAAATAACAAATCATTTGTATTTTCAATGAACAAACCGAATATTTTCTTCAATCGAATACCTAAAATGTTAAATTTTGTGAGTTTATTGCAATATAAAGATATGTTAGACGGTGAATAATTTTACAAGAGTGCACGTCCGAGTGTTTAGAAGCAGGATGTACCCACGCATCAACCACCAATTATCCTGTGTTTTTATAACCACCTGTTACTCCCAGTGACCCTGAGCGAGTAGGTACGTACTTAATGTCGTTGTAAGGGATGTTATGGTCACTGAAATGGCGTGGTCAGGATAGTGTCTATACACACGTTGTGACTCTGCAACTGGCCTGCTTCACAAGGACTCTGACTAGCTGTAGGTAAGGTTCAGGTAACAACTCTGAGTTCATACACTCTGAATCAGACAGACTGTGGCGCATGCAAGTAAGACAGAAGGCGGAGGATGGTCAATCAGCCGCTGTCCAAGCTCAACTGAATATTTAATCATGAAGTCCGATATTTAAAGATGGTTTGTCCTTGACGGCTAGCTGGAACTCGTTACTTCCCCCTTAAGACATTATGTTTCCAATTACCACATTCATCTCCTGACTTCCACGTAAATATAGTATGACATAACCCTGAACTCTCGACTCTGCCTCGTGGGATGTCCGAGAACAACTTCAAAGGAACTTATAATTACTGGACACGATTTCATGTTATACTGTTTCATGGAGCATGCTTTTGCTCTCTTCAACCGGCAATCTGGCCGAAACTGACCTCGGAATTCATACACAAACAAGTTGTTTACTTGCTTTCTGCAGATTGCAATCATTAGGCTTTACCTCTCTTTCACCTCAAAGTGACCAATTTATTTCTACAGTTTTTAAAATAAAACTATCTTCTAACACATATTTTAACATTATTGGTTGAAAGTCACAGAGCTTCATTCTGTTTCAGCAAGAAAAAGACTTCAACTTCGAGGGTTGTTAATCCTGGAGAAAATAGAGGAAGTTTTGCCAGCACTGTTTTCCAGTTTGTATTCTCGTATTCCCAAATATAAAGGTAACTACTTAATACAAAATCAAAACTTCATACAGCGGAACTATCACTGTACATATATGTTGTAGAAATATTGAAGATACTGCTGTCAAATTAACATTTATATTTATATTTAACAACACAACAACCTGTTGAATTCCTAGTTACAATTATTTTTTTTTAAACCCGTACAAATCTAGTCAACTGTAGGGGTAATGATCTCTCCAATACTAGAGATGTTCATATTAATGATTAAATCGGAGAAATAGTTATTTTTGGTAAAATCTTAAAGACATTCCATTCATTGTAACTGACAATATGCATGGAACATGTGACTTTGTGATAGTCATGATAACCAATTTCAGTTGGACAACTTATTCTTTCAGTATTTAGCACATTAGAAAAAGATTAAGATTAACATTTATATCAAGAATTAGGTATTTGTTGTTTTTAAAAACATTACTAAGTGTAAGATGTTTTTAGTTGAACAGAAAGGTGACACGTTCACCATCAAATGGACAGAAGTTGAGGAGAAACAGAGGAGGAAACTCTTAACCATCGGAAGTCAGGAAGAAGAAGAAAAAGAAGAGTCACCCAAAATGAAGAAAATAGGAGAAGAGTCAACTGAGATGAGGAAAACTGATGTGAAGGATGTCAGAACACTTCCACAAAAAGAGCAAATGTCCAGGGCAAAGAAAACTGAAGTTGATGAAAGATATGATGCTATTGCAGGGAAACTATCCAGACTTGCTTTGGACATGCACGGAACTCATCCTTCACCTAAAGGTTTGAGCTTTTTTTTACTTCAACGCCACTAATGGCTGAAATATTGCCCAAACTGCCTAAAACAATAACTTACTCACTCACACTCTTTTCTTCTTCTAAAAGAAGTTTATTCCACACATGGCTGGAGTATTTATAGAGTGGCGTTTTGCAAATGAAAATGAAAATTGCTAAGCTGACTGCACATTGGATAGATAGAGGATATATTTTGTTTTGAGTGTGATATCACTTATGTCTCATCTAGTGACGGGTTAAAGCCAGTATTAGGCTATATAGGCTTTACCCAGTCACGAGATGAGAGATAAGTGATATCACACTCAAAACAAAATATATTCTGTTTATTATATGCCTCTGTGATCGAAAATGTGGTAATTTATGTCCAAAAGGCTTTGACTCGAGAGTTTTCTGGCGACGTCATACCATTGTTGATCATATCTTAGCGACGGCGATGACGTCGCGTTGATTATAGAAGTAACGTCAAACCATTGTACACATGACGTCATTCCCTCTGTGATATTTTCACTAACTTGAAAAAGTGATGTCACACTCAGTCGCGAGAACACTTTTCTAGAACTGAGAAAACTCAGTCTCTCACCGCTTAGCATATAATAAAATGAACACTATCAGGGAAGTAGCCAAGTTAGCAGAGTGACCGCTGACTCCACCCAGGAGGTCGGGGTTCGATGACTAGCTGCGTCATACCCACAGATGTTCAAAGATCGGAGATGTTGCTTCCCTACTTGACTCTAAGTAATAAAAGGATAGAACATAGCTTGAACTGCCGCTGCTCTGTGACTGTTGGGGGCCGAGAACACAAAAAGAATTTCTGAAAATACAGTGTAGCTAGGATGATAAAGATTTATTATTAGAATGTGACAAAAATGCAAATATGATATGAAAATTCAACAATTTCTAATTCCTAGATCATTTGTAAACAAAATATAGAGTCAGTCTTATTCTGATGTTATACAAAATGATTCTTCTTAATATAGTGCTTCTGCTTAATTTATATTCTATCACAACCAATTTCATGGATTTACAGAATGTGAATATTTTCAACATTGTAATAAAAAATCAATAAATATCCTTTTTCTACCTATTGCATACAATTTAACAGATTCTGTGTTAGATTGATAATTAAATATTATAAGATATGATTCTTTTTTGACCATTTAAAATATAACAACTTATTTTTATACAAAATGAAAACCATATTTGTTCACAGATGATGTGCCTTTATCTGAAGCCATTGGAAGAGAATTGGCATCTATTGGAGACAAAATCAATGGTTTGAAACATTATATGAATAATGATAACATATATAGTCAGTGGTCAACATAGTTATTTTGATGTTCAAATCACAGCTAGTCACACCATTGCTGCATGGAAATTAATTCTATGTATCTTTTCATTAATAAGTAGTATGTAACATGAATTTTCATAATATAAAGGTGTGATCCTCTGTTCTTAAGATATCAAAATTGGTAAGGGGGTGTTATGGTATGGACAAGAGAAGGCAAGACAAGAGAAGTCAAAGGGTGTTATGGTATTGACAAGAGAAGTCAAGGGGTGTTATGGTATGGACAAGAGAGGTCAAAGGGTGTTATGGTATGGACAAGAGAAGTCAAAGGGTGTTATGGTATTGACAAGAGAAGTCAAGGGGTGTTATGGTATGGACAAGAGAACTCAAGGGGTGTTATGGTATTGACAAGAGAACTCAAAGGGTGTTATGGTATGGACAAGAGAAGTCAAAGGGTGTTATGGTATGGACACGAGAACTCAAAGGGTGTTATGGTATGGACAAGATAAGTCAAAGGGTGTTATGGTATGGACAAAAGAACTCAAAGGGTGTTATGGTATGGACAAGAGAACTCAATGGGTGTTATGGTATGGACAAGAGAACTCAAAGGGTGTTATGGTATTGACAAGAGAACTCAATGGGTGTTATGGTATGGACAAGAGAACTGAAAGGGTGTTATGGTATGGACAAGAGAACTGAAAGGATGTTATGGTATTGACAAGAGAACTCAAAGGGTGTTATGGTATTGACAAGAGAACTCAAAGGGTGTTATGGTATTGACAAGAGAACTGAAAGGATGTTATGATATGGACAAGAGAACTCAAAGGGTGTTATGGTATGGACAAGAGAACTCAAAGGGTGTTATGGTATGGACAAGAGAACTCAAAGGGTGTTATGGTATGGACAAGAGAACTCAATGGATGTTATGGTATGGACAAGAGAACTCAAAGGGTGTTATGGTATTGACAAGAGAACTTAATGGGTGTTATGGTATGGACAAGAGAACTCAAAGGGTGTTATGGTATTGACAAGAGAACTGAAAGGATGTTATGGTATTGACAAGAGAACTCAAAGGGTGTTATGGTATTGACAAGAGAACTCAAAGGGTGTTATGGTATGGACAAGAGAACTCAAAGGGTGTTATGGTTTGGACAAGAGAACTCAAAGGGTGTTATGGTATGGACAAAAGAAGGCAAAGGGTGTTATGGTATTGACAAGAGAACTCAATGGGTGTTATGATATGGACAAGAGAAGTCAAAGGGTATTATGGTATTGACAAGAGAACTCAAAGGGTGTTATGGTATGGACAAAAGAAGTCAAAGGGTGTTATGGCATGGACAAGAGAAGTCAAAGGGTATTATGGTATGGACAAGAGAACTCAAAGGGTGTTATGGTATGGACAAGAGAACTCAAAGGGTGTTATGGTATGGCCAAGAGAACTCAAAGGGTGTGATGGTATGGACAAGAGAACTCAAAGGGTGTTATGGTATGGAGAACTACCTACTTATCTATTTGAAGGATAAGCTATAATGCTAAAATCTTGAGTATATATAATCTGAAAGGCCGTGTTGGCTAATGGTAACTTCTTCTCTAGAACCATTTCATAAAGAATTTTAAAATCTTGTGCACTGACTACTTGAATAATGAGGTTTTCAATTTGTATATTTTGTTAGCCTGTGACTTCCAAATAAGGGTCGCAGGGATCACCCTCTAAAAGCTATTGTCATCTTGCTTGCCAGGAGCGAAAGGCCTAGAAACCGTGTGTACAGACTCCTTAGCTGTTACTATTTTAGTTTTAATATTTATAGATTTTTGAACCTGTCCCCATCATATGGTAACCCTGTGACCAAATTATAGATAGTCAAATTATAAAGAGCTAATGAAACAGAGATTAGAAACACAAGTTTCAAATCATTATGTACAATAAATTGAAATGACTGATTAGGTACACAGTCCATGTTTATTTTGTGAAGCTAGATGAAATTACATCAATTTCACAGTGACTCTTTTTTTGCTTTGCCAGTTTGAAAGGTTATTTCCTTGACCATTGTTGCACATTTTTCTGGGAGATGGTGGTAAAGTTTCTTGAAGCGACTGTCACCCTTATCCATTCTGTTGAACAAGGTTATAGATCTGCCCTCCTCTTCCACCTCTGCAAAGAAATATAGTTAAAAACACATTACAAAAGCTGCTATGAAACAAGCTACCCGTTTACTTCATGTCCTTACAAGTTATTGTTTATGATAATAAGAGTTTATCTGGTCTATCAGCTGTTTTCACACTTTACTTGTAGGGTTGAGAAAAATTTAGGTACTTCATACTTCATAAATGGCACTTAAGCCATTTAGCATCATGTTAAGTGATGTAATGTAATACCAAACAGAAAAATAAGTTTGTTTTGAACAAATTTGGACCAATTTGAAATACGGTAGTACTTTTCATCAGACAACTTTAGTGGCAGGAACAATAAATAGATATCCAATTTCCACAATTTGCAAACAAGCAAGTTATGATTATTCACCTTCATACCATTTTTGTCCATCATGCTTACTCTGTCAAAGTTTTAACAGGAAAAGAATAAAGTGAGTTGGTTGTTTTTAAGCAGCTATTGGGCTATACTTGAACCCTAAGCTGTGTCTAATAGAATTAAGACCAACAACATAAAAAACATTGTGTCAGTTTTAAATTGAAGTTTTTTTGCAAGCCAGGAAAAATTACAATTTCAATTAATGAAGATCTATAGTGCTTCACTTTGTAAGCATATACATCTCACCAGGCTCTGTTAACCAAATCATCAGATTGACCTGTGACATCATTCAAATCCAGCCAATCAGCGAATTTCGCTCCACAAGCCAACATCCAAAAACATATTTTCACTCAAGAAATAGCTTATCAAAATGTCCAAAAAGTAAAAGGCATCAAACTTCGAAAGAATTTGTCCAATAAAAACAAAATTGATATTGATTCTCATAAGTCAATGCCATCACTATTTTTCCATTTTAAACCACTCTTTCATCTCAGCAACCATCCAACAAAGGACTTCTGAGCCAAATGCAATATATCCTTTATAACATATGTCAAACATGAAACATGAGTTGCTTACCGTCCAGAAAATCATAAACATCAGGATGAAGACCCCTATGAATTTTTCTCTGGAATAAAATGTCACAAAGACTTGCATCAACCATCATGTACAGACTCGACACTGAGTCAAGGTTGATCTCTTCTTTCAGGTCTTTTGGCTCTGTAAGAAAAGTTTGAAAAGTCTTTAAACTTTTTCTCAGCAAAAGCAAATGTTATTCCATTGATGTTAGTTGTCTGATTGCAAAATTTCTCAATGATAGTTTATTCATTCATCTCTATCTTTTAGTATTTTTGGGATATTTACAATTTATGGTGGTGAGATACTCTGTTTTCTCAGTGAAATAAACCCTCTATCTGGCTACAGTAGTGATAACCTTTACCGTCACTTTACTGAGCAATAAACTTTGTCACCACTCGAGTGGAATCAAGTTTTACATTACAAATTCTGATATATGGTCACACTGTTACAGCGGCAATGGGCTGTTTCAAGTCAACATGACATGGGTCCTTTTTGGCATAATAAGAAGGACTTCATCATAATAATGAATAGAATTAAGTATTTCAATTCAGTATGAGACATAACAATCCCTCGTCCATGTTTCAATGATTTGTTAATATTTTTTATTTATTTACTTCAGAAACTTACCTCTTAAACATAGCAAGGAAACAGAATGATTCTCTTTTTTCATTTGATCTTGTAATGCTTCAGCCGAGGATTGGGCTGGTTCAGAAAATACTATGACTGAAAAGGATCAACATATGGTTAGCATTAAGAAGATGAATGATATGTGCTATATTGCATTCACAAGTTGAAATAATGATTGGGAGAAAATGCTCTTGGAATGATCAATCTCCATAACAACTCCAAAACTACAGTTAGAATTACAACTTTTGGGAAGAAATAGAATGTTTTGAAATCTTATACTTTTAAAGGGCAGTACTTCAGGAGATAACACATACTGAAACCAAACTTTTCTCTCTACACAGAAAATCGTTTCTATAGAAACAAAAGAAAATGTTTATAAATTAGAAAATATGAAAAGGCACCACTTTAGTAGATGGGTAACTGACATACAAGGTTTTAAGAGACAATGAAATATTTTTGAATATTTTTCTGCTTAGGATAAAGATGAATAGGGTACACCAGACAGATGGACAGAGACTGTGATGACTAGCCAGCAGTATGGCATATTGGCAGAATAAAATGCATTTCTGAAAACTCACCATTCATATTCTTGTTCACCTAGAGAAAAAAAGATAAACCATTACAATCAGTTTATAATCATAATTCAAAACAGGAATGTGATTACAGCTAAAAGTAGTTTATTTTGCTCTATATTGAGAATTTAAATAATTGGCTGCTGTCACTCCTTCAGGCATATACTGAGGATGAATTGACATTGTATACTTTAATTGAGATGTTTTTTGTTCCTATTTCTGATGGTTTAGTGCTGACTACCTTTGAGAATGTTGGGTGTCTTGTAGGTTAAAGAACATTTCAAAGCCTCATTGCCTCATCTCAGAATCAAGGGTGAAATGGTTCAAAACTACATTAGTTCTATTGATATCTATAATAACAAGTGTTTGCCACTAACATGGCAATGTCACCAGCCGTTGAGATATTTTGAAATAATTGTCACAATAAGCAAAATGTTTTAATCCCATTGACATTGAGTGCAATGATTCAAAAGATACAGCGTTAACAAGAGTTTCAAAAGTGGACAAAGTGCCACTGCGACCTTGAAAATTAAGTAAAGGTTATCCAAAGTGATTGGTGACTGTATATAATCCCTCAATGTTGGCTGTGACCAAATTTGAGGACATTGAGTTAAAAAGGTTCATGAGATATCTCTTTAACAAATTAAGAGTTTCAAATGTGTTCAAAGTGCTGTTGTGAGTTTGGAAATAATGATAATGTCAACTTAAGTAATTGCTGTCTGCGTAGTCCCTAAATGTAGGATGTGATCAAATTTGAAGACATTTGGTGCAGCAGTAAGATATCAAATGAACAAGAGTTTCAAAAGTGGCAAAAGTGCCCTGGTGACCTTGAAATTAAGGTCAAGGTATCCAAAAGTGACTGGTGTCTACGTAATCCCCCAATGTAATCTGAGACCAAATTTGAACACATTATTATTATTATTATATTATTATTGAGTTAGATCGTGCATCAGCTAGTTAGCTCTGGCACGTATCCTCTTTTCCCTCTCTCGGAATAGATCCACAATGCTATTCCATGAATTGTTCTGATTTGTGAGCAGTTCAGTCAAGGTGGCACTTGTGTCAAACGCCCTTGCATGTTGAAGGGCTTGGCAGTCAAAGATGATATGGAGGATTGTTTCCTCCCCAGAAACACACAGTAGGCAAGTTGCATTGGTGGCTAGATTGAATTTGTGTAGAAAGCTTTGGCACGGATAGTGATGCAACTTTATCCGACTGAGGAGGACTTGATCTCTCCGGTTTACGTTTGCATACCGAACATTGCTTGGTTTGGTCTGGATTTGATGATATTGTCGTCCTGTTGACCCTTTGTTCCACTTGTCTACCCATAAATGTTTGGTGGATGATTTCACTGCACCCATTAATGAGGGAATTGTTGCTACTTGTTTGTTGACCGGTCCACAGCTTGCCGCCAACTTGGCCAATACATCTGCCTTTTCGTTCCCTGATGTGCCGACATGGCTAGGAATCCATTGAAGGGTGACCATTTCTTTGTTTGCCGACAGCAATTGATTAATCCTGCTGCAGAGGTGGAAGTACTCAGTTGGTTTGTAGGATGAAAGGGTCTGCAGTGATGACTTTGAGTCAGTGAGGATAACATATTTGGCATCCAGATCATCTGCTGTTGATATAACTTGAAGAGCTCTTTCAATGGCGACTAGCTCTGCTTCCAAGATGGAGCTGGGACGAAGTGGAATAATGGTTTCTTCACCAGTGTGATGAAAAAATATTCCTGCTCCTGCTCGCTCAGCAGAAAGATCAAGAGAACCATCTGTGTATATCTTAGAATAGTCCTGATATTTCTCATGAATGAGTTCTAGAGAGAGTTTGTGCAACCGCTCTGGAATTTCACTTTTAGATGCATTGTCTGGAAGATTCATCTCTATTGAAGGAGGGGACCACATCCATGGTGGTTGGTCATTCATGATGGCTGTACGTTGGAAGTCAGCTTTCTTTTTGCTGGGTAGGACAATGTTCCGTTCCTTCAGTAGTAGCTTTGTTCTCTGAAAGAAACTGTTGGGAGCTGGAATATCTTTGATGATACCTGGTGAATCTTTCGGTAGGAAGTGCTGTTTGATGCGTTTGCTTAGGATAGCTGACTCAATATATAGATTCAGAGGGATGATATCTGTTTCTATCTCTAGCGCTGATATTGGCGTTGTCTTCAGGGCACCACAAATCATCCGGAGAGCAGCATTTTGGATTCTTTCTATTTTGTTGATATTACTTGCGCTGCATGAGGACCAAATCTCCATGGCATAGCACATCTTGCTTCGGAGGTAAGCCAGATAGAATGTTCTCAAGGTAGAGAAGTCTGCTCCCCAGTACTGCGAGGCAATGGTTTTCATGATGTTCAACCTCTTAGTACAGGCCTCAACGAGGAGGTCAATGTGCTTTGTCCATGTTAGTGTGGGGTCTAATGTGAGACCAAGGATTTTAGGATGCTTGTTATACTTTATTTCTTGTCCTCCAAGTTTGATGCCCAGATTGTCTAGGGGAAGTAGATGTTTACGTCTTCTTGTAATCACTGTGTATTCTGTCTTCTCCCTTAATACTTTGAGATGCCACACTTGTGCCCATTTGTCAATGGCTTCCATGCACTTGTTGAGAGAACTCACAATGTAGTTAAGATCATGGTGAGTGATCAGGATTGAACCGTCGTCTGCGTAGGTTACCTGTAGACATGGATCTGGTACAAACAGAGGAAGGTCATACATGAGGATGTTAAAGATGGTTGGACTGAGAATGGCGCCTTGAGGTGTACCAGCTCTGATTCTGAACTTTTCTGATTTTGAATTTGCAACCTGGACTTTGATGTATCTCTCATCTAGGAAGCTTCTGATGATCTTGAGCATGCGTCCTGAGATACCTATTGTTGCTGCTTTGGTGATCAAACCTTCCCACCATACCTTGTCAAATGCACCTTCAAGGTCAATAAGTACAACAACAGTGTATTCCTTATTATGTAGGCCTAAATGACATTGCTCAGTGATCTTCATGAGCGCATCGATTGTTCCTGTCTTTGCACGGAAACCACACTGAGAGTGATGAAATATCTTATCACTATGTATATTCCAGTTTAGTCTCTTGTTGATGAGTCTTTCAAAGAGTTTGCCTAAGCATTATGTCAGTGCTACTGGACGATATGATTTTATTTTTGATTTGTCTTTAGCTGGCTTCAGAAGAGGGATGATTTTGCTAATCTTCCATTCATTTGGGTAGTTTCCCTCTCTCCAAATCTCATTGAAAAGGTTGAGAATCATCTTTTTCCCAGGTGGGGGTAGGTCTGTAAGCATCTGATTGTGAATTCTATCATCACCTGTGGCCGAGTTTTTAAGTTCAGCTAGGGCTAGGCTGAGTTCCGAAGTTGTGAAAGGCGGGTCACACTCATCATCCATTTCACAGAGAAGATCCAAGGAATTCTGAGCTAACTCTTCAACACCATTGAATTCCGAGGCAGTTGTTTCATGAGCATCGTTACATTTCTTGGTATAGTGGGCAGCAAAGAGAGCTGCTTGATCATCACTCTCAGTTATTATTTCGCCTTCCTGTTCTAGGGCTGCTTGTTGTCTGTTGTTGGAGCCATTAATAACCTTAATTTTCTTCCAGATCACATTGGACGGAGTGTTCCGGTTAAGAGATGATATAAATTCTCTGAAACCAGCTCGTTTTGTTTGTACAATTATTTTGGTGACTTTGGCTTGCTGTCTCTTGTAATTTATCATGTCTTTGATGGTCCGAGAGCGCTTGAATTTTCTTCTGAATTGTCTTTTGGTTCTCTTTTCTTTGGCAATTTCAGAATTCCACCATGGGGTTGAGGGGTGCTTGTGCTGTCTTGTGTTTGGATAGCTTTTCTCTGCAGCTTCTATGATGCTGGAAGATACAGCGATGACTTTGTTCTCAAGGCTAATGTCACTCTCTTGGAAGCAGAGTAAGTTGTCAACTGCTTTGTGGTACAGCGCTGATGAGAATAATTCCCTTTTGGCTTTCTTGATGTTCCATCTGGGCTGGAATGTACCTATAGAGGTAGAACCTGGACGTTCCAGGCTTGTAAGTATTGGAAAATGATCACTCTTCAGTGTGTCGTCCAGAACCCTCCAATCTGTCTCTTTGGCCTAATGAACAGTCCAAGGGTGAATATAGTGTAAGGCATCGAACATTCAGTCCATAGTTTGGACCGGTCATTTATTACGATGGGGTGGGTGGGGGGGGGGGGGGGTAGAAGGGAGGTGTCAGTCATAAGGGGCGTGGACAGATGTGATGTGACGTCACAAAATCAATTTAATACAGGTATGAACTGATTTTCTCTTAGAGTGTTCAGTGAATCAGGTACACCAAAGCAAATTCCATTTACCGTATCCTCGCGGGTATAAGATCAGGGGGCCCGGCAAACAAATATCTTGAAAATAGGGGGATGGGCTTTAAACCGCGAGTGACCCCAACCAAGAAAATCCTTCATGCGAGTTGCATTGCAAATATTATGATAATGAGCACGAAAGAATATTAATAATGTTATTTGTCGTCAAGAAATTACGGTTGAGATTCCAAGTACAGTAAAACAATGTGCTTTCGCGAAATTATATTTGACAAAGATATCTTTGATCTTTGATTAAATATTATAAATAAGTTTGGAAATATGCCATATTAAACATTTAGAATGGATAACAAGCCTTATAAAGCGATAGTTCTTGATTATATTTTGGGAATCAAATATTTGATTAATTCCCGATCGCTGATGCAAGTGAAGCCACGTACATCGTGATTTCTGCTGGAATTTAACAGTACGTTAATGATGCATGACTATTCAAAAACAATATATTGTTTTATTTTTATTAATTGACAATGTATATAGTCATTAGAAACAACAACAGGACAATGTATTTTTATTTTTCAAGATGTAAACTTGTGCATTTTGCTTCCGGTGTAAATTTCGCCAACTCGATCTTCTGACATCGATTGTGTCACACTCTCGAGAATTGGGGGGTGGGCCATAAACCGAGAATGACCCCAACCTGCTCAACCCTGAAAAATGGGGGGTGGGCTTTAGTTCGAGGGTGGTCATATACCCGCGAGGATACGGTATGTTTTTTACATATATGTCATTACTTTTCATTTTTTTAATATAAGTGTTCAAATTAAATTTTTCAAGACTGAATATTAGTGAGGTTGAACAGAACATTTTACTTCCCAAAAGATTAAATGGAATCACTCCTGCTAAGTTGAGATTGAGAAACACTTTTAACAGACATTATCTTACCTTCTCTTTGCTCACACAGTTTTCATGGATTTTCTCAGGATTCAAGTGTACTGGAAAAATTGTAGAGACCCCTCGTAGCATCAATTCATTTTGAATTTATTAATTAGTGAGAGATTAGGTGAGATTTTAGAAATTAGAAATTATTTGTAAAAAACATGTTTGTACTTTTTTACCTTTTAAACCTGGCATACCCTTTCATTATCATAGATCTGTACATTTGGAAGAATGAGACATATTTGAGTTAATAATGAATATCACCTTCTGTGATAAAAAAAGTAATGTAAGTAATATTACCATGTACCAGTCTCTTCTGGAGTTGACTGACCTCTTTAACTCTTTCTTCATACTGGAAATGTGAAGAGTATCAAAAGAATATCAACATAAACAGAATTCAATAAGACTTTATGAGATATGTGACAAATGGTTCTTTTGCACGCCTCACTGTGGCATTCAATTTGCAAGCACATCACATTTCAGGTTTTCAGGAGGTTGACTTCTCTAGCGTAGTCAGAGCAGGGGCAGATAATTTCAGTAGTGATTTCCTAATGAACAGTCCAAGGGTGGATACAGTGTAAAGCATCGAACATTCAGTCCTTGGTTACAGTTCATTCAGTCATAAGGGGCGTGGCCAGATGTGATGTGACGTCACAAAATCAATTTAATACAGGTATGAACTGATTTTCTCTTAGAATTTTCAGCGAATCAGGTACACCAGAGCAAAGTCCATTTATGTTTTTCACATACCGGTATATGTCATTACTTTGCATTTTCAATATCAGTGTTCAAATTAAATTTGTCAAGACTGAATATCAGTGAGGCTGAATAGAACATTTCACTTCCCAAAAGATTAAATGGAATCACTCCTGCTAAGTTGAGATTGAGAAACACTTTTAACAGACATTATCTTACCTTCTCTTTGCTCACACAGTTTTCATGGATTTTCTCAGGATTCAAGTGTACTGAAAAAATTGTAGAGACCCCTCGTAGCATCAATTCATTTTGAATTTATTTATTAGTGAGAGATTAGGTGAGATTTTAGAAATTAGAAATTATTTGTAAAAAACATGTTTGTCTTTGACAAATATTTGTTATCAAATCATTCATAATTTTTACCAGATATTTTACCAGAATTCTTTAAAATATAACAGAAATAAAATAGATGCTTAAATTTGTTTTTGTCAAAATATTTTGATAGATAAGAAAATTTTAAATTAGACATTTGTTTCTCACCATATTTTCCAAGCTGTTCGAAAGGAACCACCATTTTGGTTTGTATGTCAACACCAAATTTTGTGCCCTCCGGAATTACTTTGCCAGCTTTCCCACTGAAGATGACCTTCAACAACTTTTCAATGTATTCCTTGTCGATCGTGACCCCTGGTTTGACCTCTATCTCCATGACAACAGAACCACTCCGGACCTTGTAATGACTGGCATCCGAACTCTCGACACGAACGTTGATGAGCTCTGTTTCATCCGTGAACTCCTTCACCAACAGATTGTCTAGCCTTTCGTCCCTGGGGTTCGTGGTAAAGACAACGATCACCTTTGACTTGGTGGCTGGTGGCACTGTTTGAAAACAAAAGCAATAATTTAAAACTTTCCAGTCGAGTATTTAACTTTCTTGCGCTTTATAGACATGAAGATTTCCACATTGTGAACATGGACAGGGGATCAGTTTCAAGAAGTTCAATAATCTGAGCCAACACAATATATACAAAAAAAACAAGACCACAGGCAGAGTTCTCAAGCCATATGATTTCAGCCTTGTAAGGTTTCTGATTCTGTAATAGCACTCATTTTGGCAATAGAGTCACTAAAGCTACAATTAATAGTAAGTTATACACACGGATGGATGGACAGATTAAGTGAAAGATGAATGAACAGATGGGCCTTTTATCTCTAATAAGTAAAAAAAAAGAAGTTTATTAAGCTTTCAAATTTTACAAGAAAAGAAATGAGCAACAACATATAATTTTTTTCTGATTCTCACCATTCCCAAAAACCTAGAATGCAAATATTCACCTTTTGAAAGGCTTTAGAAGCCAGAAAATAAAACCATAAATCCATTGATATATCTCCTCAGTACCCACCTATATTGATCTCCATAGTGTTGTTCCAGCCGTCCTGAGAAGCGTTGACCATCTGACCAGCCGTCCACTGGAGCTCCAGAGTCTGGTTGTAGCCGATCTGGACAGTGTTGACTTCAACTAGAGGTCAAAGTGAATGAAGATGTCTTATTTTCTGACTTCTCTCTCAACGCTTAATTTCCCTTGGAATTTTGAGTAAAACAAGTAATTGTCACATAGGTGACAAGATCCCCAGCCACAAATTCATGTTAACAACAAGAAGAATGTATACATAGAAACTCTTGTCTATACTTGTCATATGTTACTAATTATCATTTGCCCATTCAAATCGACTGGTCCGTGCTTCTTCCAAATAAGAATTTTGTGAAAAATATGAAGAGAATCTAGAGAACAGTTCTTAACATATCACCCTTATAAGCTTTAAATGCATGTTGGCTTCACTGTGACCTTGAAAATAATGTGATGGTCACCAAAATCAAATTGGCCCGGTGTCTTTCTAAAATAGATTAATATAAAGAATCCAGTGAATGACTCTTAAAATATCACACTCACAACATGCAGGTAATATTGCTCATAAATCACAAGTTCTGGGCCCGATGCCTTCCAATAAGATGCTATGTGTAAATAATAAAAAAAAGCCCTAATTGCAGGCAGTCTAAGTAAACCTAGCCTCACTATTATCCATTTTACTCCTATACTGAGTCTAAAAAGCCCCAGTAGAGGGTCGCGTCAGCCAACCTTTCTGCGACTCATGACTCTCCAATGTTATATGTTAGAAGACAGACTATTGTAGCTTGGTAAGATGAGTTCTGATTGGTCAATTCAATACGTGGGCTGACGCGACCCTCTACTAGGCCTTTCTAGACTCAGTATATGAGTGAAACTGATAATAGTGGGGCTACCAGGTTTACTTAGACTGCAATTGCAGTTTGCAATGCTTACATTTTCAAAGCCTCGCTGTGACCTTGAAAACAATGTAAAGGTCACCAAAATTGACTTGGCCTGGCGCCTTCCAAATAAGAAGCTTTGTGTCACTCATTAAGAGAATTCAAGTATTTGTTCTTGAGCTATCCTTCTGACAAACCTTAATGCAGGTTTCAATGCTGAAATTTTCAAAGACTCGCTGTGACCGTGAAAATAATGTGAAGGTCACCAAAATTGACTTGGCCCGGCGCCTTCCCAATAAGATGCCTTGTGTATATTATGAAGAGATTCCATTGAATAGTTCTTGAGATATCTCACTGATGAGTCTAAAATGCAAGTTTCAATGCTGACATTTTCAACAAAGCCTCGCTTTTGCCTTGAAAATAATGTGAAGGTCGCCAAAATCGACTGAGCCTGACACCTTCCCAATAAGGAGGTTTGTGTGAATGGTTCTTAAGAAATCCAACTGACAAGGGTAAAATTTCAAGTCCTGTGTGAAGGTCAAGGTCATGAACCTCTATATGGACCCTACTCTCATGGTGTTGAAGCCACATACTAGAAATTAAAAGAATCCAGTCAAGAGTTTTATAGTTATTCAATTTCTTACGTACGGACAAACGGACATATGGACGCTGCCTAATACCATATCCCATGCTTCTCGTTTAACGCGCAAAAGAAAGACAGATGCTGCCCAATACGATCGCCCGCTTCATTCTAAACATGTGGCAGGGGATCAATATATCACACACATCAACATAAACAAGCAGCTGACATGGTCGAGCTATATCCCCCGCAAATTGCACAATATGTATAGGTTTTCCTTATCATATTGCCGATTAATTTTTGTCGCACAAATGAAAATATTCCAGGATATGAAAGAAACTGTTCTAATAAAAAAACTAAATCATACCAACTTTATGTTCACTGTTGGGCATAATTCGACTTAACTGACAAAATTAGAATCAAACGAATGAATTTATGTATTATGTATTTGGATCTCCAAGATCAATTTGATTATGTTTAAACAAACATATTTTCAAAATTGTTCTTCATGACACACCAACATATGATTTTGTATCTCCATAACAAATTTGATCAAAATGTGATGATTAGTTTAGTTGTGAGATAGACAGGACTTGTAACAGATTTCCAACAGACTCCTCACATTTTGCAAATAAAGGTAAAATTTTATAAACATATTTTCAAAATTGTTCTCCGTGACACACCTTCATATGATTATGTATCTCCATATCAAATTTGATCAATATGTGATGATTAGTTTAGAAGTTATGAGCCGGACAGGACTTGTAACAGTTTTCCAACAGAGTCCTAATTTTTTGCAAAAAAAGGCAAAATTTTATAAAAATATTTTCAAAATTGTTCTCTATGACACACCTTCATATGATTATGTATCTCCAAGAGTTTTCCAACAGAGTCCTCATCTTTTGCAAAAAAAAGCTAAATTTTATTAAAATATTTTCAAAATTGTTCTTCATGACACACCTTCATATGATTATGTATCTTTATATCAAAATTAATCAATAAGTGATGATTAGTATCGAAGTTATAAGCCGGACAGAACTTGTAAGAGTTTTCCAACTGAGTCCTCATCTTTTGCAAAAAAAAGCTAAATTTTATAAAAATATTTTCAAAATTGTTCTTCATGACACACCTTCATATGATTATGTATCTTCATATCAAATTTTATCGATATGTAATGATTAGTTTAGAAGTTGTGAGCCGGACGGGACTTGTAACAGATTTTTTACAAAATTTACCATTTTTTCTTCAAAATCCTATTATTTTACGTAGATTTTCAGAAAATTGTTTCTCAGTAGTAGTTACTTCATCCATAAACGAGAGGTTGATCCAGTTACACCACACCTGATCGCTGTTTGATTGACAGCTGAATTCGTCGAGGACGGTAGTCCGAGACGCAAATTCAGCTGTCAATCAAACAGCGATCAGGTGTGGTGTAACTGGATCAACCTCGAGTGATTGGATGAAGTAACTGCTTTGTACCACGCCCACATTGCACGTTGTCAAAATCTGCACGAGATCTGCGCCGGAAATTTGAATTTGAAATCATTCAGTTTCACATGGCCACAATGTCGAGTCGCGAGTGGGATGACATGATTATATTGTCGTAAATAATTAATAGACTATATAACTTTTCATTCAAGTACATTTTCACTAGCCTATGGTGTTTCTAATTGTTCAAAATGGATTATGTTCGATAGTCCTATTTGTTTGAATGTGCTTCATTAAAACTTGACGTTCTTTTTATTGTGCCATTTTATAGAATATTTACATCCTCTTCAGCAAATTCCTTTAGTGCGTGAACGGTAGGCGTGGCTTGCTAAACTGCAGCGAGCCAATGAGATAGCTACGATCAAAGGTTACTTCAGGCCGTGGTGTAACTATAAGATACACCACGGCCAATATCAAAGGGACCGACATGTGGGCATGGTACAATGACACATTATTACATGTTTCTTCATGTCCATAACAAATTTGAATTGAAATGGTTGATTAGTTAGAAAGTTATGAGCCGGACACAAAGTGTAACGGACGGACGGACGGATGGACGGTACCCATTTTAATACCCCCCGCAACTTCGTTGTTGCGGGGGATAAAAATCCCACTCAAAGTCAAAAGATTATTGAGCAAGTGGTCTTTCATTTCCCTGGAATGCAGGACGACTTCTTTGTAACAGGGGTGGATGAATAAAATTTGAAGAAAAAAAATTATTCTTGATGCATTGTAGAAATTTTGATATAGCTGTAATTGCAAGTTCAAAATTGCTATGATAAAAACTAAAAACAGACTCACCATTAGACTCAGGTTCATCGTCAGATTCAGCTGATTCCTCAGACAGAGATTCATTGTCATTCTGTTCTAGTTCCATTTCGTCTTCAGACATCACTTCAGCTTCACCCTCATGACTTCCCTCTCCATCAAATCCTGAACTTCCCTGTGAATCAATTGTATCTGCTGGAGCACTAGTCATCAAACCTGCAACTTTTCTAAAAGTGACATCCTTGACCTCTTGATTGTCCCCACCAGGGCCTGTACTTCTTGGGTCAGTCTTTGCACTCTGTTTTGATGGAGGGCCATCTTTTTCCTTGTTCCCAGATGTTTTACCGGCCGAGTTCTGCTTGAGGTCCTCTGTCAATGATAAGTCTGCTTTTCCTGAGTCAACTGAAGTTGAAAACTTCTCCTTGACATTCGTAGCTTTGCCAGATTCTATTGTTATCTCACTAAAAATTCTTGCACAACTTTTTGGGAGTTGATGAAAAAGTTTCATAAACCTGTCGTCTCCTTTTTCCATTTTGTTGAATATGGTTATAGATTTGTTTCTATCTTCCAAATCTAAAAAAAAAAGGTTTATATGTAATATATGAGAATATCTACCGTATTCGTCCTAATAAGCGCCACCTCCCTAATAAGCGCCCCCTATTACAAATTTCCATATAACAAAGCGCTACTAGTATTTCGAATTTTTGGAACAATAAATTTGAACATACAAAAGTTATGTGGAATAATTTGAGTCAAGAAAATTCTGTTTCCAACTATGGTAGTGCTCATTAGGTTTGAACATAATGATTGATCCATTTTGCAACACTTTAATTGCTCATGATTGATCACAAAGTAATAAGGATGGTTAAATCATGATGAATCTCACTGAAATCAAAATATTTATTTGTCCCAAGGCTGAATTTTTTTAGTTGTCACTCATCTAAGATAATACAAATTTGTCGGGAAAAGACTAAGTGGTCTAGATAGTGTATCTTAGGGTGCAAAAAGTTTCAATACATTTTGTGTGAAGAAGAAGATAAACAAGAAGACATAGTCATCAACATCCCCCGCCAGATTTGTTCTTATTCTAAATTAAGTCAGAACCTTCTCCTAAATACTCGAGTGTACTCAAAAATATCATGACACCAAACTCCGGGAAAAATATTGGCGCGGTTCTGATTTTCGAACTCCATCAAGGTATTGATACCCTGAAGGCACACATCAAATTTGATGATCCTATCTGTAACATGCAGTTTCTGAGAAAAATTGGCTCCTTTGAGACACCTCGAATAGAGTCCCAAAAAAACGTAACAAGGGCAATAACTCCGGAAAATATATTTGCGCGGTTCTGATTTTTTAACTCCATCAAGGTATTGATACCCTGAAGGCACACATCAATTTTGATGATCCTATCTGTAACAGTTTTTGAGAAAAATAGAGCCATTGGCTCTGTAGCTCATCAGGCATCATATCAAGTTTGCTTTATACAGGCCAGATGAGCTAAAAATGAAACTGATGTTACCTATTGCAAGAAAACCTATAAAAAAAATTACAAAACAAATGTAACGATTTCCTAATAAATTTCCTTACCGAAATGATTTATTATTATTCAACACTTTCTAGATCGCCAATATCAGACAGTGAAAGAAGTCCACACTAAAATATCCAAGGAGAAATAAATTTGCCATAGACTGTCATCTAATGGAGAAAAATAGGTTTTTAAGATTGTGACCCCTGTGACCCTATTTGGGGTCATGGGGTCACAAAACCTACATTTTAGAATCCCAATTGGCCAAGGAGTCTACATGCAGCCTTTCAGCTCAATAGACCTTTTGGAGCTAAAGATGATGATGAAAATAAGTTTTTAAGGTTGTGACCCCTGTGACCCTATTTGGGGTCATGGAGTCACGAAATCTACAATTTAGAATCCCCATTGGCCAAGGAGTCTGCACATATCATTCAGCTCTCTAGACCTTTTGGAACTTGAGAAGAAGATGAAAATAGTTTTTTAAGGTTGTGACCCCTGTGACCCTATTTGGGGTCACAGGGTCACCAAAGTTACAAATTAGAATCCCCATTGTCCAAGGAGTCTGCACATATCACTTTTAACTCTCTACTCCTTTTGGAACTGGAGAAGAAGATGAGAGTTGGTTTTTAAGGTTGTGACCCCTGTGACCCTATTTGGGGTCACAGGGTCAACAAAATTACAAATTAGAATCCCCATTGTCCAAGGAGTCTGCACATATCACTTTCAAGTCTCTAGTCCTTTTAGAACTGGAGAAGAAGATGAAAATAGGTTTTTAAGGTTGTGACCCCTGTGACCCTATTTGGGGTCACAGGGTCACCAAAGTTACAAATTAGAATCCCCATTGTCCAAGGAGTCTGCACATATCACTTTTAACTCTCTACTCCTTTTGGAACTGGAGAAGAAGATGAGAGTTGGTTTTTAAGGTTGTGACCCCTGTGACCCTAATTGGGGTCAAGGGGTCGAGAAAACTACAATTAGGAATCCCCATTGGCCAAGGAGTCTGCACATATCACTTTCAACTCTCTAATCCTTTTAGAACTGGAGAAGAAGATGAAAAT
Organism: Steromphala cineraria; assembly: GCA_916613615.1. NCBI lineage: Eukaryota > Metazoa > Mollusca > Gastropoda > Trochida > Trochidae > Steromphala > Steromphala cineraria. The sequence goes on along the minus strand of OU744731.1, from coordinate 4,312,735 downwards.
AGGTTTTTAAGGTTGTGACCCCTGTGACCCTATTTGGGGTCATGGGGTCACGAAATCTACAATTTAGAATCCCCATTGGCCAAGGAGTCTGCACATATCTTTTTTAACTCTCTAGTCCTTTTAGAACTGGAGAAGAAGATGAAAATAGGTTTTTTAGGTTGTGACCCCTGTGACCCTATTTGGGGTCATGGGGTCACCAACTTACAAGTTAGAATCCCCATTGTCCAAGGAGTCTGCACATATCATTTTTAACTCTCTACTCCTTTTGGAACTGGAGAAGAAGATGAGAGTTGGTTTTTAAGGTTGTGACCCCTGTGACCCTATTTGGGGTCATGGGGTCATGAAATCTACAATTAGGAATCCCCATTGGCCAAGGAGTCTGCACATATCACTTTCAACTCTCTAATCCTTTTAGAACTGGAGAAGAAGATGAAAATAGGTTTTTAAGGTTGTGACCCCTGTGACCCTATTTGGGGTCATGGGGTCACGAAATCTACAATTTAGAATCCCCATTGGCCAAGGAGTCTACACATATCTTTTTTAACTCTCTAGTCCTTTTAGAACTGGAGAAGAAGATGAAAATAGGTTTTTTAGGTTGTGACCCATGTGACCCTATTTGGGGTCATAGGGTCACCAAAGTTACAAATTTGAATCTCCATATGCTAAGGTACCTGTACACAGAATTTCAGCTCTCTAATGTGTATGGTTCATGAGGAGAAATCGAAAGTGTCAAAAGATTACGGCCCCCTTATAAAAAAAACTCATATATGCAGCAACATTGCAGTGATGTTTTCACTCACCGTTGCACATAGTTGCGGCTGAAATTTCGAATTTACCATGCAAATGAGCGTGCGGCAAAGTTGCGGCTAATTCATTACGCATAAGTTGCAACAACCGTTTCCCTCAAGTGATCCGCAAGCGTTGCACTCAAGTGATCAGCAAGCGTTGCGCTCAAGTGATCCACAAGCGTTGCACTCAAGTGATCAGCAAGCGTTGCGCTCAAGTGATCCGCATGCGTTGAGCTCAAGTGATCCGCAAGCGTTGCGCTCAAGTGATCCGCAAGCGTTGCGCTCAAGTGATCCGCAAGTGTTGCGCTCAAGTGATCCGCAAGTGTTGCGTTCAAGTGATCCGCAAGCGTTGCGTTCAAGTGATCCGCAAGCATTACGTTCAAGCAATATATATATATAACATATTCAGTGTAATGTTTTGAAAGTAGCTCACATTGTTTCTCTCATGATGTCAACTGTATAAAAGATACAAACACATCATATTCATTTTAATATTTTATTTTGATTATTCACTTGTACATAAAATAACACACAAAAATATATATATCAGTTGTATGTACAGCGTGAAAGTTTTTTATATGACATCATCAAGCATTCTAGCACTAAGAGATTTGAGACACTTGTTGAATTATTAACTGAACATTTAATATATTTAATTTTGGATCTTGTTTCAGGGTATAATAGATACAAGTTTTATGTGACATGAAAAGGCATCCTGGCACTAAAAGATTTGAAACAAATATATGCCAACAGTTGCATTCTAAAATAAATTACAAATTCAACTGTTAAGATTATACTCCAATATCTAAGATTTAATTCACTGATTAACCTTTATAGCTATTAAATGAAGTCCTTACAATAACAGGACCATTTATAGATTATTACAATTTCTGTTGAAAAGTGTCACATCACTAAGTTATGAATGACAATTTTTGGGGAAACTTATGCTAAATGTGATACATTCAAGTATATAAAGTGAAGAAAATTAAAACATTTTTGTTCAAATTAATTTGTCTGTGTTCACATCTGAAGAGTTGTGGCTTGGTCTTCATTCTGAAACAATAAACAAATGTTTGTACAATCAATTAGGATGCTCGCCATTGAAAATAAAACAATAGTTTCTCTTATACATGAATCACACTTTTATTGCATACATAGATATGAATTAAGAACAGAATTGCAATGTGGTTCTAATCTGTAACTAAATAGGTCAGAAGTCATTGATCAATCTGTTTGTTTATTTAGCACTTCAGTTTACTTTAATGACACTGCTTTGCTATTCCTGTTAGTTCCCTTATGTTGTGAGGTCTGTGTATTGTAAGCTTCAGTGATCACCTTAAATAAACAATTTGAATACATTCCTTCAATGTATGGAAAGAGAAAAAGACCACAACTGAACGTGCTCACTCAGTTACAAAATGGTGAAATAACAAGCAAAAAAAGTATGACACCTGGATCACTTTAATCACTATTTATTATAATTAATCTATAAAAACAGATAGAATTTGAACTAATGATTTGACATTTGAATGTGTAAATGATTTTTATACTTATTTATGATTATTGTATTACCATTTATTTGGCCCCAAAACTAAATGTAAAGAAATGAATGAAAAATAGTGAAAAGATTTTGAATCATTTGAATTTCAATTATTATTACCTTAAAGACTATGTCTACAACTGTCAAGCTTGTTTATTACTATCATAATTGTGTTTAGTAATTAAAAAATCTTATCAATCTTCAGGTGTCAGGATTTTAAAATCTAGACTACTTTATAACCCAAAATAAATAATAAAAAAGGTTATATGTCTAGATAATTTGAAGAATAATAACATTTGAATAAAAAAAATAAAAGAATATACAATAATTTAAGAATTGAACAGAAAGACTTTCATTGAAAATCTATATGATCAAACTTTAAAAATTGTATTAAAACTAAATGTGTCCTGAACTTATAACAAAAATAAGTTAATTGATATATCAAAAGTCTTCAAATTGATTTACAGCTCATAAGCATTTGGAATCAAGTGTTCCCTCATGTATTTACAGCATACAATCAACCTGTCTGGGTGTTTACAAATTAAAGTGTTATTAATCAAGTCCATTTATTTGCAAATTAGGTTGCAATTGTCTAATCTACAGTCAAGGAATATACAGCATGTTTATTCAAGAATTAAATCAGGATTAAGAACAGTATAGCAATGTGACTCAGATTGGTCATTTCTTAAACTGTTTGTTTATTTAGCAATTTAGTTTACTTACTATGAAGACACTGCCTCCTTATCCCCTCATGTTGCCAGGTCTGTGTATTGTAAGCTTCAGTGGTCACCTTAAATAAACAATTTGCATATTACAGTCCTTTTATGAAATGAAACAGGTATAGGGAAAGAACAACTGAATCTAATTATTCAGTTATATATACATAAGCAATATATGAAGAGTTAGCAGAGATAATTTGAACTAACAAGTTGACATTGAATATATCAATTACTTTGATAGTAATTTGTTTGTTAAGAAAATTGTATCAATTCAAAAGGTTTATGAAACAATTTGAATTTGCATTCATGGTAGACTACACATTGGTAAACTAGTTATCAAATAGAAACTTCAACAGTTTCTACTTGATGAACAGTTATCAATTGTACAGAAATGGACACACTTGAAAATCTATTTGATCAATCAAATATATATAGAATTCATTGCAAAAGTTTTATATAATAAGTCTTTAAAGATCATAAGCAATTGAAATCAAGTGCTCCCGGTATATCTATGATATACAATTGACCTGTCTGGATGTTTACAAATAAAACAGTCAGTTATCAAGTCCATTTACAATTGCATTTGAATTGTCTAATCTACAATCAAGGATTATAATGCATGTGTATTCAAGAATTAGATTAGCATGCCAGGTGTGCAGTTTTCAAGAATTAGATTAGCATGCCAGGTGTGCAGTTACCTGCAGTTACATAATCTCTGCCTGTGTCTAGCCTCAGTTGTCCTCTCATGGCAGCCATGGTCCAGTGCACACTTGTGTCAACAATGCCATCTTTTGCTGAAAATTACCAAGTAATAAAACCTAACGACACATCAAATCAGTATCACATTGCAAAACATAGAGGTACATAATAATGTAATATAACAATACTTTACAAGATATTCAATCAAGAAGTAACAAGGTTTGAAACCATTTGTAATTTTGACTGCATGTGAAGCCAATATTATTGAAACATCATAAGCTCTTGTTTATGATTTGGAAAAGAACATAGAGGCAACATGAACTTGGAATAGTATTCAGATGTACTTACTCTGATATCAGTGACTGAAGAAATGCCATTTTAGCTGTTAATGGGCTGTGATATAACTATTATATCCAGTTGTTTATGTAAGACGCCATCTTTCTTCCCTCCTTCTTGCATGTGGCTTGTGCAGTGGTAAAGAGCTAAATATTGCAGAGATTCTGATTGGCTAATGTCCAGCCCAACTTGATTCTGATTGGCTAATGCACAATGCATTGCACAGTGCACAGAGTACTTGCCTGATGGTTATGCAGAGGGTTTTGATAAAATGTATTATTTTATAGCTTGGAAATTGAATTGTTATTGAATTTGTTCATGCTGATAATGATAAGTATGAAAGTTTTTTTCTTTTTAAATCTAACAAATGTTTTGTAGGTTTATTGTTTAGTGCCACAATTGTTATAATTGTGTTTCTTTTAAGTGACATTTTTACAATCATTTATTTCCTTTATAATTGTTATTCAAGAAGTTTTTCCATTAATTGATTACTTATGAAAAATAGAAGGTAAGTATCCAATAGACATAAAGATCAATTTTACATTTTACAACCAGGTTTACAATATAAAATTAGTCTTTTGATTAAAAAAGATAGAATTGGAATTAACAAGAAAGAAAAACCTGGGTTTACAATAAATGTATCAAAGTATGTGAAGTCTTGAATAAAAATGAATAAAAAGGAAATAGAACCTGTGAAACACTAAGTGATTATTTGTTTTCAAATAAACAGATGTCACTCACTAAGCAACTTCACAAGTTTTTAGTAATTAACAGATAACTGACAATAGACTAAACCAACAAGCTCGTCAACACATGATGGTCAGTGTCAATGACAGGAAATCACAACTTGAAATAACTAATTGTATAACTGATATCCCTTACATAGCAAAATAACAAAGTTAATGACCCTTGAAGTAAATACCTTTTAAGGTAGCAATCAACAATGCTGCTTTCAGAGAGGGATAATGGATGCTTTTGTCATTGGCTAATACTGAATATTAGCTCCACCCATCTCTATCACTGTAACTAATTCATTTACATCTTAAACAATGTCGATACAAGTTATAGCAATGCAGAACATGAAAGTTTTATTTATTACAATATCATACATCTTTTATGTAGGAGGATAATAAAATTTATTAAAAGTGATAATCTGAATCAAAATTTGTAAATCTTATTTCAAATGGTTAAAAGAGGAATATCCAAATTATTTGTACGGTACACTTCTGTGTGATTGATGAATGTGTGATATCCTGATGTTAACTTAGAGAGCCCAACAAATCTCAAATCTGTAATAACAATCCCTTTATGAATAATTCGAATATTGAGATTTAACTTCACAGCTTCTCCTCACAAGACTTACTTAGTTTGTTATGTATGATTATTAATATAGATTAAATTTTGAATAAAAAGAACATAAAACCTTAAGTTGTTTGAGAGGCATTTTAGAAGTTGGAAGTATCAAGATGACAAGGATTTATGGATATTCAACTTCTTTATTGCCACATTCTACAATAAAGAAGTTGAATATCCATAAATCCTTGTCATCTTAACATAAAACCTGTCCAACATTTTAATTCAGAATATATTTTCAAATTACCAGGTGTCATTAAGAATTTAACAAGTTTTGAGTAATTAACGGATAACTGACAATAGACTAAACAAACAAACTCATCAACAAATGATGGTCAGTGTCAATGATTTGAAAATTAACAGGAAATCACAACTTGAAATAACAACTAATTGTATAACTGATATCCCTTTCATAGCAAAATAACAAAGTTAATGACCCTTGAAGTAAATACCTTTTAAGGTAGCAATCAACAATGCTGCTTTTAGAGAGGGATAATGGATGCTTTTGTCATTGGCTAATACTGAATATTAGCTCCACCCATCTCTATCACTGTAACTAATTCATTTACATCTTAAACAATGTCGACACAAGTTGTAACAATGCAAAACATGTAAGTTTTATTTACTACAATATCATACATCTTTAATGTAGGAGGATAATGAAATTTATTAAAAAGTGATAATCCGAATTAAATTTTATAAATCTTATTTCAAATGATTAAAAGGGGAATATCCAAATTATTTGTACACTTCTGTTGTGTTTGATGAATGTGTGATATCCTGATGTTTACTTAAAGAGTCCAACAGCAGGAGATTCAATTCATCTTAAATCTGTAATAACAATGCCTTTATGAATAATTTGAATATTGAGATTTGACTTCACAGCTTCTCCTCACAAGACTTACTTAGTTTGTTATGACATGAAAAACAACCTCAATAGAATGAAATTTCAAATAGGTCTTATTAATTGTTCTTAGAACATGGTTTGATTAGTCCTTTCATTAGCATTATTGTCAGTCGCTTCTAGTCTGATATCATATTATCATTACATATTTCATATTATGAATAAGAAGGCCATATACATTTTTGTGCAACTGGGATAAATTAAGCGTGTATTAATTGTGAAATGGCATGCATGGACTACATGAGCATGTCATTAACTAACTCAGTTATGATCTGATCGAGTCATTGACGGTGATGAATAGTAATTCTTAAGGGATGTGTTATGCTGTCGTATACCTGTGTGTTAAGCTGAAACTGCTTATTGAATATTGTATGTTTATGATGATCCAGGTACATATCCTTGAACATCGAATGTTATACAACTATTACAATGTTATGATGATGAATGGTTATGATTATATGAATCGGCTATTTACACCAACCCCAATAAATGCAATGAATTGCATACAATTGTCTTTGTCTTTCTTTATCAATGCATAAAAGTGAAAACTTTGCGGCAATGTTTTCACTTTTTTTCCATCTAATTATTAATTGTCACATTGCTGCATATGTTTATCTAAACAAGCACTTGCGTTTCACAACCGTTTCGCTTGTTAGTGAATGTTTCGCTCCTAGAAAACAATACGCCGCAATGTTGCTGCACCATTGTGGCTAACTATAATTTTTTGTAAGGGGGACGGACGGACGACGGACGGACGACGGACGACGGGCCATGCCATAAGCCCATCTGGATTTTCAGTCCTGATGAGCTAAAAATTGGCTCCATTAACTCGGATGGACAGACAGACGCACGGACGGAGCTCAAACCTATATCCCCCTTCCACTTCGTGGTGGGGGATAAAAATAGGTTTAGGCATGGCTTTGTGGCCCTTATTAGGGTATTATAATCCTCACTTATGAATCAAGGGGTCAATACACAAAGTTTCAGTTTCTACACCATTAGGTTCTGGTGAATGATGACTAGTTAAGAAGTTGTGAGCCGGACAGGACTTAAAACAGTTTTGTAACAAAATCTTTATTTTGTGCCAAAAAAGGCAAAAGTTTTACAAAAATATTTTCAAAATTGTTCTTCACACCTTCACACACCTCATATGATTATGCGTCTCCCTATCAAATTTGATCAAAATGTGATGATTAGTTTAGAAGTTGTGAGCCGGACAGGACTTGTAACAGTTTTCTTACAAATATACCACTTTTTTTTCAAAAATCCTAATATCTTATGTAGATTTTCTCAAAAATGTTACTCATGACACATAATTACATATTTTATCATTTATTTTACGAATTTGAATTGAAATAGTTGATTTGTTATGAGACGTACATAAAGAGTAATGGACAGACGGAGCAACGGACGGCTGGAACTCATTTTAAAACCCTGGCGGGGGATAACTAAAGAGTTGGGAATGATGAATGACAAAAAGCAAAAAGATTTGCTATTTGTGGTTCAGACAGCTAAACATTTAGTAAACAACATGAATGACGTATAGCAAATAAATAAGCTTTTCATCTTCTGAAACGGAAGAGTGAATAACAGTCTAATTGTTTTTAAAAAAAGAGCCATTTACTCTGTAGTTCATCAAGCTAAATATCACTTTTGCTTTAGTTTGTGGCAAATGTGGTTCCCACATGGACACAAAATGTACAATTTAGAATCCTCAATACCTGACTAAGGAGTTTATATACTATATAGTTTAGGCATTCTTGGCCTTTTGCTCCTGGAGAAAAACTCCAAAAAAAAGTTTGATTGGCATAGCCATTGCAGCCCTTATAAGGAGCCACAAGGTCACATAAGCTATGAATTCATATTATCCTAAGATGTCAAAATTGCGTACACAGTATTTCAGTTTTCTAAGCCTTATGCTTCAGGGAAAGAAGATGAAAATAAATATTGATGGTGAGGCCCCTGGCCCTTAATAGGGGCTACATGTCCAACAAAGCTATAGATTATAATTCTCACTTGTCAAGGTGTCCAGTTGACAGTGTGATCATTCACTGATGTTAAAATGTCAGAATACAAAGTTATTAGGATTACCGTAATCGTCCTATTAAGCGCCCCGTGCGCTTAGCTTTAAAAAATCCAAAGGGGGCGCTTATTAGGATACCCCAGAAAGGGGGGGCGCTTATTAGGAATACGTTATAGACAAGCGAAACTAGCACTTGTCGGGATTCTGAACGAGAATGAAAGTAGTTCGATCGTCTCGCCTGGCATTTTCAGTGCAACTACAAATTCACAGGCCCAGATAAACTTATACAGAGGCTTCGGACTATATTGGAAAAGCAGTAGAGGTAGGCCATTTTACGTATGAAAGGGGTGGGGGGGGGGGGGGGGGGGGGGGCGCTCTGTTATATGGAAATTTGTAATAGGGGGCGCTTATTAGGGAGGGGGTGCTTAATAGGACGAATACGGTATTGATTGTTGTTGATTGTTGTTTCCATGGCAACCATTATCAGTAGCATTTCTACTTACCATCCATAAAGTAATTAACATCAGATTGGAAACCCCTATGTTGTCTTTTCTCGAACAAAAGGTCAAAGAGACTTGCATCTACCATCATGTAGAGGCTTTCAACCGATTCAAGCTGGATCTTTTCTTTGAGGTCTTTTGCTTCTGTAAGATATATTAATAAGATACATGTTATATCGTAGGGTCAACCAGTAAATGTTGATCACTAATATTTCCTTTAGATGATATTTCAGATCACTCCCAATGCTACGATGTTTTGAATCATGTAAATCAGAAGCTCGCCAACTGTTTGTATGATAGAGTTTTGCTTTGCAGTGTATGGCCACTTTCGGGATTCATCAAAACTAACTTAATTTAGATTTTCAGAAAACAGACAGTAACCTGCCTAAAATTGGCTTTTAAAATACTCTGCCTGTGGTCACTGAAACATATTTACCTTCTATGATGCCTTAAAAGTGCAGTCCTTTCATATAATGATCTTTTCTCAAAGTCTCTTCACCAAAACAACTCAATTCTCTCATAACCTGATACCTAAGACATCCATCTGGTCAATAAGAGTCATTTTATGCCCATGATTTTTGTAAAAATATGTCATATTGTACATTTCAAAAGCACTATAAAACTAAATTAGCGTTTACGGGACACCGCAAAAGCAGAGCTGCCCCGAAATTGAGGGGTTTACCTTCTAAAGCTTAAACTTATTGGGCATTTTCTCATGACCATGACCTTTGACATTCAAGGTCACACAATCGATGAACACTTTTCACTGAGTATAACAATCATGTAATTGATAAAAAAAATTGTGTACATTTGGTGTATATTACGTTTTAGGTCACACAATCAATGAACATTTCTCATTGAGTAAAACAATCATATAAAATGACTTATAGCATTAATAGTTTTAACAAGCAGCTGACATGGTCGAGCTATATCCCCCGCAAATTGCACAATATGTATAGATTTTCCTTATCATGTTGCTGATTAATTTTTGTCGCACAAAATAACAAAAATTTTCCGGGATATGAAAGAAACTATTCTAATAAAAAAACTAACTCATACCAACTTTATGTTCACTGTTGGGCATAATTCGAGTTAACTGACAAAATTGAAATCAAACGAATGAATTTATGTATTATGTATTTGGATCTCCAAGATCAATTTGATCATATTTAAACAAACATATTTTCAAAACTGTTCTTCATGACACACCAACATATGATTTTGTATCTCCATAACAAATTTGATTAAAATGTGATGATTTCTAAGTTTAGTTGTGAGATAGACAGGACTTGTAACAGATTTTCAACAGAGTCCTCATTTTTTGCCAAAAAAGGCAAAATTTTATAAAAACATTTTCAAAATTGTTCTTCATGACACACCTTAATATGATTATGTATCTCCATATCAAATTTGATCAATATGTGATGATTAGTTTAGAAGTTATGAGCCGGACAGGACTTGTAACAGTTTTCCAACAGAGTCCCCATTTTTTGCCAAAAAAAGCAAAATTTTATAAAAATATTTTCAAAATTGTTCTTCATGACACACCTTCACATGATTATGTATCTCCATATCAAATATGATCAATATGTGATGATTAGTTTAGAAGTTATGAGCCGGACAGGACTTGTAACAGTTTTCCAACAGAGTCCTCATTTGTTGCCAAAAAAGGCAAAATTTTATAAAAATATTTTCAAAATTGTTCTTCATGACACACCTTCAGATGATTATGTATCTCCATATCAAATTTGATCAATATGTGATGATTAGTTTAGAAGTTATGAGCCGGACAGAACTTGTAACAGTTTTCCAACAGAGTCCTCATTTTTTGCCAAAAAAGGCAAAATTTTATAAAAATATTTTCAAAATTGTTCTTCATGACACACCTTCATATGATTATGTATCTCCATATCAAATTTGATCAATATGTGATGATTAGTTTAGAAGTTGTGAGCCGGACGGGACTTGTAACTGATTTCTTACAAAATTTACCACTTTTTCTCCAAAATCCTAATATTTTATGTAGATTTTCAGAAAATTGTTTCTCATGACACATTATTATATGTTTCTTCATGTCCATGACGAATTTGAATTGAAATGGTTGATTAGTTAGAAAGTTATGAGCCGGACACAAAGTGTAACGGACGGTACCCATTTTAATACCCCCCGCAACTTCGTTGTTGCGGGGGATAAAAAGCCTTGACCTTGACCTTTGATGGATTTTAACGGGAACCTTTCAAATAATTTATATAATCCCAAAGATGATATATACCAAGTTAGAGCTGCATAGCACAAAAACTTCTCAAGTTATAGTGTTTACAAGAGTTTCTTGCAATGAATTCATAACTCGTGACCTTGACCGTTGACCTTTAAAAGTGACCATGTCAAATACGTTCCCCAGAGATAGAGTATTGAAATATGAGTGCGGCAGTGGCAACAGCAGCGGCGCCGGTAGATACTGTCCAAATACTGAAAGCAGCCCCCACCTTAGTCGAGGCTGCTTATAAGGTTAAAGGGGTTAGCCCTTTAGCGCTAATTTGGGGTCACCAAAGCAAAACATTATAATCCTCACTTAGGTCAAGGAGTCTGTACACAAGATTTCATCTTTCTAGGCCACTAGCCTCTGGCGAAGAAGTTGAAAATGAACACAGTTTACGGACGGACAGATGGACAGAGGAACGCCGGGCAACATGCCATGTCATACGACCATCGTGCTAACTAAATATTCCTTTAACTATGTTTTTGACATTATTTTTCTTATTTGCCCTATTTCTCAAGTGATACTGACCTGTTACACACAGCAAGGAAGCAGAATAGCCATTCCTTTGTATTTCATCTTTGAGATTTTCAGCCAAAGTCTTGGCTTGTTCAGAACACACAATGACTGAAGAAGAAAATAACGGTTCATGGGCATAAGATGAAAGTACATAAAGTGTATGATTAAATTATCTGTCATATTTTGACAAGAACAAATGAAGGAAATGGTTTATGATAGTGTGTGAAAATAATGTAAAAATATTCATCAAGAGATTTGTGAAAAACAAATTCAATTGAAGTACAAAACACTTACCAACTTGAAAACAGGAGACAAAATCATGTTAAAAGCTACTATGGAATTCATGCTATGTCTGTAGCTGCTCTTGGAATTAACCAAAATCTTTAAACCTAATTTTTCTAATGATCTCTTAATAGAACATACAGTATTCAGATACTATGAAAGGGCAAACTTATGAAGATAACAAATATGCAAAATTTCAATATGATATGATAAAGGGTTTTGGACATATCCCTTAACAGATTCAATATTTTGCTTCAAATCAAAATTCTTTCCATCGAAAAATATCAAAAGGCATCATTTCAGAAGAGGGGGAAAAGAAAAACTGTAAATCCTCGAATAATCGCCTGGCAATTATTAAACATCAACTAACCTCGACTTTACCACTTCTCGATTTTCGTTCAAAGATTTTTCAAAAAAATTAAAACTGGGCTTGATGTTTGTTAATTTTTCCAATAAACACCTCTAATTAGCCTTTCAGGGGCCATAAAACTCGCGCGTGTGTGACGTAATAAACAGACTACACAGATTAACGTATCATCATTTGAACTGAAATACTGCTTAAATAATTGTTTAATTACCATTGATGTGGATATATTTTTTACACCAAATGCTTATTAGTGTTACATCGTAAAATGATTTATCTAACTGGGTGGAAAACATTTTCTGAAAATCGTTTATTGTTGGGGTTTTTTCTGTGGTATTGTTATGATAGATAATAGATATAACGAGACTACCTCTGCTTATGACGTCACAAAAAAGGGGTGTAACCAGTGACGGGCAGTCATGCATTCACTGGTTTGTGGCCAGATAGGTCTAAGCGGTCCATCATAAGTGGCATTCAAAAACGGCTTTCATTACCAAACTGAACATATTTGAGTAGAGACCTTTGGCGCACTATACAATATTGTAATCAGACTTTAATATAATTCAAAGAAAATAGTGAAATATGTGTGTGGTTATATGAACTTTAATGTAAAGCAACTATTTTTTAACTCAGTGATTATTAAAGGCAGGCAATTATTTTTCGGAACCTTTTTTTGTGTATGCATTCTTTTTTAAATGAAATGAATACCCTCATAATCTGGAATTTCTTGTTGATATTTATAAAGTTTTTTGACTCTTACCACTGCTTAAGCGTTTCATCACTATGCATACATGCTAGAAGTAAAGCGATTAATATAGGCAGGCAAATAATTATTTCAATGAGGCCATAGACTCATCGTCTATTCAAGGCAGGCAATTATCCACATGACATACGGGACATGCTTTTAAAGGTTATGAAAAGTTTCTGCTTAGGAAACAAAATGTTGAAGGGCAGGAAACTGTAGGGCTTGGACAGACAGAGCGATGATTGTATCCCTAAGCATTACATTACATACCAGTCAGTAAGATAAAAATGAATTTCTGAGAACTCACCATTCATACTCTTGTCTTCCTGGAGAAAAAAAGCAAAAGCATTTAATTCATTTTAATATCATAATTCAAACAGGAAAGTGGCTCATAATAAGATGCTTATCAGTGAAATGTAGATTTTAGGGAGGTTGGATACAAAATATCCAGGTATTAAGAAATAGCTAAATTTGGTTTTATTCATTGAAAAATATGTCTTGAAATTAAATTTGTCATTAAAATACCATGTCACTGGAGTATTTGTTCAAGAAAAGCCCTCTTATTAGGGCACTCAATCATGAAAACAACATGTAAAACAAAATATTTTTAAAGTTAAATGTTGAATATTATCATCAATTTTATGTTTTTTCTATCAAGGTGTCGTAGTGTTGAAATAGACTAATGCAGATAAAAGGAGCTTGAAAGTAATATGAAGTAAATCCATACAATTTAGCTCTTTTTTTTAAATGACAATTTGTGTAAAATATTTATTCTTTTATGATATATCATAAATTTTTTGTATTAAGATATTGAAAAGTATACATTTCTTAGCTAATACATACTTGAATAAGATGCAAAAGAAAAAACAAAAATACATGTTACCAGAGATAAGAGATATTCACAGGCAAATAATCCTTATCAATAATATTAAACATCAAGGATAGATAACTATTGATTGGCAACACCAAAAATATTTGGTTACTGTCACTGCTACAGACTTGTTGCGAAGGAGAGGGGACACCATGTACCGTATTTCCTCGATTAGACGCCGGGCCTTGAATAGAAGCCCGGGGTATGGCTGTTTTAAGTAAACACAAGCCGGGTCGCGATAAGACTTTGGATCTCAAATAAACGCCGGGTGATAAGTAGATTAATTAATGCTCCCGTAGTTGAATTGAAATAAAGTATTCTCCCTTTACACCTTCTATACACATCTATTTTCTACTAAAAAAAATAGACGCCGGCCTCGAATTGATGCCGGGTCTCGAATACACGCCAGGGGTAAGGGCGGTCTGGAAAAATAGACACTGGGAGCGACTATATGAGGAAATACGGTATCTACTTTATGAGATGATAAACATTTCCAGTGGTTTTAGAGCTGACTCTGACTTCATTTCATGTAATACAAAAAACTCATTTCCTCCAATAAGTACCCACAACTTCAAACCTTAATGTTCTCACTATTCAAGGCTGATTAAAATTATACTATTTGCAACAGTCGAAACTTGTCCATCCAATGACACTTTACCAAAAATATAAGGAGTGGCACAATAAAGATCAAAATACCTGAGGGTTTGCTTCTTGCTGACTTCTTCCTGTCAAACCATTTGGTGGAAACTGTTCACAGTCAGATTTTGTCGATATCTTTGGACTCTAAAAATAAGTGTCTAGTTGATTCATACAATCAAATATGCAAAATAAGAAATCATGTCCTTATTGGTAGTCTATTTAAACATTTAACATTACCAATATCAGGACAGAAACTTTAAAAAATAGAGCCATGGGCTCTGTAGCTCATCAGTCTTTTGATAAAAATATGTTTTGACCCCTGTGACCCCATTTGAGGTCATGGGGTCACGAAATCTACAATTCGAATTCCCCATTTGCCAAGGAGTCTACACACAACTTTTCAGCTCTCTAGACATTTTGGAACTGGAGAAGAAGATGAAAACTGGCTTTTAAGATTTTGACCCCTGTGACCCCATTTGGGGTAAAGGGGTCACCAAAACTAATATTTAGAATCGGTATTGGCTAAGGAGTCTACACACTACTTTTCAGCTCTCTAGACCTTTTGGAACTGGAGAAGAAGATGGAAATAGCCATTTATGGTGTTGACCCCATTTGGGGTCATGGGGTCACGAAATCTACAATTCAGAATCCCCATTGGCCAAGGAGTCTACACACAACTTTTCAGATCTCTAGACATTCTGGAACTGGAGAAGAAGATGAAAATAGGCTTTTAAGGTTTTGACCCCTGTGACCCAATTTGGGGTCATGGGGTCACGAAATCTACAATTTAGAATCCTCATTGGCCAAGAAGTCTACACACAACTTTTCAGCTCTCTAGGCATTATGGAACTGGAGAAGAAGATGAAAATTGGCTTTTAAGGTTTTGACCCCTGTGACCCCATTTGGGGTCATGGGGTCATGAAATCTACAATTTAGAATCCCCATTGGCCAAGGAGTCTACACACAACTTTTCAGCTCTCTAGACATTATGGAACTGGAGAAGAAGATGAAAATAGGCTTTTAAGGTTTTGACCCCTGTGACCCCATTTGGGGTCATGGGGTCATGAAATCTACAATTTAGAATCCCCATTGGCAAAGAAGTCTACACACAACTTTTCAGCTCTCTAGACCTTTTGGAACCCGAGAAGAAGATGAAAATAGGTTTTTAAGGTTTTGACCCCTGTGACCCCATTTGGGGTCATGGGGTCACAAAATCTACAATTTAGAATCCCCATTGGCCAAGGAGTCTACACACAACTTTTCAGCTCTCTAGATCTTTTGGAACTGGAGGAGAAGATGAAAGTAGGTTTTTAAGGTTTTGACCCCTGTGACCCTATTTGGGGTCATGGGGTTACGAAATCTACAATTTAGAATCCCCATTGGCCAAGGAGTCTACACACAACTTTTCAGCTTTCTAGACCTTCTGGAACTGGAGAAGAAGATGAAAATAGGTTTTTAAGGTTTTGACCCCTGTGACCCCATTTGGGGTCATGGGGTCACGAAATCTACAATTTAGAATCCCTATTTGCCAAGGAGTCTGCACATCAAATTTCAGCTCTCTAGAGTCATTGGTTTCGGAGAAGAAGATGAAAATGCGAAAAGTTTACGGATGGACGGACGGACGGACGGACGGACGCCGGACGCCATGCCATGCCATAAGCCCATCGGGTCTTTCAGACCTGATGAGCTAAAAATAGAACCATTGGCTCTGTAGCTCATCAGGCTTAAAATGTGATTTTAATAAAGGGTGTGGCCAATGTGGTTCTCCCCTTAGTAGGGGACACAGGGCCACCAAAGCTACAATTCATAATTCTCACTAGTCAAGGAGTCTGTACACAAAGATTCAACTTTCTAGCTCATATGCTTTAGGGGAAGAAGATGAAAATAGGTTTAATGGGCGTGGCCCCTGTGGCCCTTATTAGGGGATCACCAAAACTACAATCTACAATCCTCATTAGCGAAGGAATCTGTACACAAAGTTTCAGCTTTCTATGCCTTATGGTTCTGGAGAAGAAGATGGAAATAGGTTTTAAGGGAGTGGCCCCTGTGGCCCTTATTAGGATCCACAGGGCCACCAAAGCTTCAATTCATAATCCTCACTGGCCATGGAGCTTGTACACAAAGTTTCAGCTTTCTAGGCCTTATGGATCAGAGAAGAAGTCGAAATTCCACAAAGTTTAAGGACGGACGGATGGACGGACAACAGACACCATGCCAGGCCATGCCATGAGCCCATCGGGCCTTACAGACCAGATGAGCTAAAAAGGTAACCCAAAAGGGAAGATAATTGACATAGAAGGTTATTTACACAATAAAATAACTTGACAAGTGATATAAATTAAATCAAAATGTATTGTTATATATATATGAAATCTCACATTGTCATTCTACATTTGTATATTCAATTACATTCTGAAAATATATTAATGCTTTAAATGTTTGCTATTTCGTACAAATATCTTACAATGAATCTGGAAGCTGTTGGTACATGGCCCTCGACAGTTTCCATGTCAGCTGTAAATGGTGACGAGCTCATAGTCTTACATTTTCATTGAGACCTCAACACCTGGAATAAAAACAGTTCAGAAACATTAAATGAGTCAGTTCGGGAAATTTTAATTGCCTCCAAAACATTGAACTATGGAAGGGGATGTGTGGCAAAAATGAAAACATATAGACTCGTAACTCGCAAGACGTAACATGTCGTTCTAAACCATATGCAATCCTCGAAAAGACAAGTCTAAGTGTGCAATATTAAAAACAAGTAACAAGTAATAACTACTTGATTACCAGAAGAGGAGCATACTTACAAATAATTCATAATAAAAGTTATCAGTTGCTACAGCATTTTGTCATAATAATGCATTCCACGATTTTAGATTCGATGATTGGCTTCATTTCACGATGTTTTTATTTTTTGAGTGATACACTTTATTTGTTGTCAAATCGTCAAATCTTTAACAACTTAAATGCTTATCTCATGAAATTAAGTGTGAAATTATCATGTAAAAATCACATGGTCCATTTAATGTCAATATGTTTATAAAATATTTTTTTCATGATTTCGGTTCAAAATTGACAACTTTCTTTTACTGATGAGTTTAAAATGTTATCAGTGAATGATTATAACACAACCAATTTGAAATGTGTAATTGTTTTATTTTTGTTAATTGATATTTCACAACTTCATATTGAAGAAGGCCTTTTCGTTATTGAGGAGAAAATGAAAATAGTTTTTTAGGGTAGGGCCCCAGTTGGACACCAATAAGGGATTACAAGGTCCATTACTAACTGATGACAAGAGTGTGATACAGATTCATCAACTTTAATCAGCAATCTTAATTGATGCCTCTGTTGTTCATGAGCAAATATGTCAATAAAGCCTTCAAGAAAACACTGCAACCAAAAACCCAATATTGACATTACAAAAGTTCTTGCTATAAGATACCAACTGATATATATATACCGGTATATAATAATATTGTAATAGTACGAGTTCGGCCATTGTACAATCGTCAATAGGGACTTTGCGTTGTGTATTTTTTTAATGGGAAAAGATGTTTAAGGAGACATTGGCCAAACTCGCTCTATTAACCCAAGTTCTTTCTAGACATGAAGTGGGATGGAAAACAGACAAGTAATGTAGATTCAACAAAAAGTTTATTTAATAACAAAATCAATAGATAATCATGAGGGACTTCATCACGCCAGACAACTCTAGACGTGACAATTCGGGTTTCCTTCAATTAAATAAATTATAACTGAGTACAGCCAGGGCAAGAACAATACTCCCTGAAAAAGATTGCACCTAGTTCCAACAAGGGTAGACAGGAAACACGTGTAACCTAACAATAGCACCTGGTAACAATCTAGAAGTATAAATGCTGAAATATATGCCTCAGCATTCTATAAGCACCCGTAGTTGTATTAAGGAAGGAATGAATACAAACATATATAACCCAGTGTTTGCAACCACACTAAGTTACCTCAAAGAAGTATAAATACAAAAATATATATAACTCAGTGTCAACAACCACACTTCATTACCTCCAAGATGTGTAAACGTCCACGAAATCTCTATACAACGAGAAGCACTTATGAATAGCTAATAAATGCAACAGCCACTAAATCTCTATACAACGAGAAGCACTTATGAATAGCTAATAAATGCAACAGCCACTAAATCTCTATACAACGAGAAGCACTTATGAATAGCTAATAAATGCAACAGCCACTAAATCTCTATACAACGAGAAGCACTTATGAATAGCTAATAAATGCAACAGCCACTAAATCTCTATACAACGAGAAGCACTTATGAATAGCTAATTAATGCAACAGTTCACACAACTAAGTATGTCACCAAAGGAGCTACATAGTCCATAACCTGACCCTGACCTTGCAGCAAGTACACAAGAACTTACTACATCGACAACTACAAACTAATCTCACACCTTAAATTATGCTAACGCATAACTGAAACAGTAGCAAAAACAGTCCCCTACAAGAAATAGCTAACAGTCATATCACGGCTCACAACACAGCGAAGCTGCTACCGTAACTGACCTTTGACCTTGCACTGAAATGTACAACGACAAGACACGGCTCACATCATACAAATGCTTCCATGTCAGGAATTGCGATGATTATATTTCACCACAGTATGCAGTTAAACTTATGTCTTAAATTCCCTAAACTATTTGTTACCCTAAATCCTATTTATTCCTACCCACTAATCTTTCTAGAATAATATACAGGGTGCATAGACCCGAAGCGTCGACCTATTCCCCGAGTCTATCCACCCCGTCTAACCTTACCTACCAGAAATAATATGCTTTATTTATAAACTAATCATAATGAGAATAAGGTTGTTCTGGTGCAGAACAAGTTGGCTTGAGAGAGCTCTCACCTCCGAATAGATGCTATTCGTACGAACTGGCCGAGTGACTGAAAGAACATCGCTTATATACCCGATTACGGGTTACGCAAATGTAAGGAGACCAGTGATTGGCCAGCAATCCCGACACCTATCCAATCGGAGAACTCCTAGCATACGACTCCGACTAGCAACTAAAAACATGGCGACTAAACCATGCCTGACTGACTGACGGACTGACTAACGGAACTAGGATAAATGCATAAACCAACGTAATCGGATATATAAGTGAGCGGATATTCATATGGAAATATGTAAGTACAAGTGAAAACTCAGTTTTACCACAATATTATATATGGTCATCTATGAAAATAAAAACCTAGACTGGTTTTTGCAGGGGTGTGCGAAATAAAGGTTTTGACTATTAGATCTCAGTGTCCAACACTATTTACTCCCTGTTGCTGTTTTGGCCTAATATTTATGTTATATAGTTATTTGACCAATATCTTATGAAAAACATATTTAAAAAAGGTTATACAGCGCCTCTTTAAGGTCTGACATCAGCTAATTAGGTAACATCAAATAGCAACAAGCACGTTTAGACTTTTTTCTAACACTATTAATCAGACAAGAGGTAAGGGATACTGGAAATTTAATACTTCATTACTTCTTCACCCAGAATATTCTAACTTGATTAGGACATTACTTAAAGAAACAATTGCTGAATATGCTGAAAATAATGTATCTGAAAACAATGAGGAGAATCAGGATTGTGAAAATATTAAGCTTACAATAAGTGATACTCTATTCCTTGAGACCTTTCTAATGAAAGTTAGAGGCAAAACTATTTCTTTTTCATCCTTTTTGAAAAAGGTAGACAAAATAAAACAAGTGATTTAGAACAAAAATAAAGGATTGTGAGGACAATATAAGGAAAGATTTTCAAAATATAGATGAATCTAAGCTTTCAGAACTTTCAAAATATAAGATGGATTTAGAGAACATAAAAGAGGAGGAATTAAAAGGTATTCAGATTAGAAATAGAATTACATGGTATGAAGAAGGAGAAAAACCTACCAAATACTTCTCTAATTTAGAGAATAGAACATTTGTCAGCAGATCCATAAACAAGATTATTACTGATAACAATGATGTCATAACAGACTCTACTTCTATCTTAAAACAGCTTAGGCATTTTTACAAAACTCTGTATTCATCAAAAAGTAGCTCTGAATAATTTGTTGATTTACAGAATATAGAAACACCAATATTGAATAATGAAATGAGGGATGAACTTGAAAAAGAAATCAATATTGATGAAATTACCTTTGCAGTCAAAAACATGGAAAACAACAAAATTTTAGCCCTGGTATTGATGGATTTCCAATTGAGTTCTTTAAATTTTTCTGGAAAGACCTTAAAACATGGATTTTCAGATTTGTCAATGATGTTTCATCTAATAATGAACTCTCTTTGACATTGAAAAGAGTTGCAATAACCTGCATACCCAAAGCTAATAAAGATAGAACTAAGTTGAAGAATTGGAGACCAATCACCCTCTTAAATGCTCTTTACAAAATTGTTAGTGCTTGTATAACAAATCGCCTGAAAAAGACTTTAGACCTTCTAATTCATGGAAATCAAACCGGTTTTATTCCAGGCAGAACTATTAGCGAAAATACAAGACTTTATATGACATCATGTTTGAAACAAAAAAGAGGAATATTCCAGGATTACTTGTTCTTATCGATTTTGAAAAGGCCTGTGACACAGTTTCGAAAGATTTCATAAATTTAGTTTTAGATAAATTTGGTTTTGGTCCTCAAATTATTTGATGGATAAATACTCTTACATATGAAACAACTTCCTGTGTACCGATAATCCAAAATGGTCATTTGTCTGAATTCTTTAAAAATGAAAGAGGTTGCAGACAGGGCGATCCAGTTTCACCATATATCTATTCTTCTTTGTAGCTGAAATCTTGGGATGTATGATAAGAAAGAATGAAAAAATTAAAGGTATTGTTATTGATGATAAAGAATATAAGTTAGGCCAATATGCAGATGATACTGAACTTCTTCTTGATGGGACAGAGGATAGTCTTTAGGCAGCAATTGAAACTATCAATTCTTTTTATGAAATGTCAGCTTTGAAAATAAATAAAGACAAAACTAAAGCAATTTGGATTGGTTCAATGGCAGGTAAAAAAGAAATATTATGTAAAACTTTAAAAATTGAGTGGCATAATGGAGATTTTGAAGTGCTACGCCAGTTGGCGAGTTAGTTGTTAGCATGCTATCCTATTCATGGACGAGTTATCCCCCTTTGACGTTAACTCGTTTACTCGCTCTCATGGGCTGTTCTATCGAGTCTGTCTGTGTGTCCCCGGCGTCTCGTGTCAATAAAGAAGATTGAGAGCAATTCATGTGTCTGATTGTAATATTGAGAAGATAACACTTCCTCAATTGCGTGGTGGCAGCGGCATGGACTAACCACATTACCTACGCTTCTTGGTAGCTACAATACATGTAGATGATCAGTCAATCAGTATAGTGATTGGGTAACACATGTTTCTTGATAATCTTCCAAATATGGCGCAAACACACAGAGCCCCAAAGCAATGGTGCGGCGCGCCTTACCAAATGTGAGACCGTTAATTCTTTCGAGAATTGGAAAAAAAACCTGCATTATACATTGTCTTTAGATCCGAATTTTGCACAATTCTTGGTCGACGGCGTTAATTGGGCTAAGAAAACACTTGATAGATAATCCCCTACATGGTTTCATAGATGATGGGGAGGATGTTCAAAGACAACTTCATCGCACGGCTGAACAGAAAGTGACCATGCTCGAGCTCATGCTCGGTCAGATCGCCAATTATTGCCCTGTAATTGCGAGAACCACTATTGTGAAGAAATCAACTTCCTTGCACAACATATGGCAAGAAATTTGCCTACACTACGGGTTTCAATCAACAGGATCCCACTTTCTTGACTTCTCCAACATTTCACTATTGCCAGACGAGCGTCCCGAGGATTTGTACCAGCGTCTCGTCGCATTTGTTGAAGACAATCTACTAACAGCTGACGGTGGCATTACTCACCATGGCGATGGAATCGCTGAAGATGAAGAAATGTCTCAATCCCTTGAGAACTTCATTGTTCTGACATGGCTCGGTCTCATACACAAGGACTTACCTGGGTTAGTCAAGCAACGCTACGGTACAGAGTTACGTTCCCGCACATTGGCCTCTATAAAACCTGAGATCTCCCAAGCTATGTCCTCCCTGCTGGATGAAATCATCGCTAATCAGGACATGAAGGTGATGCGTACAGCTGCATCTGCCCCCTATCCAGACAAACATCGCCTCTCACGTTTTCCTTTTAAGAAAGGTGCCAAGTCTTGTCCACTATGCAAGCTAGCCAAAAGACCTGACCGCCATTTTCTTAGTGAATGTAACTTCCTACCAGCCAGCGACAAACGATATCTCGCCAAAGCTCGACAAATTGTGATGGCCCTTGACGACGACCCCAACGATATCAGTGATGACGAGGCCGTAGAGGACATTAAACTACCACAGAACCCAGTAGGTGCTTTGAGAGTTCAAGTTTCACAGTCTCCCTGTCTCAACACCTTCTATCGGCACCACTTGGCTCGTATCACCTTGGACAGTGGCGCCACTGGCAACATGGTGAAGTTATCGGTCGCCAAAAACTTGGATCTCGAAATAAAGAACAGCACCCAATCTGCCAGACAAGCGGACGGCGTTTCTCCACTCAGTGTTGTAGGAGAGGTTAGCACTGTTTTTTCTCAGGGTAGAGACGAGTTCACGTTTGAAGGTCTGGTCGTTGAAGACCTCGACGTCGACATCTTAGCAGGTATTCCCTTTATGGAGCAAAATGATGTTTATGCCAGACCAGCCAAGAGACAGATCTTCCGGGGTGAACGAGTCATTGTCGATTACGGGAGTTCAAGGAGAGAAGCTAATCCTGACCAACACACCGTTCGACGCGCCCAGGTTCTCAGGGCAACTCACAACCTCACTACAGTATGGCCAGGAGAATACGTTGAACTTGAGGTTCCTCCAGACTTCACGACAGATGATGACCACCTCGCAATCGAACCAAGGGCTATGAATCCTCCAATTGGGAAAGACGACTGGCCCCAGGTTGACATTGTCCCCACGATCTGTGGACGCATACGAATTCCTAATCTCACAGGTGAACCCCTCGCATTGAAACACGCTCATTTCTGCCAGGTGAGACACATCACTAATGTTCCTGATGATGAAGTAACAACAACTGATGTTTCTGACCGAAATGTTTCCCCACAGATTAGACAAACAAAATTCTCCCAAGCCGTCAAGTTAGATCCTGATCAACTGTTAACAGCTGAAATGAGGGAGAAGTTCAGTTCGCTACTTCAGGACTATGACAGTGTATTTGATACTAACTTCAAGGGTTACAATGGAGCGTCTGGCCCTTTACAGGCAACCGTGAACATGGGTTCAGTACTACCCCCTCAAAGGAAAGGACGGGTACCACAATATTCACGGGACAAATTAGAAGAACTACAGGCAAAGTTCAACGACCTTGAGTCCAAAGGTGTATTTGTTCGACCAGAAGACATCGGTGTGACTGCAGAGTACCTCAATCCATCATTGCTTGTGAAAAAGCCCCAAGGCGGCTTTCGTTTAGTTACTGCCTTTGCTGATGTCGGCAGATACTCCAAACCACAGCCGTCCCTCCTCCCTGATGTAGATTCTACCCTCAGACAAATTGCTCAGTGGAAGTTCCTCATCTCAACCGACCTTACTAATGCCTTCTACCAGATACCCCTCGCTCGGGACTCTATGAAGTTTTGTGGTGTGGCAACTCTGTTCAGAGGAGTTCGTGTCTACGCAAGGTCAGCCATGGGGATGCCGGGGTCTGAGACTGCGTTAGAAGAGTTGATGTGCCGTGTACTGGGGGATCTCCTTGAGGAAGGCCTGGTAGTCAAACTTGCAGATGACCTGTATTGTGGTGGTAATTCACCCGAAGAGCTCTTCAATAATTGGAAACGCCTTCTCGACACCCTGCACAAAAACAGCTTGAATCTGTCGGCATCCAAGACCACTATCACACCCAAGTCAACGACTATTCTTGGTTGGATCTGGAAGGATGGTACCATCTCCGCTAGTCCACACAGGACCTCCACTTTGGCTACGTGTACCCCTCCCGAAACGGTGCGAGGCCTCCGCTCATACATCGGCATGTACAAAGTGTTAGCTCGAGTTATCCCCTACTGTTCGTCAATCCTCTCTCCCCTTGATGATGCTATTACAGGTAAACAATCTACCGACAAAGTGCAGTGGACAGACGACCTTGCTCATCTCTTCAGGGAATCTCAAAAGGCCCTCTCCACTTGCCGCTCAATCACTCTTCCACGTGCAGGTGATCAGTTATGGGTCGTCACAGACGGTTCAGTCAAAAGACAAGGCGTCGGCGCTACCCTCTACGTCACCCACAACGACAAACCCCTACTGGCAGGATTCTTCAGCTCAAAACTCAGGGGTCATCAGGTGAAATGGTTAACTTGTGAGATAGAAGCACTTTCAATTGCCCTTGCTGTCAAGCACTTCAGCCCATACATGGTCCAGTCCAAACATAAGACTTGTATCCTTACTGACAGTAAACCATGTGTGCAAGTATTTGAGAAGTTATGCAGAGGTGAATTTTCCGCAAGTCCCCGCGTATACACGTTCTTGTCCATCGTGAGCCAGTATCAGGCATCCCTTCGCCATCTCGCAGGAGCCGCCAATCTACCATCAGATTTTGCTAGCAAAACACACCAGAATGCCTTGACCCTACTTGTCAAATATGCTCATTTGTATGTCGCACTGAAGATTCAGTGGTTCGGGCAACATCCCTCCAGGATTTCATCACTGGAGAATCCAGACTACCATTTACAAGCAGGGCGGCCTGGAAGTCCATCCAATCTGAGTGTGGTGACCTTCGTCGAACCCATGCTCACCTCATACAAGGTACGAGACCCTCCAAAAAGTTAACAAACATTCGGGACATTAAAAACGCTACTTACAGGTCGCGTCAGTGGCACGAGATGGCTTACTTATTGTTACCAAACAGGAACCCTTTTCACCCAACAAGGAGCAAATCATCGTTCCTCATCAGATACTCAACGGATTACTCACTGCTCTTCACATCCAACTTGACCACCCATCCAATCACCAGTTGAAGCAAGTCGTACACCGGTATTTTTATGCCTTGGACCTTGATAAGGCAATAGACTCCACCACTTCCTGTTGTCATAGGTGCCAATCACTCAGAAGTTTGCCTCATACAGTCGTTCAGCAGTCCACCGAAGATCCACCAGATGCGATAGGAATAAGTTTCACAGCCGATGTCATTCGTCGCAACCGCCAGTTCATACTCGTAGTCAGGGAATGCGTTACATCTTTCACTGTGTCCTGTCTCCTGGATGACGAGCGTCATGACACACTCCGCAGCGCAGTGATAAGTATGTGCAGTGAAATTCACCCTATGGATGGGCCACCTGCTGTGATTCGAACGGACCCTGCACCAGGTTTTGTCGCTCTAGTGAATGATAAAATCATGAAACAACATGGACTGGTCATCGAAATCGGACGTGTCAAAAACAAGAATAAGAACCCAGTTGCAGAGCATGCAGTTCAGGAGCTTATCAGTGAATTATTACGTCAAGATCCTGCTTGTAGCTACGTGTCACCCCTGAACCTTGCACTTGCTACAGCAAGACTCAACTCCCGCATTAGATCTAGAGGTTTCTCAGCACGAGAAATGTGGACACAGCGAGATCAACACACCAACGATCAGTTGCCTATACATGATATGGATCTCATTCTGAGTCAGCATGGTCAGCGTGTGACTAACCACCCATCAAGTATGAAATCAAAGACGCCTAGTCTGAGGCAAGGACAAAAAACCCACGTTGATGTAGGCAGCATCGTGTACATCCATGCCGAAGGTTCTAAGTCACGGGCCCGTGACCGGTACATCGTCGTTACCGTTGATAAGGGCTGGTGTAATGTTCGCAAGTTCACAGGATCACAACTTCGAAACACTTCATATAGGGTAAAGAAAGCCGAGTGCTATTCTATTGAGAACCCATCAGTGAGAATTGAACAAGCAGTTCCACCAACGGAGGACGCCCCTTACATGTCGCATATGCCTCTGCCTCCCCCACCGCCTCCACCTATACCTGAAGTAATTACTGAGCTCCCTTCGCCAACGACAGGATACTATAACCCTTATGTTGAACAAAATGACTCTGTCACACACTCTCAGGACAGCAGTTGTTACGCTGATCTCCCGGATGTCACCACTACCAGTCCCACAACGGATCAGGCTGAGTTATCCCCCCTCTCAGACTTACGTCGCTCTAGTCGCAGTCGCAAGCTGCCTAGCCATCTTTCTGATTATATTCTTGACTAGATTGTGTTTGATTTCTCTTATGTATGACTGTGTTATGAAAATCAGTTGTGAATTATTCATGTTAATGGTGTTGGGGCAGAATAATCCCCGAGACTGGAGGGCAGTCTACCCCGTGATGGTCTCTCCCACCAACAGCAATATTACCTCTTGCAAAGCCTTAGGTTCTTAAGCGGGGCAGAATAATCCCCGAGACTGGAGGGCAGTCTACCCCGTGATGGTCTCTCCCACCAACAGCAATATTACCTCTTGTGAAGCCTTAGGTTCTTAAGCGGGGCAGAATAATCCCCGAGACTCGAGGGCAGTCTACCCTGTGACGGTCTCTGATTAATTAGTTTAAAATTCTATTGATGATGTTGTGTTTGCAGTTTCATGATACATTAATACATATGATTTGGTGCAAGGACTCATGCCATTACAACTTTTGTTACTTTACTTGCCAACCATGTGTTTATTAAGCTTGTCAACCTTCCCAAAAGAAAAGAAAGAAGAAAGAGAAGTTACGCCAGTTGGCGAGTTAGTTGTTAGCATGCTATCCTATTCATGGACGAGTTATCCCCCTTTGACGTTAACTCGTTTACTCGCTCTCATGGGCTGTTCTATCGAGTCTGTCTGTGTGTCCCCGGCGTCTCGTGTCAATAAAGAAGATTGAGAGCAATTCATGTGTCTGATTGTAATATTGAGAAGATAACACTTCCTCATTGGCGCTAGGTATCAAATTTACTCCAAATCTTGATGATTTATGGGTTATCAATACAAGAAAAAGACTTGAAGACATAAAGAGACTTTTATCAGTATGGAGAAAAAGACCCTTTAACACTGATAGGTAAAATTACTGTAATAAAAACATTAGCACTCTGAAAACTAGTCTATATGGAAGGAAACCGTCAGCAGCTATAATTACTTGGGCCTGCTGCTCACTGAACACTTGGACTATTCTACTACAGCTAAAGCAGTGGCAAATTCAGCTAACAGGGCCCTAGGATTGTTAATATCCAAGTTCAAGGCTTTAGGTGGAATGCGCTATCAGACGTATACCAAGTTGTTTAATTCGATGGTTTGGTCTGTTATCGATTATGGTTCAGCTATTTGGGGCACTTCAAATCGACCATGCATTAATGCAGTCCAGAATAGAGCGATGAAGTTTTACATGGGACTATACAGGTTTGCTCCTAATAACGCTGTTCTTGGAGATATGGGATGGTGCCCCCCAATCGTGAAACAATGGACCAGTGTTACCAGGCTCTACTGTCGTCTAAGTTGTCTCACACCATCAAGGCTTTCCTCCAGAGTTTTCAAGTGGGCAAGTGAACTCGCTATTGCTAAGACGAGGAATTGGACATTTAGAGTTCGAGACCACTTCAAGAAAATAGGGCTTGGCCACGTCGTAGATATCAGAAATGGACACTGTACTAAGCACGTTTTAACCATTCTAAATGAAAAGATGTGGAAAACGTTTTTAGAAGACTGGAAAACCGAATTGACAAACGAAGTTGGGAGGAGAGGAAGCGGCAATAAATTACGGGTATACAGATCTTTCAAAGAACATTTTGGATGCGAGGAGTATATAAGGAAGGATCTGGTACGCTCCCATAGACGAGCACTCGCCCTGTTTCGTTGTGGGACTGCTCCTATACAGGTTGAACTCGGCCGCTACAACAACACTCCCCTGGAAGACCGAAGATGTTTTCACTGCCAAGATAAGGTTGAAGATGAACTCCACGTCTTGCTACATTGTCCGCTGTATACAGCAATAAGAAAACCCCTTTTTACTGCGTGTCAATCACAATGGAATCTTTTTAATACTGCAACCGATCTTGAACGACTCTCTTTTATTTTAGCTTGCCCAAGTGTTTTTAGAATAAGTGCCAGAAGCTGCAAACTAATTTTAGAACAACGCCGCAAAGTTTTAGTAAATTAATGAAGTTCTACCTTTTAAATCAATTTATACCGTTTTTATATGCTAATGTAAATTTACCCTTTTAATGCATAATATTTATGTTTTATAGCACATGTGCTCTTTTTAACTTTGTATAATAGTCTCTCATAACCTTTTTTAAGGGTGGCTCGTATATTTTTATGTTTTATGCCTTTTTTGTATATATGTAAGAGGTGAGACTGAATAAACTATCTGTCTGTCTGTCTGTCTGTCTGTCTATGTTCAGCTCACTGCCAAATCCCCCAGATGACTTTATCAAATCTCTAGAAAGTCTTTTTTTCAATTTCATTTGGAATGGAAAAAATGATAAAATAAAGAGAACATCAATGAAAAGACTTAAGACTGAAGGAGGATTGAGCATGGTTGATTTAAAAACATTTATTGCAGCTTTAAAAATATCCACTCTTAGGCTCTTTTGCAAAAAAACAATTGTTAACGGTGTTATTTATACAGTCGTAATTAAGCCATTTCTAGGTCGATTTCAGAAATTTAAAGTTGAGTCCATGTGAAATTGTTATCACTAGGCCTATTTCATGAATCCCGAAAGTTGCCATATAGCATTTCAGTCCATCTTTAAAAAAATTCTGAAAGTACTTTGACGATGTGAAGGTAGAAAGGTTATCAATTATTAATTGAAATAAAAATGAAGTTAAAGCCTATAAAAAATCATTTCTTAGTTTCAATTGCCAGCTTCTAACAATTACATGTCAAATCAGGAAGCGAAAGCATGTACACAGAATTATTGCTTTTAAGCAAGTTACTTTGACTAAAATGGTATGTTTGCATTTGCCACTTTCGTAATAGGATTCTTACCAACAATAAACAATGGTGTTATCATCTTGATATGAGCAAGCTACACAATAAACACGATAAAGTTGATAGCATCTGCATTCGAACAGCTAAACTCAGGTGAATTCCCGTTGGGAAATCCCATTCTAAAAATAGACAACAATCGTATATCTTCGGTAATGTTCGGTTTTACCTTAAAATCCGGAAAAAATAAATACAGCAAAGGCTTACACTAAATAAACTGACAAGCCATTGTAGGTGTTTAATGATTTTACGAAAGCCTGGTATTAATTTAAAAACATGTATTACCTTTTTCTCGCAATTACCAGTTCAATTACTTTTCATATATTATTTGGCGGTACAATACGAATGTACGAAAGCCTATAGGCTTGGAATTGATTTTTGAAATTTCTTTTAAAAGTTGTAATAACCACTATAAATGGATACTTACCACTTTTTTCTTGTAATTACCATTTTTGGGGGGTCGTAGTACAAGCTAGGCTTTTGTATAATTTAGATAACACACAAGTTTTAAAAAATCAATAATAAAAGAAAAAAGTCAAAACAATTTAAAACATTAACTTCTAGAATTCTGAGTGTCATTGGTCTATGTTAAGCGTTAAGTTAATTTATTTTGATAATCATTTATTCAATACCGACAGGCTTATCTTACAAAGTTCCTGAAACTGAAGTGCAAGATAATTTGAGACACTCACTGTACATGTATACAAGTTATGTTTTGGCACATATGGCGCTTATCTGTTACAACTGTCATCCATTTCAATGCTTTTAAAGACCGTATTAAACAAACGATCGCCTAATATCTCTATCAATCATTCAATCTTTATTCCATACGGCTAAAAAACGACAGGCCTGTAGTACATTTTACAAAAATACAAGATTAAATAATTTTATATTTACAGTTTGTAACAATGTGATAGTAGGCGTTAACAATGTAGTATTGCTGTTCAATGTTACTACACCTTTTCTTATTTTCATAGCTTGGTATAAACATTGCAAGGTTTTGTATTACATCACAGTTTTTGCAATTTGATAGAAATGAGAATTTATCTTTAGAGGGATGGACATAGTAAAATTCTTTAAGGTATATTTGATGTAAATTGTTATATAATGGGCAAACGAGCAGAAAATGGTATTCATCTTCCAAGACATTATTATTGCACGATTTACATAATCTCTGTTCTCTATTTATATTAAGGTATCTGCCCTTTTCAATTTCCAAATCATGTGACGAGCATCGGAACCGTGATAAACTTACTCTAAACTTTCTTATAATAACACATGATAGATACAATTCAGTATAAATGAAGGGTTTTAAATCTGAATAGTACTCACATATAGTGGAAAGTGAAAGTTTATTAAGTCAATTTTGTTGGTAGATGTCCTTTAGTCTTTGTAAAAAGGAATTAGGAAACTGTTTTGGAAAGTCAACATTCTGCTCATACCATAAGTGGTTAAATCCGGTTGTAAATAGAAGCTTTTTTAAGTCTGTGATCCAATTTTTGTGTCCATTGTGGTCGTATAAGATCATCATTTCATAACATTTTTTTGGTAGACGGTAAGAAGGCATACTTAAAAGTTTTAGCCAGTATTTTATTATTTTAACTTGTGAGTATATAACAAGCGGGAATCTTCCGCATTCCCCGTATAGCATTGCACTAGGTGTGTTTATTCTAACCCCGAGAAACGTCTTACACGCCAATAAATGAACTCTCTCTATTTGGTCGAAATGTTGATGCCCCCAAATTTTAGCCCCGTATAATAGAATTGGTCTGATTTTTACATCAAATATTCTAAAATAAGATGATAAATTAAAGTCTCCGAGAACTTTCAAGTTTTTCAGGATACCTTTAAATACCCTTTGAGCTTGGATGGATGCATACTTTGCATGGGTTGACCAAGAAAGATAGTTAGTAAAATATACCCCTAAGTACTTATATGATGTTGTTGATTCTATCAGATTACCTTAAAGTACCATTTCTCATGTCGAGACAATTTACCTCCTTTCTTGAAAGTAATAACTTTTGTTTTCTCCATATTTAGATCGTTCAAAATAGGTTTCTAGTTCAGTTATTTGCTTCTGTAGGCCTACAACAGTACTTGAAATAAGAGCAATGTCATCTGCAAACAATTAAAGAAAAAAATGGAATACATCCGGATGTAGCTGGATACCATTTTTGCAATTATTTTCTATTTGCATTGCTAGTTCATTAATAAAAAAAGGAAAATAAAAAAGGACTCAGCATGCACCCTTGTCTAACACCAATTTGTATATCAAACGATTCTGATAATTTTCTGTTATTCCTCACTGAAGCTTTTACATTCTCGCAGATGCTCTTTAACTAGTAATTTTGACATTTTGCTGCTTAGTCCGCACGTTTTGAATAAATTCCATAGTTTTTGTCTTTGTACAGAATCAAAAGCTTTAGAGAATTCAGCAAATAAAGCGTAAAATTTACCCCCTTTGGTATTAAGATACCTTTGAATAACACTCTGTAGTATAAACATGTTATCAATTGTAGTAGGCTATATCCTTGTCTAAAGCCTGCCTGTGTTTCACTTATTTTATCCATTGTTTCTCCCCAAAAAATTAACCTTTTATTGATAATCGATGTGAAAACTTTACTAATTATACTTAATAAAGTGATGCCTCTATAATTAAATAAAACACCCTGTTTATGTAAGGGAACTATAACACCAACTGACCACATTTGCGGAAATGAACCCCTCCCTCTCTAGAATTAGATTAAATAGAAGCTCAAAATATGGTAACAACAAGTCCGAAGAGTATTTTTAAAATTCAGGTATTAAATCATCAATGCCAGGGGATTTATTTAGTTTGAGGTTACTTATGCTTTCTGTAATTTCTTCTCTCGTGGGAGTCAAGAATCTGTTGAGCCAGGTCATGGTTTGGGTCTTTCACAGATTGAGGTGAGGTTTCATGGTCGTCGTTCTCGTTATTGCATTCGTCGTAAATTCGGAACAAAGTTTTGAAGTGCTCACACCAGTCATTGGTGGAAATATTTCTTCGTTCTATCTTCCTATCATTCAAACATTTTAATTCATAACAAAACGATTTAGAGTTATCGATATTCTCTTCAAGTTTATGCTGTTTTAGTTTATAGAAGTCAGTTCGTTTCTTTTTACAACCAGAAATATATTCATTTCTAATACTGGTGTATCCATAGCCATGTGTTGGGATTGACCCAAGGTGTGCCCCATGTCTTCCAGCTCTGTCCTGATAGTTCTCATCAAGGTCTACCACGCTTTCTCTTTCAAATTTAGCTTTATTTTGGAATATTTGTGCTGCCCTTCTCAGGACATAGGCGATTCACCTGATGTGTCTGATGCAAAGATTTTACAGTTGCTCTTCTCAGGTAGGTACAAATTTGTATTTTGAAATTGTCAATCTTTTTTTCTTGAGCTGGTGTTATGAAATACCTTTACCTTGTGTATACACAATCACATATGCGTGTATGAGGTATAGAGGATATTTAATGTTGTTTTCCAAATACTGCTGCGCAACTCGTGAAATATCAACTTTACACATGACACTAAACTGATATAAACTGATAGTTGGAAAACTACATTAAGTATTCTATTTATCAAATGATTTTTTGATGAAATATTTAATTGAAAAAAATTTGAAACTTGAAAGTTACCCCTACAGTGGTGTAGTGGTTAGCATGCTTGCCTCTAACGCCAGAGACCCGGGTTCGAATCCCGGTGGAGACACCAAAAAATTGTGACTTGGGTCTCATTCTGTGTTGTGTCCTTGAGCAAGACACTTAATCCACATTGCTCTCAGTTCACCCAGCTGTACAAATGGGAACCTGAACAAGGGGGAGGTATGGACCTATACGGTCCGCGGAGCGCTTGTTAATAGGCGGCACCGAAAATACTATCCCTCCAGGGTAATAATACTCATGGCGCTTTGAGCATGCTTTGTCATGGATATATGCGCGGTATAAGAAAGCTATTATTAGTAGTATTTTGTTCACATGGTAGAAAGTACGTCCGGCACCTGGCCAGTGACGATATTATATAAGTAATGTAATATGTAATATATTCCATATTGAAAATCCCTTCTGGAAAGATGTTATGAAAGCATGGCGAAAATATTGCAGTTTTGAGGCTGAAAGAGGCTGAAAGAGACAGTATTGATGACATTCTTGCGGAGCCTCTATGGCTAAACCATAACTTTAAAGACTCTCATCACGTTATTAGAAATTGGGCTAATAAAGGAAGATTGACAATAAAAGACTTGTGTGATGAACATGGTTTCATTTCCTTTGATAACTTATAATCAAAATACAAGATTAGAGGTACAATATTGGATTATAACTAGATTAGTGTTTGCGGGACACCGCAAAAACAGAGCAGCCCCGGAACTTGGGGTTTCGCCTTACCCTGTTCCGCCTTCTACAAGCCTCAGCATATTGGGCATTTTCTTGTGACCTTGACCTTTGACACTCAAGGTCATGCAATCAATGAATACATTTCATTGAATATAACATTAATGTAACAAATTAAAGAGGTAAAAGTAAAAATAATCCATTTTCTCAATATTTGTTGACCTTGCTGTGACCTTGACCTTTGACACTTCATACCCAAAACCTTTCCAAAATTTTGTACTTCTCAAGAGATAATACATACAAAATTTAAACTTCATAGCACAAAAACTTTTCAAGTTATCGCGTTTACAAGGAATTTTTAAGTGATTTTATAGCTCGTGACCTTGACCTTTGATCTTGAATGTGACCATGTCATTGTAAGTCCCCAGAGGTGTAAACAATTATACATCTTTATAAGTTCTGAAAAACTGAATTGGATTAAGTTATATCCATATTAGTTCCACATTGTAATAACACAAATCTCATGACCTTGACCTTTGACCTTCATGGTTACACAATCAATGAACACTTTTCAATGAGTATAACAATCATCTATTGCTTAAAAGTGTTCATAGTTAAAATAAAGCATTTTCGCAAAACCATGCTAAAGTCATGACCTTGCTGTGACCTTGACCATGGACAGATTGTAGCGAAAACCTTTTCAAAATTTTTTACTCTTCCAAGGATGTTATATATCAAGTTAGAGCTTCATAGCACAAAAACTTTTCAAGTTATCGCGTTTACAAGGAATTTTTTAGTGATTTTATAGCTCGTGACCTTGACCTTTGACCTTGAAAGTGAACATGTCATTCTAAGCCCCCAGAGGTATGGACACTTATACATGTCAATGAGTTCTGAAAAGCTTAATGAGATCAAGTTATATCCAAATTAGTTGCACATTGCAATAACACAAATCTCATGACCTTGACCTTTGACCTTCAAGGTTACACAATCAATGAACACTTTTCATTGAGTTTAACAATCATCTATTGATTACAAGTGTTCATAGTTAAAATAAAGCATTTTCGCCAAACCATGCTAAAGTAATGACCTCGCTGTGACCTTGACCTTGGACAGATTGTAGCGAAAACCTTTTCAAAATTTTTTACTCTTCCAAGGATGTTATATATCAAGTTAGAGCTTCATAGCACAAAAACTTTTCAAGTTATCGCGTTTACAAGGAATTTTTTAGTGATTTTATAGCTCGTGACCTTGACCTTTGACCTTGAAGGTGAACATGTCAAAATCGTTCCCCCGAGGTATAAGCAGTAAGTTATAAATACAAGTTCTGGAAAGCTTAGTAGAAACAAGATGTGTTTGTGAAACACGAATGCCCCCGGATGCATATGTCAAGTATCAAAGACCTAGCTCCGACCAATCAAAAGTTATGACCAAGGTTAAAGTTTTTGTGGACAAACGGACAGACGGACAGACGGACAGACAGACGGACAGGTGAAAAACAATATACCCCCGGAATCTCCGATTCGGGGGCATAAAAAGTTATAGCCATTAGTATAAGCGCGGCGGACGCGGCGGCGGCGGAAACTGCACAAATACTGATAGCAGCCCCGACTAAGTCGGGGCTGCTAATTACCTACTTTACATTTTACCCAACGAGTGGAAATAATTTATCATGACAAATACAATTCCTATTTTCAATTTCTACACTAGCTTTTACCAAAGAAATATCTTGAAATCCACTAAAGGTTCAATAATTTTCTGCGATAAAATGATTTCTAACAATCAAAAGCTTGATATTTGTAACAAGTGGGAAATGTTATTCAAGGAGTTTGAATTTGATTGGAATAACATTTTTAATTCCTACCGACGTGGACTGAAAAACGTCTCTGATATTAAAGGGGCAGTAGCACGTTTTTTGACGATTTTATATTTTCATTGTTTTCACTGATAATAATTGAACAATAATGCTAATTATCCTACCTTCGGCTCGTCGCATAACACCAAGCTTGAGGCGGATACCCAGCAAACAGACAACGTTAGCCAACGTTGTAGCAATGTTGTGGTTTGGTTAAGTTTTTTTCCCAACGTTGTAATGACGTCAACACAACGTCACACTTTCACGCCAGTCCTTAACATTAAGAAAACGTTATAAAAGAACGTAAATATAACATTGTCACTTGATTAGGTTAAAAACCAACATTTTATTCCAACGTCTTAATTCAAGGTCAAAATTACGTTGAAAGAAAACGTCCCTTCAACATTGTGAATACGTTAGGTCAAAACCTAACATTGGGAGGACGTTGTATTTCCAACGTCTTATTCTAACGCTCAAACAACGTTGAAAGATGACGTCACTTCAATGTTGAAAATTGGTTAGGTTAGAAACCAACATTGAAAAGACGTTGTATTCCAACGTCTTATTCTAACGTCAAGAAAACGTTGAAACATGACGTTGGTTCAACATTGTGAATTGGTTAGGTTAGAAGCCAACATTAAAAGGACGTTGTATTCCAACGTTTTATTCTAACGTCCAAACAACGTTGAAACAGGACGTTGGTTCAACATTGTGAATTGGTTAGGTTCAAAACCAACGTTGAGAGGATGTTGTATTTCAACATCTTTTTTATTACCTCCAAACAACGTTGAAACAGGACATCACTACTACGTTGTGTTTGGTTAGGTTAAATATCAACATTAAAAGGACGTTGTACTCAAACGACCAATTGCTACGTCCAAAGAACGTTGAAAAGAACGTCACTTCAACATTATGAATTGGTAATTTTTAAAAACCAATGTTGAAAGACAGTTGTATTTAGACGACTAATTCTTAGATTGGAACAACGATGAAACAGTCACTTGAACGTTGATAAAACTTTTATCAACCTGTGTTTCTATTTTTTCAAGCCGCTAATGGCTGAAATATTGCCCAAGCGGAGTAAACAATAACTCATTCACTCACTCTATTTTCTCATATCAGAAAACGTATGTTAGAGATTTTAGATATATCCTCCGTTATCTAGAACAGAAATTGAAATATAGATATCGTTTTCAACCAGTACAAATTACGTATTAGGGCATATGATATATTACCGATACAAATATTTTGAAACAAATACAATAACCAATATGTTTTTCGCATGAAATCTTGTATTGCCTTACAAAAGAACCACAACCGAACGAACATTAGAAGGTGTAAAGATCCACAACATTCCCCCCCAAAACAAAAAAACATGTCCCCGGCGTCAATTCCAGCCTCTGACCCAGCGTGTATTTGAGACCTGATCTCAATTCGAGTAATG
The DNA here is from genome assembly GCA_916613615.1 of Steromphala cineraria. Taxonomy (NCBI): domain Eukaryota; kingdom Metazoa; phylum Mollusca; class Gastropoda; order Trochida; family Trochidae; genus Steromphala; species Steromphala cineraria. Next base: position 4,275,451 of record OU744731.1, on the reverse strand, counting down.
AAGTTATGGTGTTGCCTAAACTTGGAAGTTTTTAATATCTAAAAAATCATTGTTCCACAAAGGAACTTAAACCAGATAAAGCATTAATGTGTAAGTTGATATATATCCCTTTCAAAGTCCATCATCCACATCCTATCTTGCATAAGTTATTTGGTGTGCGCAAAAGCAAAAATATTGCCAGCTGATAAGCTGAGCATATAATAAATGTTCATTTGAAATTGTGTATAAGGACAGAAGATGTTAAGTATGATGGTGGAGGGGTCAGTATATACATATTTAATACACCCGAGGATGTCATATTGGCCATACCTGATTAATCTGTGAAGCGTATTAAAATGTCCAAGTTATCACCCCTTATTTGTAGCGTTGCTTCGAACTCTATTCCTTATACTAATGCTTTCTTCACACTAACCTATCATGCGTGTCAGTGCGGGCTACATATTATGTATAATACCATATGAATCGTCGTGATGAGACATGTTATTGGGGGTAAACATTGGCATTTAACACGATTGATGAAAGTAAAGTTAAATAATATTGCAAATTGTTATAAACTGTGCTCATTTATCGCTGTTGCATATCTTCCACATACAAACTGGAGAGATGCTTATAAACAGAACATAGAGGTTATATGTTGCGCCTTTATAATTTTACAGCCACCTTCAGATAAACGAATTTACAGCAGTCTTTAATTTCAGTTAGAGTAACAACTATATATACGCATTCGTTAGTATCCAAATTCCGGTTGGTTTTAATCTAAACATAAATTGAATCCTACAAGTACATGTACACGCAATATAGGTTTGTATATGTTATGTTCTAAAAGTCACAGTCAAACATTATAATAACAAATCTTTATCAATAAATTTTGAAAAGACTTGTAATGAGTCGACTGAATGCGTAGTAAAATGATATAGCTACAGCCAATGCTGTCTGAAGTATTTTTCATATTTTTTTAAGGATGAAACATGTCTACTGTGATGAAAGTATCAAATTATTGCATAAAGTCTATAATAATGGCGTGAAGGAGTAACATTAATCTTCTGTTCAGGATTACAAGAAAACGTTTATTTAGATATATTCATTCAAATACGTGAATGAGATAACCTGCATGTTCAAAATTATTATCAGAGGAATACTTGACAGTGTGGAGTAACTAAGGAAGTCTGGTTTGACCTCGTAAAAATTCAGATTGACTCATTGAGCCATGTCGGAATTTATGAAAGGAAGTCTTAGACAATATATCATTAAACAGACTATTTAAATTATTGAAAACTGTTGTTAATACAACTGGTTTAAAATTTTCGTTCCAGAAATAGATAGATAAGAACGAGCAAGAACATTTTAAATATCTGTTTGGATATTGAAAAAAAACCACATATATTTTATACTGAGATAAGATAAGATAAGATAAACTTTATTATCCCCGCGGGGAAATTTGTTTTACATTCAAAGAGCTTTGCATAAATAATAAAAAATCACAATTAAATAGATATATGAAATATATACAACAATACATTTTGCACTACAAGCAGTAATATTAAAGCATAAACAATTAAGGGTGTTACATTGAACAATACATTTATGATTACAGTGCGAAGGTTAGTCAGATTTACAATTTTGTATGTAAATTTAAAATCTTAAAGCTTGATACTGTATGGAACAAATGATTTTGTACTTCTATTAGTTTTGAAATGCCAAATGTTGAACCCCAGAAGGTAAAAATTCATAACATTCAGTTAGAAAGTGGGATGGGTCAAATTGAATAGCTAGAGCTTTATTTTGAACTTTTGAATCAAACTGAAAGGAAAGGTGTTCAAGATTGGTGCCGATTGATGCTGGCTAGATTTACAATTTTGTCGATTTTAATTTTCAGTGGTAGGGGAAGATTGCCCGATACCATGCATGAAAACTGAAAGTCAGCTGAAAGGTTTTGATGATAGAACAATTTTAGAATACATGTGTCAACATTAAAAGATCTTAATTTTCGCAGGAAGAAAAGTCGTTGTTGAGCTTTAGCATGGACACGGTGTGTATGAGATTTCCATAAAGTTTATCATCAATTATGGTTCCCAGGTATTTATACTCGGCTACTACTTCAACATCCAGTCCGTCAATAGTAACTGGCTCCAGGTTTTCTTTTTTTCTGCGGAAGTCAATTATCATTTCCTTTGTTTTACTTATGTTCAGGGATACTTTCCACCATTGATTAAATGAATCAATATTTTCTCTATAGTCTAATTCTGATTGATGAATGAACCCAATCAAAGCGGCATCATCTGCAAACTTGAAATTCAAACAGGAGGAAAATAGAGATACACAGTCATTTGTATATAGAGAGTAAAGAGGACATGTACAGGCGACAGGACGTAGCCTTGAGGAGCACATTTACTCACAAGCAATAAGGTGAGCGTTGCTCACTAATACCCCCGACCATGCATCCCAGACCAACTACATTACTGCTTACTTCCCAAAAGTTAGACATCCCATTATCCAAACCATTAATAGACATCTTACACAGAATTTGAGACCCACTAACAAAGAATTGAAAAATATTTTATGAATTCTGCAATTGGTCAGACAAATTCTGATCTTGGAAAATGACTGAGTACAAAATATAGAAATAGGTTAAAAAATTAAAAAGTCACAAAATCGCTCGCTATATGGCACTGCACCCTACACGGTAGGAAAGAAGACATGTGCTAATTTTGAAAACAACCGGATGAATAGTTTTTCGGCAATTGGTCAGACAAATTCTGATTGAAAATGACCAAGTACATAAAAATAAAAATTCTAAAAAAAATAAAAAAATAAACAGAATCACTTGTAAATTGGCACTGCCCCCCTACTATGTTAGAAGATAAGATTCGAAATGAATTGGATGAATAGTTTTTCTGCAATTGGTCAGACAAATTCTGATATTGGAAAAAGTCTAAGTGTACAGAAAAGTCTAAGTACAGAACACAGAAATTTGTAAAAAAAATATCTAAATTAAACGAATTTGTTTGTAATGTGGCACTACACCCCTATAAGTCGAGTAGAAGACTTGTTAAAAACAAAAAATTCCCTCGGACGGGCGGGAGGACGGACGGACGGAATCGTTGGTATGACTATATACCCTCGACCGTCGGGGGTATTATAACTATGCCAAAGATGAAAATTGGAATCAATCTTTCAACAAGTCTTAAATTGCTTTCATTTTTGTATTGAAAATTCTAATAAGTTATTGGAATGTATGAAAAGAATTATCCACAAGCCGTTTGGCTTCCACTGAACTATCATGGTCATCGCTTTTGTATAGAATAGCCAAAACAAAGATTCCAAGAAGTTGAAAATCCCAAACGGTACATCCCGGGTGATTTTGCTCCAACTTCGTTCATATATCTTCGATATATGCGATTGTTGCCGATGGAATGTGTGACATCAACTGTGGAAACACGGCTCGCAAAATGGCGTCTGTCGTATTATTAGCACTGACAGACAAATAAACACCGAGGGTTGTAGCGGCCATACCACTCGACAAATCCATGTAAAAACTTGCAAAATGTCTGTAAATAACTCCCTGAAGCAACGGTTGAAAGGAATAACCCCAACATTGACCATACAATTTGATAACTATCTATTAACCAACCCGGAAATGAATCCCTTCAATCAGAGACGTATATAACAGAGACCCGCAACTCGGCTTCAACTTATCACTAATTCTACTAATTGACCTAATTGACCTAGGACTCGTCATGGTCCAACGCACATGGGACTTGGTTATCAATTATCAGCGCACATCTTCCGAGTAACCAGTGATATCATACCGAGTTTTAGCGACTTTAGCCGGCATCGTTCGCTAATCTCTGTAAGCCCGGAAATTAAATGCTTTTGTTTATTCTTTTGTGATTATACCATCATATTACCATGCTAGTGTTCTAAACCTAATAAAAGTACCGAGGGTACAGAAGCTCACCTTAAAATGAATGATGTGGTAAAATGGTTTAATTATACATCTAACCATCTTTTATACAATTGATTATGGCTGCCATCATGATTTTTTTATCTTTTAAAATACTAGTCTTCTTTTGGAAACGACTAGAGCTTGAACAAACATTAATACACGAATGATATAATCATGATAAGTTAACAAGCAGTAGGTTTTTGTATAACTTTTTTGTATATCTATGGCTGAATTGGTGACCATCTTGTACTTTTTAATCTTCAAAATGCTACTTTTATGTGGGCATCCGTATTAATTTCATTATGATATCTTGATTGGTTTAGGTGTATCCATTTAAATGTCATTCATTACTTACAGGATGGTGGGCACTTACATTTGTTTTGTAGTGAATCATTAATATGATTTCAAGATTATTTCACTGATGGTTATGCTGCATGGGATATTGAGAATCCCAAAAGTACAGATTTTTCAAGGAAAATGAATGACTGATTGAGAGGAAAGTCATAAACACAGCAATGCATAAGACACGTTTATTTTGTTCACATAATATTTACATGTCAAGTGACCATGAGATGTCTTTCATTAAAGTATCAATTTATTTAACACTCATACAGTACTATAATGGTAAACATTTTTGCATTGTCAAATCAACAGAGAGATATGACAAATCAAATTTCCTTACTTTTCTTACTAAACCCTTTTCGATTTTCATCTGCATATTTATTCCACATCAACTTATCATGTAGATTGCTAAACACAAAGCTTATTGTAGACAATTTTTGTGTAAGTTGTTATTCTTAGAAAGAACATATCACTGTCATGAGAATACAAATCCATAACTTTTATTGCATACACATGGGCCATGGCCATATAGCATAATGCTCTACCATATCAATTGGGTCAGGTTGATTATGCAACAGACTAGCAGCTGCCACTGTGATGCTAGCAGCCTGCCTTGGGATGTGTATTAGACAGGATAGTGGAATATCTGAACTCTGGTTGACCCCTTATGTGTGGTATTTAAAGGAATATAAGGGAGATACCATTGTTTAAAATTTAACATGTTTAATGTGATTTGGTTTTTGCAGCTAGTTGCCATAAACATTTTAAACAAATTAATCAATTATGTTTGTCTTTCATCTTAATTTTTTTTAGAAACACTTAAAAATATAGAACAACTTGCACGACAATCTTAAATATTCCATATTAAAGATAATATTATGATTAGTAAGTTCAAATTAGAGAATTAATATGGTGCCAGTGATCACTTGATGAAAGCATAAAATTTATTAATAATGATGTGTCATCTGCAGCTGAAAAGTCAATATGGCTGCTATTGCGGCCATCTTGGATTCTCAAAACTGAAACATCTACCTTTCTGTGCGGAATCACTATAGGTATAACATACTACAATATAAAAATGATATCTAGATTGGTTTAGGAGAAATAGTCTTTGTCATGAAATCTAATTTAAAATTCAATATGGCTGCCATGGCGGCCATATTGGATTCTCAAAACTCTAACGTCTACCTTTCTGTGCGGAATCACCATGGGTATAACATACTACAATTTCAGAATGATATCTGTATTCATTTAGAAGGAGTAGTCTTTTTCATGAAATCTAATTGAAAATTCAATATGGCTGTCATGGCGGCCATCTTGGATTCTCAAAACTGAAACGTCTACCTTTCTGTGAGGAATCGCCATGGGTATAACATACTACAATTTCAGAATGATATCTGTATTCATTTAGAAGGAGTAGTCTTTTTCATGAAATCTAATTGAAAATTCAATATGGCTGTCATGGCGGCCATCTTGGATTCTCAAAACTGAAACGTCTACCTTTCTGTGAGGAATCGCCATGGGTATAACATACTACAATTTCAGAATGATATCTGTATTCATTTAGAAGGAGTAGTCTTTTTCATGAAATCTAATTGAAAATTCAATATGGCTGTCATGGCGGCCATCTTGGATTCTCAAAACTGAAACGTCTACCTTTCTGTGGGGAATCACCATGGGTATAACATACTACAATTTCAGAATGATATCTGAATTAGTTTAGGAGGAGTAGTCTTTTTCGTGAAAGTTTACGGACGGACGGACGGACGGACGGACGGACAGACGGACGGACGGACAGACAGACGGACGACGGACGAAGCGCCATGACATAAGCTCACATTTACTTTGTAAAGGTGAGCTAAAAACTACTTACCAACAATCAATACTTTAAACAAAATTCTTTCAAACTATTAACTTGCTTCTCTGCATCCAAGTATTTATTTTATTCCGTGCCTTTATTTTACATGCTTTTGTTGAATATATTTTAGAGTTAGATGGGCTTCCCACACATACCGATACAGTATCCAGACAAAGTGCCACATTGCAAATAATGTTTCTCTTTATTTATTATTATTTGCACTGTGGCACTATCTCTATAGACTTTCATGTTAGGGTCAGGGAAAAAATATATGATGTATGTATTTCCCTGCTTCAATGTAGCTTATAGGTTTCATAGATTTATCTTTGGTCATAACCTATTCGAATATTGCTCTTAGCTACAACCTCTTAGAAACAAGAACATTTTAAACATCATGCAGCCAGTAGTAATAATTGCTAAAACTTTAATCCTGGAGGACTTCTTTTATCTATATAAATCTGGACGTAAATTTGATAGAATTAGTAAATACTTTTCAGCAACCTTTAATGGAAATATGTACTTCAAGCTGACTGATTTTTCTTAAAACTGCGAAATTTCAAACAAATTTTTTTTTATGTCAGACTTATGATATTATAGATTGCAGAAAAAATTGCAAATTTCCACTCTAGTTACAATCGCTCGTACATGTTGTAAAAATTTTTTTAACTTGCATCTCTAAACCCATAATTCATTTTAATTGCATGTTATTAAAAAAGAGTGTTATGCTTTAAATAGAAAGTTTTTAGAGTTAAACTAATGGCATCCGGTCACATCTCGATATTATAGATTGCAGGCAAAATGGCTGACCCGGTAAATTTCAACTCCATTTACAATCGCTCGTACATGTTGTAAAATATTTTTTACATTTTTTAACTTGCTTCTCTACACCCATAATTCATTTATCTTTAATTGCATGTTATTAAAAAAGAGTGTTATGCTTTAAATAAAAAGTTTTTAGAGTTAAACTAACGGCATCCGGTCACATCTCAATATTATAGATTGCAGGCAAAATGGCTCACCCGATAAATTTCAACTCAAGTTACAATCGCTCGTACATGTCGTAAACAATTTTTCAAACACTTTAACTTGCTTATCTACACCCATAATTCATTTAACTTAATTTGTAGTCCATCGAAAATATTTTACATGCTAAAATTAAAAAGTTTTTAGAGTTAAACTAAAGACTTCAGGCCTGAAGCCAGTCTCGTCTCATTATTATGGCATACGTGCAGGGCTCTTGTTCTTTTTAAAAAACTTTTATGTTACAAATAAGAATGAAAATTCACAATGGGCTTGTCATAACAAAATAGTCATTATCTAACTTACCTTTCACTTTGATTTCCCGCGCTGACACTAAATACAAACAACGTTTTTGTTTAATCAATCTCGCTCGGCATGGTCGAACTTCTCTGCTGCAATGATTTGTTTACAATGGTCACCTGGTTCTCAAATTGCTATACCAAGGCACTTATGCGCAATGACAGCGCCCAGTCGCCCTGTGCGTTGGACCATGATGTGCGGCACAAGTTAGATGATTAAGCCAAGATGCGGGTCCCTGTTATATACGTCTCTGCTTCAATGGAATCGTACAGCGAAACAATGCGATTTTCAGTTCAAATACATCTAGGATAACATTGGGGTTTTTTCATAAATAATTTCTAATGTATGTTGGTTTGTTTATCAGTGAAATTGCGTCTTTTGTTTCTGTCTTTTTGTAGTTTGATTTTGCAAAATACAGCACGATACCAAAGTCCGGGTTAGAAGGACTACTTCCACAGAACACCGACAGGAAATACCAAATTATAAGAAATGTTTAGTTTTTTGTTACATTATACGTGTAAATAAAAAAAAGTTATCAAAACAATATGTTATGAATTGCATTGCAATGTTGTAACAGGTGGACGTGAAATCGTCCAGAATATCCTTCAATAATTTTACAATTTCACTAAATATCTATAAATTTCATATTATTTACCGATCATGTTACGATATATGTGAAGTCTTTATCTAATATATATCAAAATAAAATTTGATTTTATATCTGCATTTTATAAGTGTTTTTATCAGTAATTGATATTAAATATCCTCGATTTCAGTCAATAATAGTTCAGAGTTTTGAAATTAAAAATAGTCCTAAATTTTTCTCTATGTTAATAAGATGCTACTCTGCTGTAAGCTGGGCAATATAAAAAAATTTATTCAGATTTGTTTATTAAATGAATATCATATTTAATATCATTATAGAATAATTACAATATTAGAATTATATATTAATCTTCTTTTTTTTATTTCCATTTGATTTTATTGCTGTTTTGTGGACTCTATTGAGCATTGCCTGCAAAACTAATATTATAAATCGTTCTGGATTCTGAATTAATACATGCACAAACACTAGATATTGATAGAATAAAATTATTTCTAATATTCAATAAATATTTTGATAATTGTTTCAGACCTCCTGGTAAAAAACACTTATTTGTTAATAAATTAAATGTTTTTGAATTTCACATAAACAAGATAATTGACTGATGGAAGGAAGTTATTTTGTATATCAAATTAATACTTTTAATTTTAATTTTTTGGGGGGATGTCAGAGTACAGAAATAAATAAATAAATGTTTTCGAGAAAAGCTACTCCAAATATTTATACCTGTCATTATTACTTTGAGTGATTGCTCAAGAAAATATGACATATTTTATTTTGACATAAAGAAAATAAATGTGCTGTTCATTCAAATAACAAACAACTTTTAATATGGAAAATGAAATATTTTTAAAAGAAAACAGTTGAGAGAAAATACACATGCATTGATTTTTTTTAGTTACAATTATATTTAACAAATGCCTCGTATTTGTTAATCATGGGAAAATTCATATGAACATAAATAAAACATAAATCATTATTGTCCCAGAAATCACTGGATAAATATAAATTTATATATATATATATATTTTGTTCAGTCACATTTATTTCCAAATGAATATTTCCATTTTATGTTTTACATAAAACTATTCTTGAAGGATCGAACATTCTCTTCCAATAAACATATTATATGTATTTATAAAAATTAAAACTCTACTGCAAACACGGAGAGCCACGTTTCGAAAGACGGCAGATGATATTTTTTTCAAGGCTAAATATTGAAATATTTTCACACATGCAAAAGGAATTTTAATATGAAGATGGTAAATGAAAGATTCCATACACAAACAGATGATAATATATAAGGAAAAAAGACACAAGGACTAACTCACCAGAGGCAAAACAGTGCAGCCCACAGGTTTTCCGAGTATGGCATTGTCAATATACCGGATAATTGACATTAACTGTTTCCGTAAAATTTGCCGAAATAATCATATAGCTTTTCCTTCACTTAGAATATCCTTTCATACAGCAGATATTAAAATGTAATCACTAAAACTTGGTTTGATGGGCCAATATCGACAAGAACATGATCACTGAAATAAAACGTGGTGTTGTTTACGTTAGTAATGGCGGCTACGTCACTCTTGTTTTCCACAGTTGACGTAACTTTCGGTAAAATCTAAGGAACAACACGATCGAGGCAGGAAGCTTACTATTATTTTTAAAATCGCATTTGATACTTAACTCAATTTGGAGAAGTAAAAATGCAACATGGATTGAAATAACACTGGGAAAACTTTAATGCTTAAAATTACATATTACATATCATATGAAAATATTGACCAGCATGCTGTGATCGTACATATGAATGAATATTGACATAACATAGAAGGAAGTAATCTCCTGGTCTTCATGCATAGACCTTACAATATGTCTAAGATGCAATGTGTTAAATGATAATAAGTGCTTCGTTAAGTTCACATGTTTAATCGTCGCCATGTTGGGTACAACGGTGCGGGTCAAACAATGCCCCGTATAATAGAGGTACACACAAACGGTGTTACGTTAAGATTGGAACCCATATCTTTACATCTCCCCCTTTAAGCAAATATTGTACATGTTGAACAAATGTATTTATCAAGTAACAAACCCGTAATAGAAGTGATAATTTTTGTTACCATTCACTCAATTATACAAATAAAATAATCATGCTTTCTTCATTCACTCATGAACACTAGCATAAAATAATGATTTGCTACTAAACTGGAATTCAACATTAACACAATTCAAGTCATTGTTTCATGTAACTTGATTAACAGTCATATCGAGACGGGGTTTTCACCACGCGTCCACTGCTGGTGGTTTTCACAGCAGTTTGCTCCTCAACGTTCATGTCCATATTGAGATTCAGTGGAGTTTTAACAGTCTTTTCCACATATTGCTTCACAGGAGTTTTGGGTGAAGCAGTTTCACACTTCTTTGCTAACTGAGGTGTCTCAACTGCGGAACTGAATGGTTTTAAGTCAATTCTATTTCGTCGCAGTTCTTTACCCTCAGGTGTGCGGATCATGTACGACCGTGGCTGATCAAGTTTCTCCTTGACCGTTGCTGGAGTCCAGGTTTTGGATTTGGGTAAGAATACAGACACATCTTGCCCAGGTTTGAGTTCTTTCTTCACCGTAGACTTCTTGTCGTACTGCTGTTTCATTTGATCTTGCCTATGCTGCAGCTGCTCTACGTTGTCGTCGTCACTTTGCAGTCTCTGGATCTTTCCACTGCAGGGTAATTGTGTCCGGTATTTCCTGCTGTTCAGGCACTGCGCTGGAGATGGTAGTTTGTTGTCAACTGGAGTCGTTCGGAAGGATAGCATCGCCAGATACGGATCTTCACCTGACGCGTCAGCTTTCTTCAGAGTGTTTTTCACAGTTTGTACCATGCGTTCTATGTGTCCGTTGCTCTGCGCATACGTTGGTGAGCTCGTTACATGCTTGACTCCCCACTGCATGCAAAAGGTTGCGAACTCATTACTGCTGAACTGTGGACCATTGTCTGTGATCAACATTTCTGGGATTCCATATTCCGCGAATATAGACTTCAAATGTTGGATTACCATGGTTGATGTTGTGGAGTCTAACTTTCGGCAGACAGGAAATTTGCTGTAGTAGTCGGATATCAGCAAATATTTTTTTTTTTTTTAATCAATATTTTATTTCTGAATCCCTGTTACAATTCCGAACAAGGAACCAGGGGGATTCCTTGTCCTCAAATTCAATATAGTTGACAGAAGAGAGGATTCAGGTTTTCACACACAAAGAAAAAAAAAACATAACACAACTTTCACACACTGTCACTATTATGAATATATGATGAACAGGCATATAAAGACATTTTTTGTCTAAAGTTAAGGCTAATGGAAAGATGCATATTTAGTTGATGTACTACTTCTCATCAAAAAGTGGATGATACATTAGCCATTTTATGTAAAATTTATTATGGTTTGACTTACTGAAATACATATGACGCTCAATGGTGTATCGATTTGCTAAAACATGTTTAAACATTTTCAAACTTATCTGACAATCATCCAGTTTACACTTGTAAATAAAGAATTTGGCCAATAAAAGAATGAGGTCAAATACATCATCTGTAACAATATTTTCTTTTAGGCCAAACAGTACAAGTTCTGAACTTAGAGTCATGTTGTGAAAATGTGAACAATGCTCGTTGAGCCATGATAATAAAGATATCCAAAAATATTGAACTTTTTGACACTCCCAGAACAAGTGCACTAGAGTTTGCTTTTGAGATTTACAAAAATTACATATATCTGCTGGACATACTTTGATTTTATAAAGATAAACATTGGTTGGTATAAGTCTATGAAGCAAACGGTACTGAAACCATCTCAATTTTGTGTCCCTGGTTGTTTTAAAAGGTTTTAGGTAAATTGACTCCCAAGGAAGATCAGTCGTACAAGTATCTTTCCATTTCACTTGTGATTTGGGAGTAAGACTTGACGAAATTAGTGCACAATAATAATATTTTGACCCTTTTGAGATAGAAAGAATTTTTTTATAAATCGATTTTTCTCCAGGTCTTGGTGGAAAAGTAACAGTTACACCTGCTTTTTTCAGATAATTTCTAACAGATTGTATAATACCATAAAAAAGAGTGAATGGAACATGTAAGTTATAAATTTGTACAAATTCACTAAAGGACATGAAATTATTATCACTGTCCATGAGATCAAAGATTTGACCAACACCTTTGTTACACCACCTTTTGCTATAGAAATATTGCTTGCCAATAATAATGTTGCTGTTGTAAAAAAGACTCTCTGCTAGAAATTCTTCATAATTTAAATGTGGACATTTAGAGTACAAAGACCCAAAGGAAGTCAAACAATCTTTCCAAAAAGCATTACTTATTTTTTTGGCTAAAAATGTTGGGAACATGTCGCCAAATTCATTTAAGTGTATGGTATCAGGATGTTGAGTCCTAAATAACTCTTTCCACTTGGATTCGCTGTCAGCAAAAAGTTTCCTTATCCAAGTAATTTTCAGGGATTTAACATATGCAAAGATATCAATCATTCCTAAACCTCCTTCTGACACTGGTTTACATAAAAGTTCACGTTTAACTCTATCTGGTTTGCCATTCCATATGAAACTAAAGAAAATCTTGTTCAGCTGTTTTAAGAAACAACCAGGTGGATTGGGGAGAGTCAAAAAAAGATAATTAAGTTTGGATATCAAGAGAGATTTAATGATGGCAATTTTACCAAGAGGGGTAATACTACGTCTCATCCATTTGTTGATAATTGTTTGTATCTCATAGATCTTACCCTTGTAGTTAAGATCCTGAATGTCACTAATTGATGTAGAGAAGTTAATTCCAAGAATCTTAAAACTGTCAGGATTCCACTTAATATGCAAATCAGGCATGAATCTTTTGCTGCTTCCTTTTTCAGACCCAATCCAAACAACTTGAGACTTCTCATAATTAATCCTGAGGCCAGAGATTGCTGCAAAGAGATCTAACATCTTAACTGTAGCTTCAAATGATGACCGACTACCATCCAACAGAAACTCTGTATCATCGGCATATTGAGCAATAAGATATTCAACATTGTCAATAGTGATTCCCTTTATGTCTTGATTTGATCGAACAAGAGATGCCAAGATCTCAGAGCACAATAAGAAAATATACGGAGAGAGAGGGTCACCTTGTCTGCATCCTCTTTCAATTGATATTTGTGAAGACATTTTCCCATTAATAATGAGTTTTGAAGAAATACTGTTGTAGAAAGTGGAAAACCAATTTCTTATATCTTTCCCAAAACCAAAATATTCTAAAGTTTTGTCAATGAATGACCAAGACACCGAATCAAAGGCTTTTTCAAAGTCAACTAACAAAAGCAGCCCTGGAGTCTTATGCTGTTCCGTAAGACACAACACATCATATATTGTTCTGATATTCTCTCCAATGTACCTTCCAGTCATGAAACCTGTCTGATCCTCGTTTATGAGGAAAGGCAAAACAGTCTTAATTCTTTCCGCTATGACTGATGACATAAGTTTGTAAGAAGAATTAAGCAATGAAATAGGACGCCAGTTCTTAATGAAGCGTTTAGGTTTGTTCCCCTTAGGAATGCAAGTAATTATGCCCTGTTTCTGAGTAACTGAGAGTTCTCCATTTGTAAAACCAAAGTTAATAGACCTCAGCAAAAAGTCTCCAATATCAATCCAAAAGAATTTGTAGAACTCGTAACTGAAACCATCTGAACCAGGACTTTTATTGTTTTTAGTCTTTTTTAAAACCTTGAGAAGTTCATCTTTTTTTTTTAGGACCTTCAAGAGAGTTGGCAGTATCCTGGTCAAGTTTGGGAACATCTACAGGAAGTAAAGAGTGAAGGTTAACACTATTGTCAGGAGGTGTCTTTGCTGAGTAAAGACTTTGATAAAAAGATTCAGCTTCATTCATTATATCGTCAGGTTTTGATAATAAAGTTCCATCCTGAGCCTCCAGACTGGGCATTACCTTACTCACAAAATTTCTATTTTCAAGATTACAAAAATATTTGGTTATTTTTTCTCCTTCGTCTATCCACTGAGCTCTAGATCTGACAAGTACCCCTTCCATCTTTTTTTGCCGGATATCCTGCAACTCTTTGCGTTTTGAAGTAAGAATTTCAAAGTTTTCATCAGATAAATTAGATTCCAATGAGTCAATTTCATCAATAAGGCATTTTTCTTGCTTAGCTTTCTGTTTGTTTACAAATGAAGCATAAGAAATGGTCTTACCTCTTATTTCTAGTAAAAGAGTTTCAAAAAATAACTGATCGCTGATAGTAAGATCAATATCGACATTAGGAACTTCCTCTATTCGAACATTGTCATCAAGCCTAGATGCATATTGCTTCTTAACCTGAGCTATAACTGATTTAACTTCAGCAACATATTTGTGATCCCGAAGCAGAGAATTGTTAAATTTCCAGTATGTTCTGCTTTTACTGCTTTCTGTCAAGTTAAGGCTAAGGGTTATTAATGAGTGATCTGATCTATAGCCAGCTGTAATGTCAGTATCAGCAACTAAGGGACATAAGTTTTCTGAAACTAGAAAAAAGTCAAGTCTCGCCTGTTTAACAGGTGATTTTCTTCTCCAGGTAAACTTACAAAGTTCTGGGTTATAGTCCCGCCAAATGTCTATAAGGTTAAGTTCTGCAATCATTTCCAAAACTGAATTTCGAGCATTTGGGTTGTTAACATTTTGATAATTATCACAATCTTTTGAAGGGTCTAGGATAAGATTGAAGTCACCAGCAATAATACATGAAAGATTACCAAATTCTTTAAGTTTACACACCAATGATTGATAAAAGTCAGGCTTGTCAGTATTTGGTCCATAGATATTTGCAACTGACATTCTTTTCCCACAAATAGTGATATCTAGTAATAGGAGATTTCCATTGGTATCCCTAAAAGTATTATGAAGTTTGTATTCAAAATTGTTATTTAACAAGATTGCTACTCCTCTAGACTGGCTATCATGACAATTGAAAACACAATTATAACCCCATTCTGAACGCAGTAGATGTTCATTTTTAGTGACAAAATGGGTATCTTGTAACATATATAGAGAAAACTTTTTAGCTTTCAGGAAATTAAAGACATCTTTTCTCTTTTTATAGTCACCTAGGCCCCAGCAATTAAATGAGGTACAAATAAAGTTATTTTCATCAGCCATCATCACAAAATTTTACACAGGTCGAGAAAAAGTTTAAAGTTAAAAAGCAGCTGTTTGATAATAGCCAACTTGTAAAGCCAGGGTAAACAAAACATAGTACATTGTAGTGACAAGCACATAACTGACGAAAAACACACAAACAAACAACTTTCAGACATAACAATAACAAAGTCAAAACATTCCTGATTTTCAGCATGACACCAAGCCATGAATTATGCACGAAAAAGTTGACATTTATATTATGGCTATAATTCAAAGAAGAACAAATTATTTTTGGCTTGAATGTTCATAAAGTAAATACATCCGGGATATTGATAGAAAGTCACACACGTTGCGATTCACAAGAGATAGATCTGTCAATGTTAAACGAAGCGCACCAGATTGCTTCGTTCAGCTGGCTGTGTCGCCATATTGGTTCGTCACGTGATACAGTCACATGTTAGGTCACATGGTGTTCATTTCAAGCGAATGTTTACAAACAACAGTTTATACTTAATAAAGTGAAAAGTTCGAACATGAAGTTATAAAAAAAAGGATCTTCGCCCGATCCAAAAAGTATTGATATTATCAATCATTACGTACGTTAAAGAAAATAAAGTTCAACTTGTATAAAAACTTGATCCAAAGCAATCTTGTGGGGGGATGGGGGTTAAACATCACCGATGTTTGGTTCCTCGTCCTCACGGATGATTCTCCATGCACTGTGAGTATCCTTTCGGATGAATAACACAACGGTAGATCCCTGCTCACGAACTTTAGTGTGAATCCCGTACTTCGTTTTCAGATCTCTCCCCTTCCTCACTAGGCGACCTCTCAGTTTCTTCATGTCGACTGGAAGGTCAGACCGAATACTGACCCTTTTAGTGGACAGCTCTTTCCATTTATTAAAGGTGCTTTTCATTACCAAATCCCGGTCTATCATGCGGACGAACTTGATAACGATAGGATTGGGAACATCTGTTGGTGTTTTTCGAGGTAGGCGATGAATGTTGACAAAAAGCATTTTGTCCACGACTTCACTGTCCAGGCCAAGAGTGGTCTTGAAAATCTCTCTGCATCTATTGTCGATCTCTGTAGCTCCAACCGAATCAGGAACCCCATACACAAGGAGGTTGGATTTTCTTGAGTAGATTTCTGCCATTATGAGTTTTTCTCGAAGTTTTTCAAGATCTTCCTGCGTTTGAGAGTTCATATCCGAAATGTTTTTCGATTCAAATTCCAAAGTAGATTCAACATTTTCTACCCTTTTGGTTAGTTCAGCAACATCTTCTTTTATAGAGTCTATCCTAGCACAAACTTCCGTGGTGTGTTTTTTCAATTCTGCCTTGAAAAACGCCTTTAGATCATCCGCCCCCGACGTAGCCTCGCCGTCGCCATGCTTCACGTTGGGGTCAGACGTTGACAAATCAAAATCATCTTCAGGTGAAGGGCCAGGTTGAAGATAGGTGTTAATTTTGGGTCCAGAAGAACCACAGGTCTTAGTTTTCTGCGATTGCTTTGTTGTGTTACGTTTTGTAGCCATAATTAGTGAGGATTCCAACGATTTTTAGGACGTGCAAATTCTAGCGTTTCAGCTAATGGCGGCCATACCGGAAGTCCATATCAGCAAATATTGGTGATGCTTGTAGTCGAATAGATCTGCACCAATCTTCTGCCATGGGTAGGTAGGAACGTTGTGAGGATGTAGTGGTTCCCTTCTCTGCTTCTTTCCATAGTGCTGACAGGTTTCACAGCTTTCTGTCAGTTCTTTGATATCATGTGATATCTTCGGCCAGAAGACGGAATCTTTGGCTCTCAAAAGACACTTCTCCGTTCCAAAGTGACCTTGGTGGATGAGTTTCAAGATCTGTTCTCTGAGAGTAGTCGGCATTAGTATTCTGTGTCCCTTCAGAATGATGCCGTTTTCGACACTCAAATCTTCTCGATAGGTCCAGAATATCTTCAATTCTTCAGGACATTCACCAATGTACTCTGGCCATCCTCTGTGTATTACGTCTTTCAGGTGACATAATGTTTCGTCTTTCTCTGTTTCAGCCCTGATCTCGTCAAGTTTCGCTGGTGATGCAGGTATGTTGTTTGTGACTGTGTTCACGTCAATCGTTGGCAAGTCATTTTCAGGAGATTCCATGTTTGAGATGCGGGAGAGTGCGTCAGCTACAACGTTGCTTTTACCAGGAATGTACTTCACGTCAACGTCGTATTTCGTCATTCTGAGCAGTAGTCTCTGCAGCCTCGGCGATGTGCTGTCGATACGCTTTTGCCAGATGCTCTGCAAAGGTTTGTGGTCAGTCTCGACAGTTGCATGTTTCCCGTACACATAATGGTTCATTCTCTCCAATGACCATACAACACCAAGTAATTCTCTCTCAATGTTGCTGTAGCGCTGTTCAGTTTCATTGAGTGATCTGCTTGCGTAGCACACAGGTTTGCCGTCTTGGAGTAGAACACAACCTACACCTTTCAAACTTGCATCAGTTTGAATCACATTGTCCTTACTCTCGTCGTAGTAGGCTAACACAGGAGAATTTGTGATGATCTCCTTCAGTCTATGGAATGATCTCTCATGTTCTGCATTCCATATGAAAACACTGTCCTTCTTCAACAGCTGTCGTATCGGTTCTGATGCATCGGCGATTGCAGGTGAAAAACGATTCAGGTAATTGATCATGCCCATGAATGTTCTCACATCACTTGCGTCTTTCGGTCTTTGCATCTCTCCGATCGCCTTGATCTTTTTCTCGTCCGGCTTGATACCCTCTGGTGTCCACTTTAGACCGAAGAATCTTGCTTCTGGTGTCTTGAATTGAAACTTTTCCGGATTAAGTTTCACATTCTTTTCTCTGGCTGTTTCAAGTGTTCTGATGATTGACTTGTCATGTTCCAACTCAGATGAACCATAGATGAACGTGTCGTCAACGATCCCAGTGACCCCTCCAAGATGACCAAACACTGAGTCCATCTTCTCCTGGAATATGTCACCGCTGACTGACAGACCAAAAGGAAGTCTTGTCCATCTGTACTTTCCCCAAGGAGTTGAGAACGTGGTAAGTTTGCTGCTTTCATCATCTAGCATCACTTGCCAGAAACCATTTCGTGCATCGATTATGGAAAAGTGTGTAGCACCATTTATCTTGGGTAGGACGTCATCGACAGTTCTAACGTAGTATGGACTACGTTTCAGTGATCTGTTGAGGTCTCTCGGATCCAGGCATATCCGCAGTGATCCGTTTGAGCGTGTTGTCAGCACAGTAGAGTTGATCCATGGAGTGTATTCATTTTCTACTTTACACAGGATCTCTCTGTCGACCAGGTCTTGCAGCTGTTCCTTGTACTGCTTCTGAAGGTGAACAGGCACTTGTCTTGCAGGGTATTGCACAGGATTCGCTCCCTCGTCTACTTCGATGTGGAATGGTTCTCCAGGAAAACACCCTATACCGGTGAATACATCCTTGTATTCTTTCAACAGGTAGTCCTTTGTCAAGGGAAATGGATGTTTTCTTCCATTCACATCTAACACTTTAACAGTCTTTGTGTTTGTGATCTGCTCACGTGAATCTTCAATCTTCGTGAAGTTCTTCACTTCCTGTGGCTCTTCACTTTTCACCATATTGACTGTAGGGAAATGGAGTTCGAGCAATCCTATCCTCTGTGCTGTAATACTTCCCATTATTACACCCTTCTTCACATCTGCAACCTGAACTGTCACTGGTTCCGGTCTCTCATTACCAGGAACATGGAAGTACACCACACAAGATCCCAGGTTAGTGACTCTCGTGCCACCGTAAGCTTTCATTTTCACAAAAGGCTCACCAAGCTTGTGTTCCTTTGGGAATAACTTCCTGTAGACTGACACGGGTATGATGTTGGTTTCTGCTCCAGAGTCTATCTTGCAGTCAAAGTAGGTAACTGACGTTTCCTTTCCTTGTGATAGGCCTACTGTGAGAATAGCTTTCTCCTTGTCAGACCTGCGCACAGTATCCACCTCACTTGCTGACTCAGTATCACTGACAGCATCAATAGTGTCAACTGATATTTGTCCCAGATACAGGTAACCATCTTCGTCATCGGAGTGATCGTTGTCAACTTCGACTTCATGGATTTTCTTCTTTCGTTTCTTCGAGCACGCTCTGGAGTAATGTCCAAGTTGTTTGCAGACAAAGCATTTCGATTTCTTTGCTGGACACTCTGCACCTTGATAA
Organism: Steromphala cineraria; assembly: GCA_916613615.1. Classification (NCBI taxonomy): domain Eukaryota; kingdom Metazoa; phylum Mollusca; class Gastropoda; order Trochida; family Trochidae; genus Steromphala; species Steromphala cineraria. The sequence continues at coordinate 4,255,994 of OU744731.1, read as the reverse complement.
TGTTCTAAAAGACAGTTTTGACATTTCTTGGACTGTGCCTTTTCTTTGTTAACGAAAGCCTTTTTCTTAGTTCCATGCTGTCTTCTCGTCACAGGATTAACTTCTGCCTCTGATGATAACGTCATTCTTTTCATTTGTCTTGTGGCTGATTCTTCAGTTTTCGACAGTGTGATTACTTCATTAAGGGTTAAATCGTTTCCCTTCTTGAGACATTCTTTTCTGACCTTGTCTGAATTCATGCCAAAAACAAGATGATTTTTGACAAATCGTTCCTTATCTGGATACCCTGCCTCATTCACAAGTGTTCTTACCCTTGTGATAAATTCTTCAAGTGAAAGAGTTCCCTGTTTGAGGCAATGCAGTTCCCATGCTGCAATTAGTTCATTAGACTGAGGTCTCACATACTCTTCATATTTCTCAAAGTAGTTCTCGAGTACTTTCGACTCCTCTTCAGAAAATGCCCAACTGTTATAAATATCAAGCCCTCGTTCTCCGGCCCATAACAGCAAATACTTGCATTTTGTCTTCTCTTCTACTTTCACCAACGGTCCCGTGAATATCAATTCCACCCGTTGTTTCCAGAGTTTAAATCTTCTGTACAGACCATCATCGTCAGTCCAATCCATCTGCGGACCCTTGTCAAAGCCCGACGAAGCCATGTGTTTAGAAGCACCTCCGTTTTCGCTCATGCCGACAGCGAGTTTTCTACGAGAAAGTCACAGAAATTCCACTTACATCAGTGAAACTGTCACTTCACTTACACCAGTGATGTTAATCTGTCATTTCTCCCCGTTTTCTCGGCGTTCAAGGTTCTTCTGACACCATGTTAAATGATAATAAGTGCTTCGTTAAGTTCACATGTTTAATCGTCGCCATGTTGGGTACAACGGTGCGGGTCAAACAATGCCCCGTATAATAGAGGTACACACAAACGGTGTTACGTTAAGATTGGAACCCATATCTTTACACAATGCAAGGGAGATAAGCAAGGAGAATTGGCATACGCACCACCACAAGCCAATAAGCCTACTGGGAGGGTGGGCGTGGTTATGCAAAGTTGCGAGAGCGGCTAGCGGCCGTGCTTGCTTTAGAAACGCTAGGAGGAAAGCGCCCCCTACAAGGGGAGAAAACTCGAGCAGCCCTAGCAGGGAGACATCGTTTTATCAAAAACTATTTTACACATGAAATAACACTTTGATACTTAACTCAATATGGAGAAGTAAAAATAGAGCCATGGGCTCTGTAGCTCATCAGGCATCATATCAAGTTTGCTTTATACAGGCCAGATGAGTTAAAAATGAAACTGATGTTTTCTATTGCAAGAAAACCTATAAAAAAATGACAAAACAAATGTAACGATTTCGAAATAAATTTCCTTACCCAAATGATTTATTATTATTCAACACTTTCTAGATCGCCAATATTAGACAGTAAAAGAAGTCCACACTAAAATATCCAAGGAGAAATAAATTTGCCATAGACTGTCATCTAATGGAGAAAAATAGGTTTTTAAGATTGTGACCCCTGTGACCCTATTTGGGGTCATGGGGTCACGAAACCTACACTTTAGAATCCCAATTGGCCAATGAGTCTACATGATGTATATCAGCTCAATAGACATTTTGGAACTGAAGATGATGATGAAAATAAGTTTTTAAGGTTGTGACTCCTGTGACCCTAATTTGGGTAATAGGGTCACGAAATCTACAGTTTAGAATCCCCATTGGCCAAGGAGTCTGCACATATAATTTCAGCTCTCTAGATCTTTTGGAACTTAAGAAGAAGATGAAAATAGGTTTTTAGGGTTGTGACCCCTGTGACCCTATTAGGGGTCACAGGGTCATCAAAGTTACAAATTAGAATACCCATGGTCCAAGGAGTCTGCACATATCATTTTTAACTCTCTACTCCTTCTGGAACTGGAGAAGAAGATGAGAATTGGTTTTTAAGGTTGTGACTCCTGTGACCCTATTTGGGGTCACAGGGTCAACAAAGTTACAAATTAGAATCTCCATTGGCCAAGGAGTCTGCACATATCATTATTAACTCGCTAGACCTTTTGGAACTAGAGAAGAAGATGAAAATAGGTTTTCAAGGTTGTGACCCCTGCGACCCTATTTGGGGTCCCAGGGTCAACAAAGTTACAAATTAGAATCCTAATTGTCCAAGGAGTCTGCACATATCATTTTTAACTCTCTAGTCCTTTTGGAACTGGAGAATAAGATGAGAATTGGTTTTTAAGGTTGTGACCCCTGTGACCCTATTTGGGGTCATGGGGTCACGAAATCTACAATTAAGGATCCCCATTGGCCAAGGAGTCTGCACATATCATTTCTAAACCTCTATTCCTTTTAGAACTGGAGAAGAAGATGAAAATAGGTTTTAAAGGTTGTGACCCCTGTTTCCCTATTTGGGGTCACAGGGTCACCAAAGTTACAAATTAGAATCCCCATTGTCCAAGGAGTCTGCACATATCATCTTTAACTCTCTACTCCTTTTGGAACTGGAGAAGAAGATGAAAATAGGTTTTTAAGGTTGTGACCCTTGTGACCCTATATGGGGTCACAGGGTCACCAAAGTTACAAATTAGAATCCCCATTGGCCAAGGAGTCTGCACATATCATTTCTAAACCTCTATTCCTTTTAGAACTGGAGAAGAAGATGAAAATAGGTTTTAAAGGTTGTGACCCCTGTTTCCCTATTTGGGGTCACAGGGTCACCAAAGTTACAAATTAGAATCCCCATTGTCCAAGGAGTCTGCACATATCATCTTTAACTCTCTACTCCTTTTGGAACTGGAGAAGAAGATGAAAATAGGTTTTTAAGGTTGTGACCCTTGTGACCCTATATGGGGTCACAGGGTCACCAAAGTTACAAATTAGAATCCCCATTGGCCAAGGAGTCTGCACATATCATTTTTAACTCTCTTCTCCTTTTGGAACTGGAGAAGAAGATGAAAATAGGTTTTTAAAGTTGTGACCCCTGTGACTCTATTTGGGGTCACAGGGTCACCAAAGTTACAAATTAGAATCCCCATTGGCCAAGGAGTCTGCACATATCATTTTTAACTCTCTACTTCTTTTGGAACTGGAGAAGAAGATGAAAATAGGTTTTTAAAGTTGTGACCCCTGTGACCCTATTTGGGGTCACAGGGTCACCAAAGTTACAAATTAGAATCTCCATATGCTAAGGTACCTGTACACAAAATTTCAGCTCTCTAATGTGTATGGTTCATGAGGAGAAGTCGAAAGTGTCAAAAGTTTACGGACGGACGACGGACGACGGACGGACGGACGCCGGACGACGGGCCATGCCATAAGCCCATCTGGACTTTCAGTCCTGATGAGCTAAAAATGCAACATGGATTGAAATAACACTGGGAAAACTTTAATGCTTAAAATTACATATTACATATCATATGAAAATATTGACCAGCATGCGGTGATCGTACATATGAATGAATATTGACATAACATAGAAGGAAGTAATCTCCCAGTCCCAGTCAACAGTCCCGCTGCAAAGTATTCTCAACAATAGCCATGAACCGTTTGTAGTCCAGGGTGCCGTTCCTCAGAGCAGTTGTAAAGTTACAATCAATTGTAGCCCATTCTTTTAATATTGATTACAATCGATTGTAGACTTACAATTGATTGTAAGTGTTTTGTGGAACGGGACCCAGGGCAACACAGTTATTGTCACAAAGGAAAGGAGCTTCCGGGTTTCTGCCTTCATGACAGTCTTTAACCATCTTCATTGCTTTACCCGGGTTGAGAGGGTGTCCCGGAATATCCGGCATGAGTTTTTCCTGAACCTTCTCGCGAAACTGAAGAGTCTTAGTTTGTCTCAAACACACGCAAAAGCCCCCTTCAATCTCATAAACATCCTTACTACGGATGTGTTTTTGTGGCATAAACACACCTTTACACAAAAAATCTCCAGCACGAACCATGCCGAAGAAACCAATTACACAGGCAGCCCACACACTAGCGCCATATAAACAGCCTAAGTGGAGCTTATCATGAATGGCAAGCAACATTTTGGGAGTAATTGGGTTAGCTGGTGACCCAGCATCACCGATCTCTCTCCGCACCCCACGTAACACATGCTGAACTTGCCAGCTATCTGCAATAGGATCAGCTAATCCACTCTCCTTATGAATATTTGACACTATACACAAAAATTGCCTGATTGTTGAAAACTTGAGATTCCTGCAGTCTCTCAGATATGCCACATACATCAGAACTTCATCCTGCGTGATGGGGAAGGGGTCGATGTGCAGTAAGTCGCAGAAATCTGTAAAGCATTTCAGTTGACAGCGGTATGTTGCTTTCGTTGATTCCGCCCATCCCTGCGCCTTTAATCTCTGTACCGCAGTTCTCAACCTTCTCCTTAACTCGGCTCCTACCCCATCTGTAATTGATAAAGTTAACAGTCATATGCTGGGACAGTGATTCACAAGAGAAAGGTTGCAATCTCAGACTTGGTAAGAAATCAAACACTTCAGACAAACGTCCTTTCTCATGCAGTCTCGAGATAGCATCAGCTGTAGTATTTCTAAATCCAGGAATATATTCTGCTCTCAATATGAAGTTAAAATATGTTTGCACCCAAAACAGTTTCCTAAGGAAAAACATAAGTAGGGGAGCTTTTGCCGTTTGCTTGTTGATAATTGATTTTGCAGTAATGTTATCAGTCTTTACAATTACCACTTTATTGATAAAACTACTGCACCATCGTAATGCTGCCAATATGATAATGAGTGTCTCTTTGACGTTAATATGCTGATCACTGACACAGGGCATATCAACGTTCCAGTTAATATATTCAAAATCATCGTCAAAATATGCCCCAGCGCCCATAGAACACGCATCAGTGTGCATTGTTTTCACAGGTCTTGTGTCCAGAAAGTGTTTTGATCCATTAATGTTTCCATAAACGACAACCACCACTTAACATCGTCATGGAAGTCAGCATCTAAGATGACTTTATCCCTGCTTGATTTCAATCCATTCTTCATATCTAATATCCTTCTAAGGAAAGTTCTTCCCCCTTGAATCACCATGCTTGCCCAATTTAGCTTTCCAATTAGACATTCTAACTGTTTCTTTGTTGCCCGCGTTTTGCTTTCAAATTCGGTAAGTAACTCCTTGAAGTCTTTCACTTTTTGCGAAGGGAGCGAGAGGTTGCACATGACGGTGTCTATCATGACACCCAAGAACACAATATTTTGGCATGGTCCATCTACTTTGTTCCAATTTATGTTGAAACCAAGATAGCGCAAAACTTTTACAAGTTGAGACAAGCCTGTACCACAATCCTTAGCAGAGTCACTGATTACTAAAAAATCATCCAAATAGGCAATAACAGTAACATTAAAATGAAGCTTCATTATGCGACATACTGCACTGCTCAGGGTCTGGAAAATGCGCGGACTTTTTGATGCACCGAAAGGCAGGGAAGCATCATATAAAAAAGTACTATTGTCATCACCTTCAAATTTCCATGAAATACCTGTGAACCTGTAGTTGCTAGGGTGTATCTTCACTGACCTATAAGCACTCTTGAGGTCGACCTTAGCTAAAAAACTACCACTCTTTATATGTTTAATAGCATGATTAATATCCATGTATGAACAATCACAGTCTTTCATGAAGCTATTCATACCCCCTTCAACACTGCCATCGTGGATCAGACGTACTTTATGGTCACTCTTTGGAATAGCACCTAGAGGACACACAATGTCAGGTTTTTCAATTGTTACGACATAGTTACCAAGTTCAATTTCTTCCTGTAACTGTTTCTCTACTAAAGTTCTACACTCGTAAGCTGACCTATGGTTCTTAAAATAACATGATGTGACTTCTTTTACATTGTCAATTAATTTAAACCCTTCTTTAATCCCTTCTAATATAAACTGTCTATCGGTGTCGTACCTAGGCAGGAGTCTGTCCAATGCTTCAGCCCTTAGGCCACTGGCATGTAGTTTTTTGGATCCATCGGTGGTCTCCCTGTATGCATGGATTGTCCATGTATACCTGACTGTGGTGGCACCTCCCCGTGCTGAAGACGACTGTGGCCAGGTCTGAAACACAACGTGCACACATGGGTCATTCTGCAAGTCTCGTCTCTACACTGCCCGTTATTAAATCGGCGACAAATCTCAAGACCGCTTGGAGTGAAAGGGCCCCGCTGTCTTGTAGATGGCTGGCTGTACCGAGACTGCATGTTGCCGTCCATCTGTCGAAAGGCTTTTGCCGTTTGGGTATTAACTTTTGGAACCAGTTGATAATCTCGGATGTCCTGAGACGGGGTGCCCCATTTCATACTTTCTGTTTGTTGTCGGACTCTATACTCTTGGTCATATAGGAGAACGCTTGACCAAACATATTTTGCTGAAAAACGGCAGATATCCTGGCAGTATTTCAAGTAGTCGTCGACTTCGGAAATGGTCGTCTCGCCTGATTTGATCCTGTCTCTGAGTAGCCCTAAGTTAGCATAAACCCACATGTCCAATGATACCTTTGAGAAATCCTTTTTCTTCTTGCCAACATCCAGAAAAACTCCCTCACTTATCTCAACTGTGTATGTCTGAGTATCTAGTGCATCCACCCACATAAAGTCTAGATAATTTCGAGATCTCTGTTTACCTTGCCCGCCGCCATCTTGTTTTCCATGGGCGCCGCCATCTTGTTGGCCTTTACCCTCTAAGCTGTCGCCTTGACCTTGATCCGAATTAATGCGGGAACCAGATTGACGAAATTTCAGTTTTTCTAATTTCTCGGTTAGCTGTTTCTTCTTATTTACAAGTTCAAGTCTCTGTACCTCGCGCTCAAGAACGTCACACTCCTTTTAGGTTTTCAATGTCACTGTCACAAGTAGCTTTCTGCCCGCTTGCCATGCCGTCCGCCATGTTTTCATTGCCGTTAACTTCAAAATCTTGCGTCTCCTCCTGCTTCAAAGCCTAAATTATACCAGGCAACCTACTTCCTGCTGATTTACGTTTAGGTCGTGCGTCTTCTTGAGTAGACTCCGTTTCAAATAAATTGAATTTATACAAACATTTATGCAAAGTTGCGAGAGCGGCTAGCGGCCGTGCTTGCTTTAGAAACGCTAGGAGGAAAGCGCCCCCTAAAAGGGGAGATAACTCGAGCAGCCCTAGCAGGGAGACATCGTTTTATCAAAAACTATTTTACACATAAAATAACACATTAATCACTTTTATGATTAGTTTAAAAATATAATGACCTCACGTAAATTCATAATATGTACTATATATTATGAAAACACCATCATAAATGTACAGTTTGGCTTGGATAAATTAGTCTAAATTATCCGGGAGTTACGCTTTAAGGTTTTGTTTCAGTGCCCAGAAACAAATTAGTGGGCGCAGCCATTTTGTCAAAGGGAGATTACTCCAATGGCCAATTAACATTACATAGCTTAAAAATAATTATGCCTGTTTCGTTACTCGTAGGCCTACATATAAACGAAGATACGTTATTGCAGTAATCAAATAATTTTCATTAACTCAAATTAATTTTATAACTTAGATAATAAATTCTTACAAATAGATTTCTCAGGGGGAAAATATGTTAAGTGACAAGGTAAGTTCATATCATTTCAACTGAACTTTTACTGCATCCAAAACATCTCTTCACTCGCTTCCCTGATTGTTGAGTTAGTCCATAACAAGATTCTATACCAGTGATTAATCGCAAAAGTTATCTTTCGAATTGTTCATATGCCCATAGAATATGACGTTTGTGAATTTCGTCAATAATGTGATTGGTTGCTGAAATGTCATATGCCTGCACTCTGGAGGATATAATGTCGCGAGGAATGTGTTCACAAGTAATTGTCACAAAATTGAATTTAACAAGTGTTTGTAACTGACATAATCCCCCGCCGCAAATTATCAATCAATTATTGGCTGTGACCTCTTATTTGTTGTCAGAGGGTCACGAAATCTATAAACTGTGACCTTGAAAATAATTTGAAGGTCACCAAAATCAACTGGGCCCGGCGCCTTCCCAATAAGATGCTTTGTGTAAATTATGAAGAGAATCCAGTTAATGGTTCTTGAGATATCCTGCTGACAAGCCTAAAATGCAGGTTTCAATGCTGAAATTTTCAAAGTCTCGCTGTGACCTTGAAAATAATGTGAAGGTCACCATTGACCTTGAAATGAAGGTCAAGGTCTTACCCAGGGGAAGCTATATGTAAGATATGAAGAGAATCCAGTCAACAGTTCTTGAGATATCGCGCTAACAAGGATAAGGATGTTTGGCTGGTAAGTTGAAAACTGACACGGTCAAAGCGGTCTAGGCCTATGTTACCGACGAAAATATTGAAGCGCATATTTTGTTCGATAGCCGGTATATTGTAAGCTGCATATCGTTATTGTTTTGGTGTAAACGGACGATGAAATTTGTTTTAAAAACTTCGATTACCAAGCAATTTCTAAAATACGAATGCGTGATAAGTTTACCCTGATGGATTTTGTTTACGAATTTTTATTCGATCAAAAAACGCAACCTGAAAACTCTCGATTACGTTATCAATGGTTAGTGACCGTTTTAGGACTCGCATGACGTGCATGGAATTTTTAAAAAAAATAGTTCGTGTTTTGACCTAATTTGCATCTTTATCAGATTTTGTAGCAATCAGATACCAAGTTTATCAGATAGCTTTATTGCATCGATAACACCCTCCATTATATGATAATAATAAATATGGCATGTAAAGCATCTATATACACAGCCTTAATGTCATTCTAAATACACAATGTAATTTTTCATGTACCACGGTGAGTGGTTTTTGTGAAATAAAGATTGATTGATTGAGTACAAAAACTTGGTATTTTTTAGTCAAAATCCAAGTTACCTTAAAGTTGAAAATGAAAGTCAATATTTTTTGCTGCAATATGATTATTATCATTCTCTTGAATTGATGATTTTTGGGTAAATAACCTCATAGCAAAAGTCAATCGTTAAAGCAGTATGAACCTTCAAAATCACAAAATTATCAAAATATGAATTTAAAGAAAATTGCACAAAGACATTAATTGGCCACTGTCAAAGAAAATGGATTATCTGAAGGAAGGAGAACTGTTTGGTCAACAATTTCAACTAAAGGAATCTAAAATTTACTTACAGATGTTAAGATTATAGGCATTTTATCAATTTTTTATAAAAAAGTCCTAAAAAAAAAGTCCTAAAAATTCAATGTCTTGCTAGCCTCTTATCATGCATGATAAAAAGGGTTTTTGTGTATGAATGTCAACTAGCGATCAAAATTGTTATTTTTGATTCATAACATCCAAAGTTTAATGTGTAGTTTTCCCCCTATGACAATAGTTATATTTGGCCGAATTTCAGTAGTCTCACAGTTTTTCTCATATTTTCGTTATTTTTGCTCATTAGCAATCTTAAGTTCAATTAAATAGTCAATAAAAAAACAATTGTTATATCTGGAGTGGTCAATAAATCAAATTAATCCAAATAGTAAAAAGGCAACCCAAATTCATTTTACAAAATAGGGGGGTGCTTAATTAAGTTCTTTGTGTATATGTATTTTGTGGGGATTTGTGTATTCCTGAAATCCGCCGCCTCCTCCAGAATACGCAGGGAGATCATTGGACCTATTCAGCATAGATGAATTACATGTTATTCAACCCTCACAAGCATGATGCTGCAATATTAGTTTTGGTGAGAAATCGTAATTATTTATCAGGATATGTATTAAATATTTGAAACAAACTTAACATGAAATTTGTAAAAAGAAATACCTCGTGAACACTTTGCTACTTCAACGTGGCAAGTTGGTCTGGTAAGAATAATGCCGTATCATGTCAGTATAAAATACTATTACTTTTCCGGAATGAATTTGCAGGTTGCACTTGTTCAGAATAATTTCTTTGGAGTTTTTGTATCTGCTATTCAGCTCCGCTCATCCGCGCAAAACTACATCATGTGATATATGAGTTCAAGTTACGCTCTCATAATCTCATATTTTTGGACAAAGACATGCTCAAATAGCTCACTGTAGACTGCGTCTAGGTTGTAGTGACCTTAACTATCATAAATTTAATAGACATATATCAAATTTACCCACATGTTCATGTGGCTACTTTTCTGAGGATTGTGTCCACTTCTTCTTTACATGCCCATTATATAATGATATCCGTCAAAACAAATATTTCTATGTTAAAGGATATGACCTGAAATCAATCAACAATGAAAAATCAGCAACCATAAATCAACATATTATACAATCCGTACATGACTACATTGCTGAAACTTTACGGTTTAAATAAGACTGTTAGAACAGTATGCTTTGCTTAGAGGTTACTACTAATTATGAAATTTTATCATGCTGGTAAAAATGTCGCATGTTTACATATTTTGTTTCTGTGTTTGTATGTATTAAACATGTATTGATAAAATGTTCAAGGGAGAGGCCTTGACATAAGCGCTGTCAGCTTGTTGGCCGATCTCATTCACAATATGTACACCATTTGTGAAATAAATATGTTTAAAACAATCTCATATCCATGAACTAGCGTTTTACTTTAATATGACAAAGAGTAGGATGGATTACAACGACTTTATTGTATTTGCATACGACGATTCAAGGCAACTCCGTGCCCCTTCATACTTACCCGATGAAGGGACACAGAGTTGCCTTGATGAAGGGGCACAGATTTGGCTTGATGGAGGGACAGGGAGTTGCCTTGAACCGTCGTATGCAAATTCAATAAAGAAGTTGTAATCCATCCTACTCTGTCATATGAACTACCAACTTCTATATGCCTCTCAAGAATTTGTTTTACTTTAAGCTATGTTTTGGGTAATGTAAATGTTAATTTTAAGTATTGACGAAGCTCTAGTCTCACGTTCTTCTTCGTCTGCAACGGAAATTTAATTCCAGGCCTCTCATTGTCACAGTCATTGTCATTTCCATTGTCATAATGTGATACATTTAAACCTGGTCTGAATGCTAGTTTAACTAAACTACCTTTCAAAATTACGGTTTAAGTTAGACCAATGGTCTTGGTTAAACTAAACCACGACTAGCACTAAACCTGGTCTAGAAAAAACTAGCTTCGAACTTACGGGCCTAAATGACCGATTGAGGGCCCCGTGACCAAAGATAATTAAACAAATATCAGCTTCTCAGAAACACTGGGTGTAATGTGTACACGAGGACTTTCGTTGTTACTGATCAGTCACGTGACTCTTAGAGTGAGAGACGTGTTATCATTGTCCTGATCACAACATAAAAACTAAATTATCACCATAATTCTGACACATCCTGTATCAATATTGGTATAGATCTATTACTAAGGTTTAACCATTTACTAATACACAAGGAGAAGTCATGTAAACAAACACATGGTTGTCTTTTTTAACTTGATCACTGCAGTTACGCTGTTTGGAGTCCACACCTCATGACCTGTTTCGTCTGCTAACATCTAAATAAATCAACAAATCTTAAATATAATCATTCCTATTTAACCCTTGATAAACCTTAAAACAGACTGCAAATTTTGAAAGAATTGCGAACTGCATTAACGAAGTTTGGACGAGGTGAATAAGTAATCTTGAATCGAATCGTAGTATACGGATCGTTAGTGATTGCACCAAACCTGGTGCACGGATTGTGGTGATTGACTTTCTTGAATAAAATGACAGTAGTGTGCCAAAATGTTAGATTTTCGTTTGAAATAGATCACTTACAGATTGTGATTTCATTCAGAACATTATTTCTTGTTTAAGACTACCAAAACACATACTAGCTATGTAATAGATTGTCCATTCCTCAAAACTTCATCATTTCGAAAGAAGTGCCTGTATGTATGGCATTTCAGTTCTCAAAGTATCCATTTTCCAATACACATAACGAAAACGATTAACTACTTTTATGTATGGGTCTTAACTACAAACGTCCAAATACAGAAGGTCATCAACTTGTCAATTGATTAACTGTAACAATGGTAATAAAAGTACCGAGGGTACAGAAGCTCACCTTAAAATGAATGATGTGGTATTGGTTTAATTATACCGTATTCGCCGTTATAAGCGCCCAGGGCGCTTAAAAAATATTTACTTATATAAAATTCGAAGAAAAACATGCAAAAATTATGACCATGAGCACGAAAGAATATTAATAATATTATTTGTCGTCAAGAAATTACGATAGAGATTCCAAGTGCAGTAAAACAACGTGCTTTCGCGAAAGTATATTTGACAAATATATCTTTGAACTTTGATTAAATATGATAAATAAGTTTGGAAATGGACATATTAAACATATAGAATGGATAACAAGCCTTATAAAGCGATAGTTCTTGATAACATTTAGGAAATCAATTCCCGATCGATGATGCAAGTGAAGCCACATACATCGTGATTTCTGCTGAATTTAACAGTACGTTAATGATGCCTGAATATTTAAAAACAATATATTAATTTATTTTTATTAATTTACAATGCATATAGTCATTAAAAGCAAAAACTGGACAATGTATTTTTATTTTTCAAGAAATGAAATCGATGTAAACTTGTGCATTTTTTATTCCGGTGTAAACATCGCTTACTCGATCGTCTGACATCGATTGTGTCACTGCGTGGTGACAGATGATAAATATAGACACTCGACAGGAGCAGGCGGGTTTGAAATTCCTTGTCGAGGGCTCTCAGCGACTAGTTTCTCGTCTGAAGGGGTTGTTGGATTGAATTTAGGTAAGTTGAATTTATTATTGAGTACCGCTGGTACATGGGCGGTTATTAGAGTTAATTGCAAAAATCTTTGGGGGCGCTTATTGGAGCAGGGCGCTTATTACGGCGAATACGGTACATGTAACCATCTTTTATATAATTGATTATGGCTGCCATCATGATTTTTTTATCTTTTAAAAAACTAGTCTTCTTTTGGAAACGACTAGAGCTTGAACAAACTTTAATACACGAATGATATAATCATGATAAGTTAACAAGCAGTAGGTTTTTGTATAACTTTTTTGTATATCTATGGCTGAATTGGTGACCATCTTGTACTTTTTAATCTTCAAAATGCTACTTTTATGTGGGCATCCGTATTAATTTCATTATGATATCTTGATTGGTTTAGGTGTATCCATTTAAATGTCATTCATTACTTACAGGATGGTGGGCACTTACATTTGTTTTGTAGTGAATCATTAATATGATTTCAAGATTATTTCACTGATGGTTATGCTGCATGGGATATTGAGAATCCCAAAAGTACAGATTTTTCAAGGAAAATGAATGACTGATTGAGAGGAAAGTCATAAACACAGCAATGCATAAGACACGTTTATTTTGTTCACATAATATTTACATGTCAAGTGACCATGAGATGTCTTTCATTAAAGTATCAATTTATTTAACACTCATACAGTACTATAATGGTAAACATTTTTGCATTGTCAAATCAACAGAGAGATATGACAAATCAAATTTCCTTACTTTTCTTACTAAACCCTTTTCGATTTTCATCTGCATATTTATTCCACATCAACTTATCATGTAGATTGCTAAACACAAAGCTTATTGTAGACAAGTTTTGTGTAAGTTGTTATTCTTAGAAAGAACATATCACTGCATAGGCGTAGGAATAGGGGTGGCACAGGGGGGCCCGGCCCCCCCACTTCCGAACCTGGGGGGGCCCTGTCCCCCCACCTTTCAAGAATTTTTTTTATAGAAAAAGTCACTTTAACTCTGTATTTTAGGGGGAAGGAAAAATGAGATGAACGGGCCCCCCCACCTTTGAAAGTGGGGGGGCCGGGCCCCCCTCCCTGAACAGTAAGATTTTCGGTTGACAATTTTTTTAAAGAAAAGGGGGAGGGGTGTGGGAGAGGGAGAGCGAGGGGATTTGGATTGGGATGGGAGAAAAAGGGAATCCCCTTCCCCAACATTTTATCCTTTATAGGGATCTACCCTGTAATTAGAATTGTAAATGGGAAAGGGTTCAGATTTTTTTTACCTCGAAAATGCGAGGATATTTAGATATTACCCCAACCTTCCCAGGGGGTGGGGCATAAAAGCTCAGGGGTCAGGGAAAGCAGAAGGGTCTACCCCATCACCACTGAAACGGACATATGGGCAGGAATGTCCCTTTAATACTTTAAACACTTTTCCTAAAAAACATTTGATCTTAAACATCATTGAAAGATGTGTGTTTCATCTTTGTAAGAAAGAGACTTTGAACTATATATGGCAAATTTCAAAATGTATCGGTTTGTCTGCGTGCCTGTCAGTTTGTCTGTATTTAATATGTCTGATATAATGTGAAACATAAATTTGAAACATACATGCACGTGAATTACCCCCATGATTTAGGGTTTTTTAATCGTTTTAAAGGAATTAGTTTTTCTTCCTTTTAATTACACATTCATAGATAATTTATCTTGCAAAAGTTTTAACTACCTGCTGATGTGAATAAGTGAGATCTTTTCACTGGGGTCACGCCCTTAAAATCTAAATTTATTTCCATATTATTTAAAAGGCATAAAAAACTGATTTGTTTTATACAGACTACTTTAAAAAATATGATTAGAAATTGTGGTGAATTTGTTGCCCCTAATATGGACAATGCCCTTCGGAGCTTTAAAGCTTTATTATATCCATTTTCAGAACAAAATGCGATCCTTTGAAGTGAATTCCATTTTGCAAGAAACATTATTTTCAAAGATATTGTGACCCTGTTGTCTTTAATCTATAAAGGCTAGAAAATAGCTGCAAAAAGCCAGATGAGGTACAGAGTTAAGGCTATACTTTTCTATTCTTACCTGGAAGACGTATTTGACCATTTTAGCTTTTTGTTTCACGTTCATCATTCACGTTTTTAAGTGTGATATTTAGGCCAAATTTAAAAACTCAAAACCATTAATATGATGAGAACAAAGACTATGTAACAAAGTTCCCCCTTAAGCATTCCTATAACGTTTACTCATAGTAATTTTGATCTTTTCACGTGACTGAAAATATCTGAGTATATCAAAGCTGTTATGAATATTTAAGCTATTAAAACATTTTTGACCTATTCACAGAGTAAACTTGACATTTGAGCTTATTTAAGTTTCTGAGACCAAAGGAGTTAATGAAAAAAGAGAAGAAATGATGGAGATAAACTTACAGAATTTGGAGAATGCTTCCTATTTATTTCAAGGTTATAAGGTCAATTATTATTATATTATCGATACCAACAACAAAATTATCATTATCATCAGTTATCATTAATCACTCTATGAGTCATAAATCATCCATGAATTACTTCCATCATGAAATCCATCAATCATCCATCTACGACTATGATTCATAAATCATTAATTCATCAAGCATTAATCAGCAATTTTCAATCATTCGTTATCAATTCATGATCAATCAAACAATTACCAATTATCAAACACTAAAACAATCATTATCTTCTATAATCAACCATTCAACACTTAAAGATTATCATTTATCAATCTTTCAACACTTTAACGAACGGGCCCGTAACAATCATTCACCAATCATCAATCAATAACCTATCAATCATAAATCAATTATTCATCAATCATTGTAAATAATTCAACACTCAACAATCAATAATTCAACACTAAACAATCAATCATTCAACACTTAAAAAACAATCAATCATTCAACACTTAAAAACCATCAATCATTCAACATTAAAATCATCAATCCATCAATCATTCAACATTAAATCATCAATCATTCAACACTTAAATAATCTTTTATCCATAAAATTCACATATCATCAAACCAAATTTGGGTCCCCACACAGGAATCCATATACATCAGGAAAGGCAACCCCCGCTCTCACCAAAAAAAGTTTGGGCCCCCCCAACTCAGCAATCCATATATATCATTGTTTGATTCCCCCCCCCCCCCCCGCTCTCACAAAAAGAAAATTTGGGCCCCCCCACTCAACAATCCATTTATATCATTGTTTGATTGCCTTGAGAGGCCACCCCCCGATCTCACAAAAAAATTTTGGGCCCCCCCACCCCTCAAACCGTTCCTACGCCACTGCACTGTCATGAGAATACAAGTCCATAACTTTTATTGCATACACATTGGCCATGGCCATATAGCATAATGCTCTACCATATCAATTGGGTCAGGTTGATTATGCAACAGACTAGCAGCTGACACTGTGATGCTAGCAGCCTGCCTTGGGATGTGTATTAGACAGAATATGGAATATCTGAACTCTGGTTGACCCCTTTTGTGTGGTATTTACAGGAATAAAAGGGAAATACCATTGTTTAAAATTTAACATGTTTAATGTGATTTGGTTTTTGCAGCTAGTTGCCATAAAGATTTTAAACAAATTAATCAATTATGTTTGTCTTTCATCTTAATTTTTTTAGAAACACTTAAAAATATAGAACAACTTGCACGACAATCTTAAATATTCCATATTTAAGATAATATTATGATTAGTAAGTTCAAATTAGAGAATTTATATGGTGCCATTGAAAGCTTAAAATTTAATAATAATGATGTGTCATCTGCAGCTGAAAAGTCAATATGGCTGCTATTGCGGCCATCTTGGATTCTCAAAACTGAAACGTCTACCTTTCTGTGCGGAATCGCTATAGGTATAACATACTACAATATAAAAATGATATCTAGATTGGTTTAGGAGAAATAGTCTTTGTCATGAAATCTAATTGAAAATTCAATATGGCTGCCATGGCGGCAATATTGGATTCTCAAAACTGAAACGTCTACCTTTCTGTGCGGAATCACCATAGGTATAACATAGTACTACAATTTCAGAATGATATCTGTATTCGTTTAGAAGGAGTAGTCTTTGTCATGAAATCTAATTGAAAATTCAATATGGCTGTCATGGCGGCCATCTTGGATTCTCAAAACTGAAACGTCTACCTTTCTGTGAGGAATCACCATGGGTATAACATAATACAATTTCAGAATGATATCTGTATTCGTTTAGAAGGAGTAGTCTTTTTCATGAAATCTAATTGAAAATTCAATATGGCTGTCATGGCGGCCATCTTGGATTTTTAAAAACTGAAACGTCTACCTTTCTGTGAGGAATCACCATGGGTATAACATATTACAATTTCAGAATGATATCTGTATTCGTTTAGAAGGAGTAGTCTTTTTCATGAAATCTAATTGAAAATTCAATATGGCTGTCATGGCGGCCATCTTGGATTCTCAAAACTGAAACGTCTACCTTTCTGTGGGGAATCACCATGGGTATAACATACTACAATTTCAGAATGATATCTGAATTCGGTTAGGAGGAGTAGTCTTTTTCGTGAAAGTTTACGGACGGACAGACGGACGGACGGACGGACGGACGGACAGACGGACAGACAGACGGACGACGGACGAAGCGCCATGACATAAGCTCACATTTACTTTGTAAAGGTGAGCTAAAAAGCTATCAAGGCATTGGATAAACAACTAACTCAAAATCTAATAAAACTGGAACTTCTTTTAATTCAATATGTGAATAAAACAAACGTCTTCCTGCACAAAATAAGCAATTTTTAGCTCATCTGGCCTGTAGGACTCCTTGGCTAAGGAAGATTATAAATTGTAGCTTTTGGTGGCCCTGTGGCCCCTTATGACGGCCATAGGGGTCACATCCTTAAAACTTATTTCCACTTTCTTCTCCAGAACCATAAGGCCTAGAAAGCGGAAACTTTGTGTACAAACTCCTTGACTAGTGAGGATTATAAATTGTAGCTTTGGTTCATAAGTGTGTGATTCCGCAAGCTATTGTTACTGAAAAAGCAAATATCCCAAGACATTGACCATTTTAGTTGAGTGTTGTCCGTTTCCACACTTCCATCCAATGTTACCAAATCATACCGTAAACACGTGTTCGCCTGGAAACCGTTTTTTTGGTGTAGGATTTTATGAAGAATTCGATTTTCAGATATGTGTTTGAAAATACTCTACAGGCTGTAAGACAATGGTGAAATCTTAGACAAAAGATAATGTCATTATATACTCTCAGTCGACTAGTTCACGTCTTGAGAATATCTAGTTTCATGAGAGGTTTAACAACGGAAAGCTGGAAAACACGAATGAACATGAATATTTAGCATTCTTATTCCAATTTTAAAAGCATTTGATTTCAATTACAGGGAGTACTATAATAACAAGTTAAACTTTAAAATCGCTATGAACAAGATATCTGCTTTGAATTGGATTGACGGCCCTGTCTTCCTGTTTGTCTGATGATCTGAATGATTAATTCTAATATAACTAGTCTCCTATGTATGTTTAAGGAGCTGATGAATGTAGAGGGTCCTTGATATCGTAGATGCTTCTTTCGGCTCCCTGGGGGCAGTGCAACATTCATGCTTTCTGTAGATATAAACACATTTATAAAGTTAAAGATCAAACAGTGTTTTGATACTGTTAGAGGGATTGCATGTGTCTAAAATGATAGACTATAATTTAATAGGCATTTTAGTAGTTAAGTTTGTTTTTCAAAACCAATTTGTTTGGATTTATTAAGAAAATAAAGCAAATTCAATCAGGCACAATCCGTACCCTCGATCAGCACAATCCGTATCCCGTATAAAACATGATCGGTAACTTGCCGTACACCGGAAAACTTTAGCAATGAAAATACATGATAAAATTTTGACAACAGATTATTAAACATTCACACTGTGTCATACCTTAAAATTTCGCCATTGCTTGCAGTTATTATAAAAGCAATTAAACATAATAAATTTGTTTGATAAAGTGGACATTAGATACTATTAATGTAGGCAAAATGTACAGAGATCGTCGACATTTCGACGACATTTATTGACAGGCAGTTACTAATATGTTAGTTTGCAAAACTATCTTCTATTTGCATTCATAGGTTCGTGCATAGATATCTGCCCATGAGGTAATCGATAGTAAAAAGTTCATATTTATTCATAAAATGCTCGTAATCGTATAAATTGACAAAAATATGTGCTTGAATGTCTCGCTCCTCGCATTAAAAGTCACGTGACAAATCAGTAACAGCAAACGTCCTCGCGTACACATTACACCCAGTTGAATAGTAATTTAGGAACAAGGGGTATAAAATGGGTACCATCCCTCCGTTACATCTACTCATATCTTTGTTACAGTGTACCTTATCGACCATTTTATTTCAAATTGAATTGGTCATTGTTCTTTTGGACATTTATAGTTTAGTTTAAAGTGACACAGAGTATCTTTTTTAAAATTTCATTTGGTTTTGCTTTGATAAGCTACAAAATATCTAATATGCTGCTTGAAGTTCATATTTCATCACTGGACTTGCAAATATATCCATTTATGCCTAATATCTCTAAAATGCTTGATTTTATGGAAAAATCAAGAAAACATCTCAAATAAGTTTTATATTCGAAATTATGCATCCAGTTAATCTACCTATTAGTTACAATATCTAATACACAATATTGATTCGAATATATCTTCCTGTCAGCTTATGACAAGGTTTCAAAATAACGTTTGTTTGCGAGTGCCACTCGAGCCACATTGCCCGGTTGTCACTCAAAATCCCGACTTTGAATGGTCGTATTTTCGCTCAAATGTACTAATTGGCCTTTAACTTGTTATTTTCAGTAACAGTTAGTGGTTACCGATGTAGTAACATCGATTTCAAAATGTGACATACGTGATCCTGTCAACATACTCTAGCTGTGTCTCTTGATGTTTTATTTTGTCATACTGTTGATCTAACATTGACCAGTGTGAGAGGTCGTCCCGGTGACCTTTCCTATGCAAATAAGGAATTCGCGATTTGATCAATCAAAGTCGACGTTACAAACAGTTCATAGTTGCTATTTCAAAGAATGAACGGAAGAAATATATGATGGCTTATGGCCTGTTCTCAATAACAGTGTGCATTGTAAAAAATAAATCTTGTTTTCGATACTGATAAGAAAAATATCAATAGGTTGATTTTATTTTGGTTGTATGAAATATTTTTAGTTTTATGATTGAAAAAAATCACTATTTTAAACATTATTTGGATGACAATGAAATACATTAGAATAAACGAGTTTGATAAAAAAGGAGTTACCTCCCCTTGCATATGGATTTTCGCAGATATTGGCATTTATCAAGCTCTAACTTTGTGATTATTATTCGCCACGTTAGTATCTGTGCGACGTGCAATTATCATTATACGCTAAATCATTTCAAAATGAAAAAAGCTAATCTATTAATACATCCAAGCAATCCGCTCCGAATGACAAAGCTCCGAACATCATCCGTTTCAAAAGATGCGCTGCTGAGTTTTTTAACTTCCAGCGAGCTAGGGCAACTTTTCCGATTGGCCGAGAGGCTGATGTCAGAGGTCACCGGGACGACCTGCCTTACGGGCCAATGTTAGATCACTGTATGACCAAATATAAAACCTGTTGATCTAAATTTATTTAGATTGCCTCGAATATGTCCAGACAAGGCAAACAAATTGCCCTAAAACAGAGTGAGTATGATTGTTGAAAACTTATTAGAAATTCAAGCTGTCGATAATATGTTCATTCTGCAGTCTTTGTGTCAGAAATATTTGCGGAAGCCGAAACATAGATTTTATGCCACATTTATAGATTTCAAGAAGGCGTTTGACCTCGTGGATAGGAACAAATTATTACCTTCTTTTAACAAAGGGTGTACACGGTAAGATGTTTTTTATATTGAAAAATATGTATGAACAAGTTTCTGCTTGTGTTAGAGTTGGACATCTTAAAACTGAAGTATTTACAACATCCACCGGGGTTCGCCAGGGTTGCATTCTTAGTCCTGTGCTTTTTATCTTTTTATCAACGAGTTAATTGAAGAATTCAAGACTTTTGGATTAAGAGGTATTTTTGTGAGAGACGGATCTGATGATATCCAGTTGATATTGTTTGCTGATGATGTAACGTTATTAGATGACACTGTTATTGGTTTACAGAAGAAGCTTGATTTACTGAAAAGCTACTGTGATAAATGAGGTCTAAAGGTTAACTTAGATAAATCATGCATTGTCGTATTTAGAAATGGTGGTTATCTCAATAAGAACGAAAAATGGATGTATGATGGAGAAAAGTTCAATGTTGTTTCATATTACAAATATTTAGGTATAATATTTTCCTCAAGACTTGTATGGTCAAAGGCATGTGAAACTCTTGCTATTCAAGCTAAAAAGGCCTGCTTTCCCATTTTTCAACTCATTAACAAATATTCTCAACTCCCATTGAGTGTAATAACCCAAATATTTGACACAAAAATAGCACCAATACTCTTATATCGTTCTGAAATATGGGGTTATTCTGTAGGAGATAAAATCGAACAAGTTCATAGTTCTTTGTTCAAGAAATGTTTAGGAGTCGGTAAATTTGTATCAAACTCAACTATTCTTGGAAAAGTTGGTAGAACAAGACCATGTATTTTCTATTTTCAAAGATGTGTTAAATATTGGACCAGGTTATTAAACATGGAAACGAGTCGCCATCCAAAGGCCTGCTATCTTATGCTTAAATCATATGACGACCATGGTGGTATCAGTTGAGTGTCGCATGTTCGTACCTTGTTAATGGAAACTGGTTTTTCATATGTATGGATATCTCAAGAATGTGGTGACATTCCAGCGTTTTTGAAATGTTTTAAACAACGATGTCATGACATTCAGTATCAATTATGGCATAGTAAATTATGTTCGTCATCATATCTGCATAATTATTGTTCTTACAAGAGTATTCTGGAACCAGAGGTTTACATTTTTAAGCTTATTTCAAATAGAGACTTAGTACGTACTCTGTGTAAGTTCAGATGTATGAGTCACAAACTTAATATACAGCAATACCGATATGATAAAAATGTTAATACTGACCTACTCAAATGTACAAAATGTAATTATGGCGTTATTCAAGATGAATTTCATTTTTTATTAGTTTGTCCATTTTATGAAATAAGTAGAAAATTGCTGTTACCAAGCCATTTTCATACCAATCCGACAAGGGAAAATTTAACTTGCTTATGGCTTCACAAAATATCGAATATCTTAAGAATCTTGCTATTTTTCTCAAACGTAATTTACCTATGTAATATACCATCTCGATGTTCATGCGCTCTATGTACATACGATTTTGTACTTTTAGCCATGTGGCCTTGAATACGAATAAACTTTCACTTTCAAGCCTAGCTAGTTTTTGGAAGGTTGCGGTGTTACGAACCATAATGAAGGAATGAGATGTGATGCAAATCCCGATGCACAGT
Organism: Steromphala cineraria; assembly: GCA_916613615.1. NCBI lineage: Eukaryota > Metazoa > Mollusca > Gastropoda > Trochida > Trochidae > Steromphala > Steromphala cineraria. The sequence continues at coordinate 4,233,723 of OU744731.1, read as the reverse complement.
AGAGTACAATATTGTTTTCACAAAATATTTGGATCAATTAAATTAATTAAATTAATCAATTAAAGAATTTGATTTTACTTGGTTTGGTGTAATTTTGATATGAGGTTCTTGTGTGCGTAATTAGTATTAATAAGTATCTTTAATATCACTTTCTCAGTATTCACCATGTGCATTATACATTATATCCTGGATAATTTTTTCGCGATATGATACTGTGTTGCGGTATCGTTACACCTCTAATAATTTAAACAGAGGTTTTCTATGAATATCATTCATCTGTGCATACATGTAAATCAGTGTAACAATGTAAAGTAAAAATACTGTCTGCAGAAACAAACTTCATTGAAGCTTATCCTCCTGTAACATTGATGTATGGATGAAAGGGGTATTTGTAGTTTTACATTGTCAGCTAAGGATATATACTGCACAATGAGAGAAATACAACTTGAAAAGTTCTTGCAAACCTTTTCAAGATTTATTAAAATTCTTTTAGACTTTGAAGATTTGGACTTATCCCAAAATGAGACTCCTGTTAGAGGTGTGACTAATGACTTTTTTACATGATATCAATACATTGAGAACAAAAATTCTTGACCATAATGCGACAATATACAACAGACTGTGATATCTGTTTGATCTTAAAAACAAGATGTTTGTTCAAACTTTTTATCTATATAGATATAGTTGTTGGCCGTATGTCTGTCTGTGATCACAATGTTTCCGGAGCAGAATTTGAAAACCGTTACAGCTAGCTCAATGAAACTTGGTATATTGACTCATCATAGCATGTAGTTGTGCCTTTTGGGGTTTTCAACTTTCTGGAATTTTTTTATTTTTCTGGGTTCCATTCACATGAGGAAGTTGACAATGGCATAACATAAGCAATTTAACTTTAATATTAAGAAGATTTATCTGTGGTTTATCATAGTCTTTTGTTGTCGAACAAGTCAAACAAAACTAGCTGTATGTATGAATACAACATTATTCACACCATCAGTATATCAAATTATCATATAATGGAGGGTGTTATCGATGCAATAAAGCTATCTGATAAACTTGGTATCCGATTGCCTCAAAATCTGATAAAGATGCAAATTAGGTCAAAACACGAACTATTTTCTCAAAACATGCATGTCATGCGAGTCCTAAAACGGTCACTGACCATTGATAACGTCGTCAGGAGTTTTCAGGTTTTGTGTTTTTTATCGAATAAAATATCGTACAAAAGCCGTCAGGGTAACCTTATCACTCATTCGTATTTAGGAAATTATAGCTTGGTTATCGAAGCATTTCAAGTTGTTTTCATCGTTCGTTTACAAAATATAACGATATGCAGCTCGACTATCGAGAAAATATGTGCTTCAATATACATAGGCCTAGATCGCTTTGACCATGTCGGTTACCAACTTATCAGCAAAAACAAATCATATTCTAGTGATAGTAGCGGAGTAACAAACGCAACAACCTCACCTTCGCAAATAGTCGGCGTTTGGTCTAAGGATACCGTAACCAAACTGGCGTAACAACAATGACAATGCAGCTTTTTAAAATGCAGTTAGAGTTACTTCCCCCGTTGTAGCGACGTTGACAAGTGGTTCTTACACATTTTGTGTTATAAAAAAATACAATATTTACCCGTGCACTGGGAATAATACTGAAAATGTTGATAGATTGTAAAAGACGTTTCTAACACTGTGGAAAAAATAATTTAATGAAGGAATATTTCTAGACTGTTCACAACTATACATAGCCGACAATATGACCTTCACCTTGGTTTATTGCGAAAGCAATTACTACAATTACTGTATTATATCGCCAAAGGCTCGCATGATACAAATTTCCTATGATATGATATTAATGATACGGAAACACACTCGGTTAATAATCTCTATATATGAGGGGCGTTCAATAAGTGTTGCAAGCGGGGCATTGGTGTTTACATTAACAGTGTCAGCTTATAGCAGGTGTTACTATAGTCAAAACATAACATTGACACATGTCAAAACAATTTCTAGACATAACAATTATTTAGATATAGCTGCGCTGACCTAGGGGTCTCCATAATCATGGATTCTCTCAAACATGAATAATGCGCAAGTTCCTTACTAAAGAGGGATGCAAAGCTACAGAAATACATAATCGTATGTTTAATGTGATGGGTAAGGATGCTCCTAACTTTTCAACAGTTTGTCGCTGGTCTCTTCAGTTCAAGCGGGGCAGGGTGTCCTTAGACGATGACCCACGGTCAGGCAGGCCATCTGAAGTCACCCGACCGGAAGTTATTGCCGCTATCGAAAGACGAATTTTAGCTGACCGCCGTGTTAAAGTTTCTGAACTGTCTTTGGAATTCCAGATATCAGTTGGAAGTGTTGAAAAAATAATTCATGACGATCTTGGTATGTCCAAGGTATCTGCAAGATGGGTACCCAGAAACCTCACAGCACAAGATCGCCAGAAAAGAACCGAAAGTTGCATGGAGCTCCTGGATCGGTTTAATGCGGATGAAGCCAGGTTTTTGTCTCGTCTGGTGACAGGTGACGAAACCTGGATCCACCACTGGGACCCGGAAACTAAACTGGAATCCAAGCAATGGAAGCACCCGAGTTCACCGCCTCCCCTGAAGTTTCGCACTCAACCATCAGCTGGCAAGGTTATGGCGACAATCTTTTGGGATGCAAAAGGCATATTATTAATTGATTACTTGCCAACCAAAACTACAATGAATGGTCAATATTATGCCAACCTAATGCAAGAATTGCGAAAGACAATTCGACAGAAACGCCGTCGAATGTTGACACGTGGTGTTCTGATTTTGCATGACAACGCTCCAGTCCACAAGTCAAGAGTTGCACATGCCGCTATACGTGATTGTGGATTCGAACAGCTTAACCACCCACCCTACAGCCCAGACCTAGCCCCCAGTGACTACTTCCTGTTCAGAAACCTGAAATCCGCCCTACGTGGAAGGCACTTCTGGGATGACGAAGACGTCAAAACTGCCACAGAGGCGTGGTTAGGGGGGCAAACGGAAGACTTCTACAAAATATATTGAAGTTGCAACACTTATTGAAGGCCCCTCGTATATGCTTAAAGTGATTAACTTCGGTGGGGCCGGGGGGATGAGCAATCTCTTCTCATGGCTCTTGTTTTTTCTATTACATACCCTGAAAAGAGTGTGCTGTGACATAACTGTGTCGAATCATAATCTTTCTTTAATATCATTGCGATACCTATCGAATCGGGACATTGACTGTATTGTCAGAACGCTTACAAATATCGAATTTTATTATTCTTGGCTTCAGTGGACACTGGACAGTATAAAATCAATAAGTCAACCTTTAAGATAAATTTCATTATAGAATGTTTCTTTGTAAAAATAAGAATGAAATTGTGTAATCAAAAGGTTTATTATACTCAATGAAAGGACTGTATATCAACTAGATTTTGCACAATTAATAAATCTACTATTAATGTTGAGAAAAGGGAATCAATACACTCCACTTTACTTTTTACTCATGCACCAATATGCAGCGATGAATTGTGTGTCAGTTGAGAAGCAGTGTTGTTTCTAGGGGGTCAGGTAAGGGGGTCATGTTGACCTCTTTTTTTAGGCGATTAATCCCCTGGCAAAAGTAAAAGTATCCTATTGCTCCAAATTTTAAGGTACACCAATCAGGACCTGCTCTAGGTACAATGTACAACACCAGAGAAGGCAATTTGTTGTAAATCTGAACATCATCAAGTGAGACTCTTTTGTCAGTCTTACTTCTCTTTAATCATACCGACTGTCATTTACAAAAATCAAATAAAAGATTAAGAAATTAAGATTTGATTTGCTTATTTGCTAACATGATTGAAGTTTCTATTTTGCAACCTTTACTTGTTTCACATGCTTAATTTCTTTGATCGATCATTCCAGTGTTCACTGTTGACTGAATAGAGTGATCTTGTGATGGACAGATTTGAGCTGAATATGCTGGCATCATCAACCGATATTCAACCTGAAAGTCAGCTTCTTTGGGTACATTATACTTGCAGTCTTACAACAATGTAAGTTATCAATCTTTGTTTTCTGATTTCAATGAATTTCTGAACTTGATATTTAATGTTACATTGTGATATCTTTACACTTAACTTTAAAATATCCATTGGCGGCCATTTTGTGTGAACACCTTTAATTCATTTTGTGTAAGAAAAATTAATTGCATGGCTAAACTTTATATTTGAATTATTACTGCACCATTTAGTTTAAATACATTTTCTTTCAATTGGAACCATTAAATTTCATTTTTATGACATCACCTTATATTCTCCTTAAAAACATGCTTACTGCCCCTTTAATGACGTGTTGACAAAAGTGAAATGTGAATCATTACACTCCACTTTACTTTTTATACCCCCGCCTTACAGCGTAAGCGGGGGTATATAGCGTTCATTCTTTCCGTCCGTCCGATTGTCCGTCCGTCCCAAAACTTTGTGCGGAGCAGATCTCCAAAACTATGCATGCTAGCTTCATCAAACTTCATACACATGTCAACCATGATCCCTAGTTGTGCCTTTTGGAGATCTGCTCCGCACAAAACGACTTCCTCAAAGAGTCACTTTTTAGTCACGTTTCCATGGAAACCGCAACAATGAAAATTCAGAAATAGTTCTAACCCTCAAAAGGCACAACTAGGGATCATGGTTGACATCTGTATGAAGTTTGATGAGGCTAGCATGCATAGTTTTGGAGATATGCTCGGCACAAAACGACTTCCTCAAAGAGTCACTTTTTAGTCCGTCCGTCCATCCGTCTGTAAACTTTGTGGAATTTCGACTTCTTCTCCAGAACCATAAGGCCTAGAAAGCTGAAACTTTGTGTACAGACTCCTTGGCTAGTGAGGATTATAAATTGTAGCTTTGGGCGCCCTGTGACCCCTAATTAGGGCCACATATGCCACGCCCTAAAAACCTATTTTTATCTTCTTCGCCAGAACCATGAGGCCTAGAAAGCTGAAACTTTGTGTACAGACTCCTTGACTAGTGAAGATTATAAATTGTAGCTTTGGTGGCCCTGTGACCCCTAATAAGGGCCACATATGCCACACCCTAAAAACCTATTTTCATCTTCTTCTTCAGTTGCACAAAGCCTAGAAAGCTAAAATGTTTTGAACAGCCTCCTAGACTATAGTTAGTGGGGTTTGGAATTTATAACTTTTGTGACCCTATATTGCTTAATAAGGGGCCACTCTGTTAAAACTTATTTTCATCTAGCGTAAGGCCTAGAAAGCTGAACCTTGTCTACGTACTCCTTTGACTATTGGGAATTAGTGACCATGTGGCCTCTGTTAAAGGACAACAGGGGCTACATCCTTAAATCTATTTTCATTTTCTTCTTCAGAAGCATAGAGTCCAGAAAGCTGAAAACTTGTGTACATACCTCTTGACTAGTGAGGATTATGATTCATTGCTATTTTGACCCTGTGACCCTAAATAAGGGCCACAGGGCATGTCCTTAAACCTATTTTTATCTTCATAGGGTCTAGAAAGCTGAAACCTTGTATACAGAAATTTGAGGTAATTTGGATTCTTATAGTAATTTAATAGATACATTTGATGACCCTGTGATCCTTATAAAGATTCAGGGATCAACATTTGCCACACCCTAAAGCAAAATTGATATGAAGCCGGATGAGCTACATTAGTAACTTTATTTTAGAATTGGTGACCCTGTTGCTGCTACTGAAACCTTCTGCCTCTTTATCATTGTCTTACCCAAAATCACTAGGCATAGAATGCTGAAATAGTTTGGTATAGTATTAGGGTGGTAAAAAAGTTCCCTGGCTTCCATCTCAAAATCTTTCAGTATAATTTGATTAGACCTAAAATGTGGTTAGACTCATAAATGGAGTGGACCTTTTTACTCCTTGCACTACTTTTACAAATGAGTGTATAATTTGCATTTTAATTTTGTTCAACCTTTTTTTCAAATTTATTATAAGATAAGAAACAAGGAATATGTCATAATGTTGATTGCATTCAAATATGCGCGAGTCAGTAGAGTACTGCTGTAAGTGTAGCAGGCGTGGAGCAAATCTCAGCTTTAGGACCACGAAAGGTAACTTCGATGGTTCCTTGATAGCGGAGTACAGATAATGCACTGCACACAAAAAATGTGACAGCTGCCTGACATGACTTAACGTTGACATTGGCAGGGAGATCACTCGCAGTTCCTGTGTAACTCTATTGCTGGGACCATGACGATTCTTTGAAAATTTAATATTGCTGTTACTTTTGATTCTCTGTACATTGTAGTGACTTCATATCTGCATGAATTTGGTAGGAGTAATGCTGAATGATTCGCAAATCAAAATAAATCATCTGATTAATCCATAATAGTATGCGTAACATTTCTGTCAACACCAACAGGCTGACTTTTGAACAAGACATGATTATCTTCAGCGTAATGTTAAGTTACTTTTAGCTTGTGAATGTCAAGAATGGAATTTCATGAATGACAAAAAAATAGTCTGGTTAAATTGACCTTAGGACATCACCATGGAACAACCACTTGGAAGTTATGTTCACAGTATCTGACATGTTAGATGCCAAGAATATCTCACTTGCATGAGTTTAAGAATGTCACATAAAGGCCTAATTAATAAATATATTGTCTCCATTATATGGTCATTGCATTCCCATAGATAATTGATTAGTTAATGGAGATAACAATCTGTCATTGTTATGAAGAATGCATTATATCTCCTCTTTGAACTTGTTTTCAATCCTTAAATAAATATGTATAAATAGATAGAATGTTTTTGATAATTTTCAGCATTAGAGGCATGTGGTCAAGCCAGGGCATCTCAACACAACACCAACTGAAGGATGTTCATATGCTATCATCAAGTGAGCAGAAACTTGTGACTTGTAACACTTCTTGGTAAGTTCAATGCCAAATAGCTCTTGGTGATGGCAGAGACGGGATTATCCCGCATAGTGCTGTGGTTAGTGTGTTCGGCTTTGGATCAAGAGGTCTGGGGTTCAATTGAATCAAATCCTGCCAGGGGCTCAGCAACTTTGTCTGCCGTAAAGAACTATTCTACAATAAGTAAGATTTGAGTGCAATGCTACACTGAATTTAAGTGCTGTACCACCAATACTCATATACTCTTAAAAGCAGGCTAAACTCCAAATCACTTCACCTATGATATACACTGTTTTCTGATAACTTTAAGAATGTGCAATATGATTATATTGGTATAAACAGTGTTATACGTATCAAAACACATTTCTGAAAATATCCATTAATGTATAACAAATTTCAGAAGAACATTGCTTAACAAACTAGATTATTGTTTGCGGGATACCGCAAAAGCAGAGCAGCCCCGGAACTTGGGGTTTCGCCTTACCCTGTTCCGCCTTTTACAGGCCTCGCCAAATTGGGAATTTTCTCGTGACCTTGACCTTTGACACTCAAGGTCACACAATCAATGAACACATTCCTTTGAGTATAACATTATTGTAATGAAATAAAGTGTTAAAAATTAAATTCATCAATTTTCTCCATATATGTTGACCTTGCTGTGACCTTCACCTTCGACAGTTCGTACCCAAAACTTTTTGAAAATTTTGTACTTCTCAAGAGATAATATATACAAAATCTTAACTTCATAGCACAAAAACTTTTCAAGTTATTGTCTTTACAAGGAATTGCAATAACTCATATCTCATGACCTTGACCTTTGACCTTCAAGGTCACACAATCATTGAACACTTTTTATTGAGTATAACAATCATGTATTGATTAAAAGTGATCAGAGTTAAAATTAAGCATTTTCGCAAAACCATGCTTAAGTCATGACCTTGCTGTGACCTTGACCTTTGACAGATTGTAGCCGAAACCTTTTCAAAATTTTTTACTTTTCCAAGGATGATATATACCAAGTTAGAGCTTCATAGCACAAAAACTTTTCAAGTTACCGTGTTTACAAAGAATTTTGCGGTGATTTTATAACTCGTGACCTTGACCTTTGAACTTGAAAGTGAACATGTCATAATGATTCCCTGGAAGTATTAACATTTAGACATGTTAATGAGTTCTGAAAAGCTAAATGGGATGAAGTTATACCCAAATTTAGTGCATTTTGTAATAACTCATATCTCATGACCTTGACCTTTGACCTTCAAGGTCACACAATCATTGAACACTTTTTATTGAGTATAACAATCATGTATTGATTAAAAGTGTTCATAGCTAAAATAAAGCATTTTCGCTAAAACATGCTTACGTCATGACCTTGCTGTGACCTTGACCTTTGACGGATTGTAGCCAAAACCTTTTCAAAGTTTTTTACTTTTCCAAGGATAATATATACCAAGTTAGAGCTTCATAGCACAAAAACTTTTCAAGTTATCCCGTTTACAAGGAATTCTTAGAGTGAATACGTATCTCGTGACCTTGACCTTTGACCTTGAAAGTGAACATGTCAAAATCGTTCCCCCGAGGTATGAGTAGTAAGGTATGAATAAGAGTTCTGGAAAGCTTAGTGGAAAAAAGTTATAGCTAGTAGTACGAGTGCGGCGGCGGCGGCGATGGAAACTTCACAAAAACTGATAGCAGCCCCGTCCTTAGACGGGGCTGCTAATTATTTCACAGGAAGTTATATAGTGTATAGTGTAAATGTATCACATTTGAATAATGCAAATATTTATTTGGTCATTACCATCTAGTCATGGAGAAATCTTCTTATACATAAATCCTTTCAATTCATAGACTGTTTTTTTATCCCCCGCCGCGCGTTTAGCGAGAAGCGGGGGATATAGTATTCAGCTCCGTACGTCCGTCCGTCCATACATCCGTCCCGCTTCTTGTTAGCGCGATATCTAATGAACCGCTCAACCTAGAATCTTCAAACTTGGTACCAGTCTTCATCTTGGGAATACGCAGACCTGAAAAGTTTTTGGTGACCTTGACCTCATTTTCAAGGTCACAGCGAGAATTTGACCAGTTTTGAAAATGTTGTTAGCGCGATATCTAATGAACCGCTCATCCTAGAATCTTCAAACTTGGTACCAGTTTTCATCTGGGGAATACGCAGACCTGAAAAGTTTTTGGTGACCTAGACCTCATTTTCAAGGTCATGGCGAGACTTTGACCAGTTTTGAAAATGTTGTTAGCGCGATATCTAATGAACCGCTCAACCTAGAATCTTCAAACTTGGTTCCAGTCTTCATCTGGGGAATACGCAGACCTGAAAAGTTTTCAGTGACCTTGACCTCATTTTAATGGTCACAGCAAGACTTTGACCAGTTTTGAAAATGTTGTTAGCGCGATATTTCATGAACCCATTAACCTTGAGTCTTCACGGGGGACATAGTATTCAGCTCCTTAGGTCCGTCCGTACGTCCGTCCCGCTTCTTGTTGTTAACATCAATTTGCGGCGGGGGATCTTGTCACCTTTGTGACAAATACTTGTTATTATAGACAATGACAATGCTATCAGCTCTGCACATGGTTCCGTGGTTATAAATGCTTTTGTTCCCCTGTAAGGCTTTTGTTCTAGCCTGTAAGGCCCGATGGGCTTATGCCTTATGGCATGGCATGGTGTCTGGCGTCCGTCTGTAAATTTTGCACATTTCCGACTTCTTCTCCAGAAGCATAAGGCCTAGAAAGCTGAAACTTTTTTGTGGCCCCTAACAAGGATCACAGGGGCCACGCCCTTAAAAAATATTTTCATCTTCTTCTCCAGACCTAGAAAGCTAAAACTTTGTGTACAGACAGGGTTATAATTTGTAGCTTTTGTGGCCCTGTGGCCCCTAATAAGGATCACAGGGGCCATGCCCTTAAACCTATTTTCATTTTCTCCAGAAGCATAAGGCCTAAAAAGCTTAAACATGTTCAAAAACCCACTCCCGACAAAATTTGACCTCCCGACTCTCCCAGACTCATACAGACCCATACAGACTCAACTACGCTCAGAGGCGACTAAAGAGGACTCAGAGACGCTTAATTACGAGTCAATGACGACATTTGGCCTATTTTCAGTCGGCAACGGCTCGTAGCTCAGTGAAATGACTTGACGGGAGAGAACATGAATTGTTGTGAAAAATATATATAATTTCACAAAATATAGTTAGCTTATATCCTAAATTGATTTTGTGTCAAGAAGAACTTCTGTTAGATATAGAAATGGTACAAATATGAGTAAAACACAGGAACTGGAACCTGATGCAAAATAACTCTTTCCACATCAACTGATCATGTAGATTGCTAAACACAAAGCTTATTGTTGACAAATTTTGTGTAAGTTGTTTTTCTTAGAAAAGAACATATCACTGTCATGAGAATACAAGTCTAATTTCCATAACTCTTATTGCATACACATGGCCATATAGCATAATGCTCTACCATATCAATTGGGTCAGGTTGATTATGCAACAGACTAGCAGCTGAGACTGTGATGCTAGCAGCCTGTATTGGGATGTGTATTAGAAATGCATAGTGGACTCAACAGGAATATATGATCTCTGGTTGACCCCTTTTGTGTGGTATTTAAAGGAATACAAGGGAGATACCATTGTTTAAAATTCAACATGATGTTTAATGTCATTGGGTTTTTGCAGCTAGTTGCCATAAATATTTTAAACAAATTAATTAATTATGTTTGTCTTTCATCTTAATGTTTTAGAAACACTTAAAAATATAGAACAACTTGCATGACAATCTTAAATATTCCATATTCAAGATAATAATATGATTAGTAAGTTCAAATTAGAGAATTTATATGGTGGAAGTGATCACTTGATGAAAGCTTAAAATTTAGTAATAATGATGTGTCATCTGCAGCTGAAAAGTCAATATGGCTGCTATCGCGGCCATCTTGGATTCTCAAAACTGAAACGTCTACCTTTGTGGGAGGAATCAGTATAGGTATAACATACTACAATATGAAAATGATATCTAGATTGGTTTAGAAGAAGGAGTCATTTTCATGAAATCTAATTGAAAATTCAATATGGCTGCCATGGCGGCCATATTGGATTCTCAAAACTGAAACGTCTACCTTTCTGTGCGGAATCACCATGGGTATAACATACTACAATTTCAGAATGATATCTAGATTGGTTTAGAAAGAGTAGTCTTTTTCCTGAAATCTAATTGACAATTCAATATGGCTGCCATGGCGGCCATCTTGGATTCTCAAAACTGAAATGTCTACCTTTCTGTGAGGAATCACCATGGGTATAACATACTAAAATTTCAGAATGATATCTGGATTCGTTTAGGAGGAGTAGTCTTTTTCCTGAAAGTTTACGGACGGACGGACAGACGGACGGACAGACAGATGGACGACGGACGAAGCGCCATGACATAAGCTCACATTTACTTTGTAAAGGTGAGTTAAAAACTTTCACTTGAATAAGAGATGTGTACACTTATAATTACCCGGGATGTATCCTAACGTCCTAATTTCATGTTTAAACATTTCACAGTATCTTACCTTGGCGAGTCTTTTTATCCTATCCACATAATACCAGCTCCCTCCCTCAGGTCGAGAATTAAAGATCCAAATATTATACGTCATCACTGATATATTGAAAAGATATCTTTTTGTTATTTCACATTGACCCTGTATATTTTCTCCATGAAATTGGCCATACAGATTTTTCTCATTTTCACAAAAACGATTCCTCAGGAAGTCTGTTTGCCTTGCTGTGCAAGATCTTGTTGGAAAAAGGTTCGAATCAGAACCTGCAGCTGCCTCTACAGCAAGTCCACAAGAAGTTTGAGATTCTTGTGGTGCAGTTGTTGAGTTTGTAAAATTTGAATTCATGTCATTGATAACGTCTGATGTGTGTCCATAGATGTAAAATGTTCCCTGTGGATACATAGACATGATAAAGTTGTGATTTGCAGAATAATCTTTATGATTCCATGCTAGATGAAACGAGTATGTGAAGCCGAATATAAGAAATGTGGACATAGGTGTGGACGATCTCTCTCTGGATGTCTGAAGAAATGGACGCTGGTCATTCCTGGTGTAAACCAGCTTCTGAAAGGTCAAATTATTCCATCAGCTTTGTGATCACATAAGGAAGGCATAAATTTTTGGTTTTCTTATTTCAAACAATATTCATTTCATCCCAAAGACCACTTGTCAGCTCCAACCCTGATCATAAAAAGATAGATAGTAACAAAGGAAATCAAATACAGTAGAACACGGATATAGCGAACATGGATATAGCGAACACTCGGATATAGCGAACAAATTTTCAAGTCCCGTCCCTATATAATATCATCAAAATTATATGGATATAGCGAACACTCGGATATAGCGGGGAAAAAATCAAGTCCCGTCCCTATATAATATCATTAAAATTATATGAGTATAGCGAACACCGGATATAGCAAACTCAATTCTTTGGTCCCTTGGAGTTCGTTATATCCGAGTTTTACTGTAGCAAGGCTGAACAACATAACGCTATATAAGTACCATCCTTTGAATGTCTGTAACAGTGTACGACAAAATGTTCCCATCCTTCTTCCGCAGCGAGGACTGACGTTGCTCCAGGAACATCACCGCAGTCTGGAACAATAGGTCATCGTAATCACTTCCTCTTACATTCAGTTTAGAACAAATAAAAATATAAACAAAATTATTACCCATAGGGTGCAAAATAAAGTGTGACATATTCTTATTATGAGTACATAACTTATGCACATATCACGTTTACCTTGTAAGAATGTTGAAGTGATAAGTTCCTGTATTTTTCCGCCTTAGTGATATCATAACAACATTGTTTGTGAGTACTATAGCTCAAGCTGGATATACCTGTAGCATATTTTGTTGGATATTTCTAAGAGAGTAAAATTGAGTAGAATCTGTATAAGTCATATGACAAAACTCATGCCAATTTGTATATACCCTTCTCCCTTGTTCAGTTAAAACAAAAATTCATACTTATTTCATGATATAAGTCATATGACACCCTTCCTCGGGTAAACATCTCTATATCCACACTATCTGCATAGCGGCTAAAATAAAAAGATGTGAATCACCAAGATATCATGTTTGGATAATGTTTGACTATATGACTATTTAAAGTTTGAAGTTTAGAAAACAGCAATTTTGTTCACCTCATTCAAAAAGTCAATACTGTGTACTGGAAGTTGAAGGTCAGGAACCTATAAGTCTATTTTCTTGATCCCAATTTAGGTTAGTACCAAAACTAAACATAAGTTATGAGTTGCACTACTGAAAAGGTGTTTAATTCACAGCTTTTTGGGCCAGTAATAATGTACCTAATATTGTTATGTAACTTAATGAAAGATATCATTTTCCACATTCCTAGAAAATTGGATGAAAACAATATCAAAATACAGTAGAACTCGGACAAACGAATTCAAGGGACCAAAGAGTTTAGTTTGCTATATCCGGTGTTCGCTATACCCATTATAATTTTAATGACATTATATAGGGACAGGACTTGAAAATTCGTTCGCTATATCCAATTGTTCACTATATCCGTGTTTGCTATATCCGTGTTCTACTGTATAGGTAAATATTAAAACTTACATCAACTGCTTTAGATATATCGTCATCGTCAATGGTTGCATTCAATACAGGCCATTTCCAAATTCCTCCATATAAAATGTTATCATAGCCTGAAACATATGAAACATTATTGGTATTAGTAGATATACATCAAGTCCAAAGTGTGTAGATAGATAGGGCTGTGATATATTATTGCAATGTAACAAAATGCTTCTGGTGTTAAAGAATATATGTGTTGGGCTGAATCATAAATGACAGTAGACCTTTAGTGATATTTATGCCATAAAGATTTACTTACAAATTTTATCTTTTTCAGTAAGTTTCTTTCATTTTTTAATCCATGCAAAATGCTTTAAATCAATAAATGTATAAATAATTAGATTGTAAAGTACATTACTCTCAGCAAATAGTAAATAGAAGCACATGGAATGACTTTTTTTCATAATTTTTTGGACATTTCTCAAATCAAAATGTTTGTGAATGTTTTAGTCAATTTATCTTATTGCTGATCTTTGTGCAAATAAATTGATTCTAATGTGATAAAGAGAACTGCACTCATTCAAAAATGTTTGTAGGAACTACTCTCAAGGAATCTGTTTTCGAGGTCACCTATTTTCGTGGTAGTTACAAATTGTGCCATATCTCACTAACTCAACTTTTGTTCCTATCAAGTTTGGGGTTATTTTTCAGATCAGTTGATCTGCACTGATCTGGGCATAAAATGATCAACATTAAACTGATCTGTTTAACTCCTCAATTGAGTGAAGAAAACTGAACAATATTTAAAGCTTTTCACTAAATACTTTTTTTGGGGGTACTTTCCAATTTTTTTAAACACTATTTTATAGCAAGGTAATGTTATTCAAATCCTTAATCAAATAGTTTTAGTGGGTTATCCCTGTTCTACTTAAAAGTAATTGGAATTACAGAAAGGGTACTTCTTATATGTTTTTGGCTATTTTGCAGAATTTGTCAGGGCAAAGAAAGTGAATCTTGAATCCGTCAAACAGAATCTTTAGGTACACGACATGCCATGCAGTCATTTAGGCCTAATTGGCTTCTATAACACAAGGGTAAACACTATGACCAATCTAATAATATCGAACCAAATTCAGTGGTTGCATAATCTTACTTGGTTCTTCTTCTTGACAAACCGCAAAACAGAGACAAGTTAGAAGTGCATATACATTGGATTGCATTATTTTTTCTCGCAGTGACATGACAGTCCACCGAGCTGTCAACCATTCACATGTTTACACGAAGTCGACGAACTCTGCCACAGCGTTGCACTATGTATAAACTTCGCGCAGTGCGCTGATTTGACCCTGCAAAGAGTTTTCGCAATTGTAAACATCGTTAACCGAACCGAACCATATAAATCGTCAATACAAGTAAAACTCATTTTTAAAGTGAATGGGGGCGAAAATTACTAGTCGTTACCACATACGGAGCATTGGATATGATTGTTCGATCATAATAAATTCATGTACCCCAATTTCAATGTTGATTAATTCTATACAACGTCAAAACACAATTTGAAGCGCCCTTAAAATGTATTCTATCATGAAAGTAGGACTGGAGATAATCGATTCTGATTGGTTTCTCCTAAAGGGACAGTAGCAAATTTTTTGAAAATTTTACATTTTCAATTATTCACTGATAATTGTACGTTAATGCTAAATGTATTATTTTGATAGTGTCCAAAATCTCATTACACAAAGCATTCATCCATAGTCGGAGTGCACATTATAAATATTCAAAGTCCATTGGCGGCCATTTTTGTGTGAATTAAGCCCTTTTATTCTGTCTGTTTTTGTTTCTGTTGGGATACTGCGCAGGAGTCGATTCCGACTATAAGAGCGCAGGGGGAGGAGTGCGCTAGGCGAATTAGTAGCGGGCTTGGAGGGCAGACGTGAAGGCCTCCACTGACCGCGCATGCACAAGATCACTGTCCAGTTGGTTCCAATCAACTACTGTCCTATTGAAGAAGGAGTTTCTGTATTGGTCTGATTTTACCGGTTTCACAGTAAAGCACTTGTCGTGGTTCTGATTATGTCTGTCCACAATATTAGTTGTCACACAGTCCCTGAATTGTCTGGATTTGATGCGCCGCTTGGGACGAGCAGGTGTAAGATACTGGTCCGAGGGTATAGCTGGCACTAGCCCCTCGCTCACTTTGTACAAGAGTGTCAGTCGTAATTGCTTTCTCCGTTCCTGGAGGCTGGGGAACTGTAGGTCCCTGATCATATTTGAAACACATCCAACTGTTCTTGATTTATAATCCCCTGTTATGAATCTCGCTGCACGGTGTTGTAGTCGCTCAAGTTTATCTATATCTTGTTGTAGGAAAGGATCCCAAACGCTGGCACTATATTCCAGTGTAGATCTTATTAGTGATATATATGCGATACGTCTACAGTTCCTTGGACAATGACGTAGGTTACGACGTAAAAAGCCCATCGTGTAGTTTGCTTTCTTATAGAGTTTGTTGATATGATACGACCACTTCATGTCCTCGGATAACTGTATTCCAAGATAGGGGTTGGTGGCAACCTGTTGGAGTATATGCTCATTAAGCGTATAATAATGATGAGATTTATTTCGCACTGACATGATGTAGCATTTCTTTGCGTTGAATTTCATCCCCCAGTCTCTGGCCCACTGTTCAAGGCTACGTAGATCTTCTTGTAAAAGATTATGGTCGTTATATGATTTGATTTGTCTATATAATAAATAGTCGTCAGCAAATAATCTAACCTGTGTGGATACTCTGTCAGGCAGATCATTTATATGGCATAAAAAGAGTAAAGGTCCAAGCACTGTGCCCTGGGGGACACCTGACAGTACTGGTTCCATTGAAGAATAGTCACCATCAAGCACAACTCTCATGTGTCTTGTAGTTAGGAAGGATTTAATCCATGAATGAAGCTGGCCCCTGATTCCATAATTATGAAGTTTATACAACAGTCTATCATGGGGGACTGTATCGAAAGCTTTGGAAAAGTCGAGTATTGCAACATCAGTCTGTTTCCCTTGATCATAAGATTTCATGAGATCTTCGACTGTTACGGTTAATTGGGTTTCACATGAATATCCAGCTCTGAATCCGTGGTTAAGACTGGTGAGAATATTATGATTTTCCAAGTGAGATATTAAGTGACTTGCATACAATATGTTCTAATGTTTTACAGATAATTGATGTTAAGGACACAGGGCGATAATTTTCTGCCAAGTGCTTGTCGCCTTTCTTATACACAGGGGTAATATTGGCATTAACCCAGTCCTTGGGGAGTGTACCAGAGTCCACAGATAGTTGGAATAGCTTAGTAAGACCAGGGGCAAGTTCCTTAGCACAGTCCTTCAGGATCCTAGTAGGAATACCGTCCGGCCCTGGGGCTTTAGATATATTAAGTTTGGCTAATAGTCTATACACTCCTTCTTCGCCTATCGAGAGCAAGGGTATACTTTCCTTGATTTTATGTTTCATTTCAGGCAGATCGACACTGATTCCTCTTGTGAATACTGAGCTGAACTGTCTGATGAGCACATTTGCCTTGTCGGTACTACCACTATGAAGTGTTCCATGTTCCTTTAGTGGTGATACACCAATATTATCTTGTTTCCTGGATTTAACATATTTCCAGAAGGGTTTAGAATTATTTTCTTCTAGTCCTGTTATGATTGTGTTATTTATGTATGACCACTCTGCTTGTCTCATTTGGCGTTTACATTCCTTTTGGACGAGTTTATAGGTTGACCAGTTCTTAGTTTTCTTGGCTTGGCGATATACTCTTGCTTTACGTCTAAGTAGACGTCTAATACTGGTGTTTATCCATGGTCATTTTGTGTAAGGAAACCAAACTTTAAATAACATGTTTATTTATTACTGCTTCATTTAGTTGAAGTACATTGTCTTTCAATTGGAACCATTTCTTATAATTTCCTGACATCACCTAATATTTCCCCTAAAAATAGAGCCATGGGCTCTGTAGCTCATCAGGCTTTACATTCGATTTCACTATAGGGTGTGGCCAATGTGGTGCCGCCTTAGTAGGGGCCATGGGGCCACCAAAGCTACAATTTATAATCCTCACTAGATAAGGAGTTTACAAGTACACAAAGTTTCAGCTTTCTAGGCCTTCTGCTTCTTGAGAAGAAGATGAAAATAGGTTTTAGGGCATGATCCCTTAGGCCCTTATTAGGGGCCACAGTGCCACCATATAATTCTCACTAGTCAAGGAGTCTGTACACAAAGTTTTAGCTTTCTAGGCCTTATGCTTTTGGAGAAAAAGATAAAAATTTCAGCTCTGTAGGGCCACAGGGTCACAAAAGTTACAAATTAGAATCATGCCAAGGCACCTGCACACAAAAAATCAGCTCTCTAGTCATTGGTTCTGGAGAAGAAGATAGGTTTTAAGGGCGTGGCCCCTTAGGCCCTTAATTGGAGTCACAGGGTCACAAAAGTTACAAATTAGAATCCCCATATGCCAAGGTACCTATAGCTGTACATAAAATTTCAGCTCTCTTGGGCTTCTGCTTCTGGAGAAGAAGATGAAAATAAGTTTTAAGGGCGTGGCCCCTGTGTCCCTAAATTGGGGTCACAGGGTCACCAAAGTTACAAATCAGAATCCCCACATGCCAAGGTACCTGTACACACAATTCCAGCTCTCTAGTGCATATGGTTTATGAGGAGAAGTCGAAAGTGTCAAAAGTTTACGGACGACGGACGGACGGACGACGGGCCATGCCATAAGCCCATCTGGCCTTTCAGGCCCGATGAGCTAAAAATGTGCTAATGTCCCTTTAAAATGTAATAACCGAGATTATGAAAAAATGTTGGTTTGTAACCAAAGGAATTTCTTTCATATAAGATAACAAACATATTAGAAATTTTACTTTGGCGTTCTTTAACAACGCTTATGAGCTGTTAATGTGTGTTTGACTGAATTACGCTAAAACCATATCCCATTTTACCCCACTTTAATCCTCTTATATCGTATAGAAATGAAAAGCAGAGAGCTGAAATTCAGGAAACATTTTGCACATAATATTCAATAATTGTTCTTGAACAGGGCAAACCCAATCCAAACGTAATCAAGTATTGGCCCCTTCGGTCAGTATTATCATATATTAGTCATAATATTTTATACTTTCACGAAGCACTCGATAAAATGTTACCATTTATAACAGCTGATTCTAATATCTCGTCCAGTTCTTCTTAATTGAATATTATAAGTTATACCATTTAGAGGCGGGGTCGTGGGGAGATATCCGCCTCGAGCTTGGTGTTATGCAATCTAAATAAATTTAGATCAAAAGATTTTTTATTTTGTCATACAGTATGACCAAATATAAAAACTGTTGATCTAAAATTATTTAGATTGGGTGTTATGCCACGAGCCGCCTCTGAATGGTATAACGAATTTATCTTACCGAATGTTTAAACAAAACGCATATAATATGAAGATAAAGAGTAAGAAAAACGTTAACTGCTTAAGTCATTTTATTGTAGTTTGTTCAAAGCTTATCGGTTGATCAAAAGTACCCAGCTTGACCATGTGTTCGAGGCAACATACATTGTACATTTCTAGACGCTGAATCTGTGTTCGAGGCAACATACATTGTACATTTCTAGACGCTCAATCTGTGTTCGAGGCAACATACATTGTACATTTCTAGACGCTCAATCTGCACGCATTTTTCATGCTTTTTATGAGCCGGGGTATAAAATGATATATCCAAGCCACATTGTAAGCTCTCTGCATGCATTGGTCCTGCACCGCTGCCTGCTAGCGGAACCTGTCTTGCAATAGTTCTAATTCCTTCCAAACATATATATATAGTGAATCTGTGTTCTTTGGAGCTAATGAATTCTTCAGCAACTTCAAGCAAACTCAGTTCATCCACAAATCCTTTGGATGTTCAATATCATCAAGTTATTGAGACGCTTAAAAATTGGCTCATTTTGGACCTTAGATAGTTCTTGACTCTTGTCATTGAACTGATCAGGGACGTTCATACTGATGTCTGACTTGTAGGTCTGACTGACAAGCTCCAGATCTTCAGTGTGTTCTTCAGCCCCAGGAGGTTTCATTAGGAGATTTTCCAAACTCATGTAGATTTTGTATCCAGGCTGATCAAACCCTTCTGTGATGCTGCAGATCACAAGATCCATGGATTCATAGTAGATTTTTTGTAATGTCCCTCTACAGACGAAGCTTGACATGCCTCTGATCCCTCATCAAGACGCTTTGTAAACGTTTTTGTCGAGGAAGAGATGCTTCTTCAACATTCAAGTTCTTGACCTGTAGGGATATTTTTTTCCAGAAAAGATTGAACAATTCATCTGTTACCATTCTCTTCAGCACAGCCTGATTGTTCTGAGCCATTTTATGACCCTCCGCTGCTGAACAGGTTTTAGTCTGGAGAGCTCTCACTGTTTACTTAAATGTACGAAGACAGCAAAGTTCAAAGAGGAAGTAAAATATTTTCGTGTATTGAGCAAAACCTCTAATTCGAGCTTTCATTTCAGTGCCCTTCAGCTAAGTAAGCGACTCTTCCCACAGCTCTAGAGGTCCAACAGAGTTTTCTAGAACACCTTCAGGAGAGTTTCAGCATTGACAGTCCATTTGTGTGGACACAGGGGTTCGTAACTCGAAACAGTCGTTAAATCAGTCAATTACGCATGTTTAACGAACAGTTAAAGATGCTCATTATTTAGGTTTAGTAGTGTAGCACAAAGCAGTCGTTACACAATGCTTAACCATTCGTTAGGTAGTCTTTGAGGAAGTGTAACTCGAAACATCGATAGCTTAAAGTAAGGTAACAAGAGTAATGTTATTGTCTTCCGTAATGGTGGTATCATCGCACGTCATGAAAGATGGAAAATTAGCAAAGAAAATTTGAAAGCCAGTACTTATTATAAATATTTAGGTTTACCATTTTCATCAGCTTTTAAATGGTCTAAGGCTTGCTAAGTATTAGCATCACAATCTTTAAAGGCAATGTTTCCTATTCTAAAGCTATTTAATAAAAAACACCAAAATTTCATTAAAATCAGCGTGTACTATTTTCGATTGCAAAATAGCTCCTATTTTGTTATATGGTGCTGAAATTTGGGGTTTGAAATACCGTAACTCTATTGAAAAAATTCATGCTTCTTTTTTTAAACGATTTTTGAGGGTTGGTAAATTTGCATCAAATAAGGCTATTCTGGGTGGAGTTGGTAGGTATAATATGTTCACTACTACACAACTGCGTGCTGTTAAATACTGGATTAAGTTAATTAGAATGCCAAGTCACCGTTATCCCCACCAATGTTATAAAATGTTGAAAGTAAATGATAATTGTGGAAAATACAGTTGGTTGTCAGATCTGAGAATGTTATTATTTACATGTGGTTTTTCCTATGTTTGGATAAGTCAAGATGTTGGCGATGCTTCATTGTTTCTAAATATTTTTTCACAACGTCTGAGAGACATTTCTTTTCAATAACTCAGAGTTTTTAAGATTCTATAGTCATTTCAATTCTCTCTTGGAGCCAGAAAGTTATATCTGCAGCTTAAACGACACCTCATTGATTAGAGCAGTTTGTAAATTCAGAATTTCTTTACACAATCTAAGGGTCAACTATTATCGTAAATCAAAAGATAATGATGTAAAGAACTTTCTCTGTACATTATGTAACAACGGTGCACTAGAAGATGAATTTCATGTTGTATTTGTTTGTAAAAAATACTCAGAATTTTGTGTGAAGTATATTCCACCAATGTCAAATATGCAGAGTCTCTTATCTACGAAAAATGTTAAAACCAGGAAAACTTTTGCCATATTTTTTAAGAATATGTCCCGTTGCATTACTTCCACTTTATTGTACTTTAGGCCATGTGGCCCATATACTGAATAAAATTCTGTTCAGTTCTGTTCAGTAAGGTTAAAGTCTATGGGATTCCCCATGAACTTCGAGGTATATACTATAAACATAGTCGCTAATTCATCGTTTAGGGATTGTCCTAACTTGAAGGACGGCTTCCAGTTATAAAACATTAACACAAGGTATGTTTAACGCCTGTCCTTTACTAAAGACTATCTAACGATTGATTCGAGTTACGAGCCCCAGGACTCTATCCCTGGCGATGTCTGGACTGACAGCTCCTTAAAGTTTTTGAGAATGGTTTCACGTCGATCCGTTACCAGTTTGGTAATGTCTTTGGTGTTGTCCACGATTTTTGAGTCTTTTACGACTTGTCAGTTATTGAAAACAAATATGTGTACGTTAAGAACGACTGTCTCTGTTAGTTTTACCAATAATTCTAGGGGAAAAAAATTTGTAATAGAAGTTTACAGAATATCAAAATTCCAGCCCCCCGAATTTGGAATATAGCCCCATACATCCTTACAATCCATAAAATAAGCACGTAAAACACGTGTAAAACCCTGATATGAGACCCACAACAAAGGTTCAAGGCTGGTCACCGATTGAAAAGATGCAAAGCTGTAAGACTCAAAAAGCACCTTATCGTCAATGGACAAGCTTAAATGCAGATTTATTGTTTATGCTGAAACTGCTGACAGATGACACCATTTGACGCTTGAATGTTCTTGTTACCCATGGCGGTTTTGGAAGTGATGACCCATGGGTTCCTTATGTCTGGTACTGAAGTATCCCATTTTAACTTTAGATAACTAAATATTATTGTTGCGTAAAAATCATTTAAACGAACGTCAAGAAAGCCCAAATTTAACCCTGTTCCTTTTATATGTTAAGTGCAAAATTGTCTATTCATCAATCTAATTTGTTTGGTTTGTTCTTTATAAGAGGTATTTTCAGTGTTTCAAACTTCTATCGTTTTTCGTTCTTTAGCATAAGAATGGTTTCAATGTGTGGTAAATCATATTTTGGGCGACAGATTATTATGTTTTACCCCAATTGATACAGAGTAACTTCCCTTCATTGTTAAATTTACATGTGTGAGAGTTTATTTATGTAAAGACAAATATAATGACCATTTTTTACCATTTAGAATGTATTTGGTTTATGTTCTTATGTACTAAATACCTATGGCTGTGGAGTTCACTACACAATAAGAACTTAAGAACTTCTTTCGACGTGGGAAGAACGACAGTATGTTAACAATAATTTCTTTTTAGGAACTATACACTGGATCCGATTTATACCAAACACAAGCCAGCACGTTCGTTACGAAGGGGTTTCAAGTTTGGGCAATTACGGGCAAATATAGAAAAAAACTTATTTTTTCATGTGCTTCGATCTGGTTTCGGAGTTGTTTGATAACAACCAGATATCGTGTGGGATATGTCGGACCAAATCGATAAAGAAGTTCTCAAAGCATTTTTCTTTTGGTGTGTCTTTGGAAGAAATATTATGCAACAGTCGTTAACAGGAATACTGGCAGGCAATCCTGAATCTTAATAAAGTTACATCAGCATTTTAATTGGGCCATACAGTATTGACAACTATGGAACTGTCGAACTAAATCTATTAAAATTGGACACTGATATCGTGAAAACCAGCCTTACTTATCCTGTGAATGTTGTGTATATATCATGTTATGATGCTATTGCGATTTGAAACAGTGTCTCAAAAAACACTTCACTTTAAATTTTGAAATATTTACTGACTTTATTCAAATTTAATGTTTTTAGTGACAAGGTCTGTTTTTACCATGCAGCTTTTGTTAAAGTAAAACAGAGTTTCTTTCTTAAAATTTCATTTGGTTTTGATAAGCTACACAATATCTAATATGCTGATTGAAGTTATTGAAATATATCCATTTATGCATAATAGCTCTAAAATGGTTGATTTTATGGAAAGATCAAGAAAACATCTCAAATAAGTTTAATATTCGAAATTATGCATCCAATTTATCTACCTATAAGTTACAATACCTAATAAACACTATCAAATCGAATATATCTTCCTGTCGGCTTATGACAAGGTTTCAAAATTACGTTTAGCGAATTTGCTCGCGCCACATTGTCGGGTTTTCGATCAAAATCCCGAATTTGAATGACCGTATTTTCGCTCTAATGTACTGATTGACCTTTAACTTGTTATTTTCAGTAACAGTTAGTGGTTCCCGATGTAATAACATCGATTTCAAAGTTTGACATAAGTGATCCTATCAACATAAGGACCAAATAATTTATTTTTTATGTTAATGTCCAGAAAGTACTGAACATGTTCATATTTGACCAGGACTCATTTGTACATCTAAAATATCTACTGAAAATGAAAAAAACTTCAAAAGCAACGACTTACGAGGCAATACTGTTTAAATAATGTACCTGTGAAACTCTTGCACAAACTCAAATCTTGATATCGAACTCAAAGCTTGACGGCGTCTTCTCATGCTGCCCATGAGTCACTGAATCTGCTCCAAGTTCCTGTTGGGTACTTTGTTGAACCACACAGTCTAGCACTGCGTTTTTGAAAAGGTTCCATACAAGATCTACTGGATTAAGATCCAGCAATCCAGCAGGCAACTCCATTCCATCAATTTGATGGTACTGTTCCAATTCCTATGTTCAAAGTGGATTAACATTGTCAGATCAAGGATGAAATAATTCACGATAGCTCCAGCATAAACTGGCCAATGTCACCAGGTGACAGCAAGGGTTATCGTTATTGACATTTGTCAACAATTTTCATTTTGCCCATTCACTGAACTGCTTCTAACAATGTGGGATAGGTAACTAGATAAGAGGTTTTTTAATTAGTTTCAAATGACTTAAAATTGCTGATAAAAGTCGGACATATGAAGCGTTAGAGTGCTATATCTCACAAGTAAAACAAAAACAACAACGTTTTACAGCACTTTATTAGATAGAAGCATTAGAAAATTAACAGATTCATATGACAGGAAAAGCAATATTATCATCTGAGAATCATAGTCTCAATTTACAAGTCAAATATTGGAGCTATCATGCTGACCAAAAGTTGTACTGAAGAAGTTAGTATAGAGAAACATGAAATATGATTTAGCATTTTCAAATAAGTTTTGAGAATGAAGCATTCTGTAAGATGTTACCTCCAGTGTTGATCAATTGTCTGGGTTATATGAAAAGACTTTTTCTGATAATTAATTAAATAAATAATATATTATTATCATCAGAAAACGACAAGTTAGAATAAGAATCAGAATTGTCAATGTCTGGACTGAATGTGAATACTGGTTGTCAAAACAAACAGCTGTAACTTCGGATCATGATGGGTGTAATGTGTCCACACGTATCGGCAGCTGTAACTTGGTTTAATTCCATCTTATGCGAAAATAGCTAGCAATCTTTGACAACGTACAGTGGAAGGGTGGTTTGAAATTCAAAATTAACTGCTATTATCCCAAATTATTTGAGAAGTTGTTGACAACAGTTGGTGAAAATGGATTTAAGTGATGAAACATTTGCCAAAGGTGCATATATATATTTGCCTCGATAGTTGAGTCTATAACTGTAACATATACACAAAGAACTTAGTTAGGCACCAACAAATGTTTTCAGAAAAAGGCTTCTGCTAATAAACCATACAAAGTTCCAGGTAAACAATTAGGGTTTTTCGATAGAACGATCATTTAGCAGAGTAGAAACGAAAACTTCACTCAATTTACGATTCACCATTTTGTTTACCCGCCGGTTTGGTATTTTTGAAAATCCAAGTTTACTTATAATTGAAAATGAAAGTCAATATTTTTTGCTGCAATGTGGTAATTATCATTCTCTTGACTGAATTTATTATTTTTAGTAAGGACAGATTAGCAAATGTTAGTCGTTAGAGCAGTATGAGCCTTTAAAATCACAAAATTATCAAATATCAAATATGAAAAAAAGCTTCACTAAGAAAAAAACTAGTCACTGTTTAAGATAATGGCTTATCGATAGGGAGAAGAAGTGTCTGACCAATAAGTCCAACTCAAAGAATCTCAAATTTACTCACAGATTTGAAAGTTTTAGAAATTTTTTCAATTATGGTTGAAAAAAGTACTGAATTCAATGTCCAGCTATGCTCTTATCGTGCATGATAAAAAATGTTTCTCTAATTGAGTGTCAACTAGGGATCAAAAAATGTTATTTTTCATTTAAAAATCCAAAGTTTCATGCATGGTCTCTCACCAATGACAATAGTTATATTTAGCCAAAATTCAGCGGTCTCGCATTTTTATTCATATTTTCAATTATTTTATATTATAAGGATTTTTACATCAATTTAATAGTCAATAAAACTGCAATTGTTATATCTAGAGTGGTCAATACATCAAATAAATCACAATATTCAAAGAGATCCCAATTTCATTTTACAAAATTGCCGGTGCTTAATTAAGTTCTTTGTGTATAGTTTACAAAAAGTTCAGGAGGGGAAGATGATAGATATCAGAGTCATTTTATGAAAGGTTTCCCAATATATGATATATATACATACACATACATATACATACATATATATATGATCAATGGACTTAATTAAAGAGCCACTCCAAGATTTGATAATATATAATTTTGCTTTGATGAAACGCTTATAGCATAATAAGTGACATAAATCTCAAAATTCTTGCTCATTCATATCAAAATGACCAATATACAATAAATACCGGTACCTTTTTTCAATTGAAATCATTAAACAGTCATCTTGTTGACTGAAGGCATATTCACACATCCAATGAACCTGGATACTTATCATATAACCTATCAAACAGTATCAACTCACTCTGAACACTTTTGCTTAGTTTCTAAAATAATGCTTGACTGGTTGAAGCACCTCATTGTCTGGTTTTCGATCAAAGTCACAACTTCAAACCTTCCCATTGTCACTATAAAGTTGATAATATATAAGCTTTTGCAACCGTCAATACTTCTCCATCAATTGACACTATTTAAAGTCAACCAACAACTCTCCATAATGTCTCAGAGTACAAGAAATATTAACGAGAAGGTGGAAAATGATTTGATTGGCTATATCCCAAGTCGGGCCGCGCGAGCGA
Source organism: Steromphala cineraria (assembly GCA_916613615.1). Taxonomy (NCBI): domain Eukaryota; kingdom Metazoa; phylum Mollusca; class Gastropoda; order Trochida; family Trochidae; genus Steromphala; species Steromphala cineraria. The sequence goes on along the minus strand of OU744731.1, from coordinate 4,207,187 downwards.
ATCTAGCTTCTGAGCCCAGGGTACAGATTAGTTGAAATAACGTAATGTTCGTACCCTGACAATCTTATTAAAATACGATCTATTTGCAACACTACGCTACGCATGTAGTGAAGCAATTAAGATATCATTTTAATGAGATTGGTACCCTGAGACATGTTGACAACTCAGAGAGTGGTTTTTTAACATAAGGCTACTTAGTTGGAGTTGCAAATGTTTTTATAGTAACAATATAGTAATCGTGAAACACAACTATACAAAATGAATACTGATAAGAGTTCCGATGTACACTCAAAAGCGGATGTGATACTAATTCCTTCATAAAGTCACTCAATTAGATCTATTTCACTGAAGACAGCACAATACTCTCAATATTATACACTTCTATTGAAATATTGGTTATTGAATGGTTTCCCTCATTATAACAAGGTCTCACTATGCCTTGCTGGCTAATAACAATATTGACTGCAGGCTCAAAATAGTTCAACTATAATGTTCATATGTGCACTAGCGTGACGGTGATGTATGTGCATATTTTGTCTGATCTATGGTCATGTATATGCTTATTATATCTGATCTATTGAATCTTACTACCACAATTTTACCCATGTTTTATACCCTTGTACTAACCTTTAATATCTGGCTGAAGATATATTTTACCAAATGTTAGGGACCAGTCATTTATTACAGGGGGGGGGGGGGGGGGGGTGGGTTGGGCCGGGGGTTTTCAGGGGTGGGTCATAAAAAAATATACATCCTTTAGGGAAGGGTCATGAAAAAAAATACAAGAGTTTTGGGAGGGTCATTTTAAAATAGACAAGAATAATACCATCTTTCTTTGAAAACTTTAAAAATGCCGTAAAATGTCATAACATAGCTTTTTCAGAGGTAAAGTTAAAAATATTTTTCATTTTGAGTAGTTCAGGAATAGAATTCTGAAATAAGACTTTCCATAAAACATTGATATTAGCTACATGACTTCTAACCCATGTCCATAGAACAGCAGAACTCAACTGAACAGATAGCTTTATGAGGACAGACAATTTATATATTTAAGGCTTTTGTTACTCTGTTACATCTTTAAGATACCTACCGTAGATGCATTGTCAACCCTATTATAGTACATTGTATTAAAAGAACCAGTTATATAATTAATCACAATGATTATGTTAATCTTTTTCTGAGAGTGACACTTTTTATGATATTATGCAAATTAATGAAACCTATAAATTGATCAATATTCATAAATCTTCAATTTATGTCAGTGGATATATCCTAGCAACTATTTCAAACATATTATATAGTAGAGAAAATATAAATATAAAATGAATTCCAATGTTGATATTTGAATAACTGACTTAAAGTACATTTTCTGTCTTTATTCAGCAATCATATTGTCCGTATATATGCGTTAGTATCCTATTTACCTGTCAATCTCATAATTCAAATGCTTTTTTTTTCAAATATGATGAAAAATATCAACGTTATCTTTATGAGTTATAGCTGTGCCTTGTTACCTTCATACATAGTCAACTTCTTGCTTCCATTCTCAAGATTTTGTCATGAAGTGAATGGTCTAACTCAAATTCATTAAACTTATCATATTCAAATGTAACAAAACCATTTGTAATCACTTTGGATCCCTATATCCCTTGTATGTTTTTGCCATAAACTTATGTAATCTTTTGACTTACTGAACATATTTTGTAGCAAAAATTTCAGAAGTTGTTGAAGGTGCATGGTTAAGCTTTGTGTATGGTGAAATTCCATTTTGCTCAGTTTTTGTTTTCTGGGAAGGAAAATCTTTGACATCTTTATGAAATATTACATACATTTATAAGCCCTTTGGCTACAACAGCTTATATCTTATGAATTTATCGTATCATACAACCTTTTGGCATGAAAAAGTTGGAGGGACAGGCCTCCATCCATATAGTCTCATATTGATAAAATACCATGAAATATAGATTTTCCCTTTTAAAATTTATGTCTGGTATTCTCGTTTCATCTTAGATTTTAAAGTTATCTTAGTTCTTAAAGTTAACCCTGACTAATCAATTGCTGATTCCTATCTTAGAGACAATGCATTCTAGCATACAAATAAGGAAATATTCTTGTCCACCTTCTATCAAATCTATCAAACCAAAAACCAATGTCCATTATTTTAACAGCGAGTCTTTGAGGGAGTCATTTTGTTCCAGGCATATTTCCCAAACTATACATTTATATACGGTATAATCACCTGATAATCATAGCATAAATGTGTATATCAAAACATTAAATTAATTATCATTTAAAGTGCTAATGAAAATTGGTTAAAGTAGACCCTAATATTAATTTCTAGAGTCAAATTTTATATTCTGAAGATATGAATTAGGGGAGGGTCATGAAATAAAATACACATAAATGGGGAGGGTCGCCCAAAAAAATGACATTGAGTTGGGGAGGGTCACATTTTTATGTACAAGCCCAAGTGAAAAACCCCCGGCCCACCCCCCCCCCCCCCCTGTAATAAATGACCGGTCCCTTAGATCAAAAAGATGATTTAACTATTTTACACCTGTCAGCATATCAATTTTAAACGTGTCTCAATCCCTTGTTATTTAGAATATCCATTTTTGATTGCCTGTCTTATGAATGTTATTGTGTACTATGCAATACATTTCACTGGTGTTTCCCATTGCCAAATGTTGTTTTCTTAAATTTTCTAAACTCTTGATGAACACAAAATTCACTTTGGAAAATAAGGCATTATATAAAAGTATGATGGATCATAACAGGCCTTCAGTTTTTGAAAATTCTTTTTCCAGCATATAAAGCGAGTTAAGTACATGTATTACACATCTAAGCATAATTATGTATTAAACAATAAAACAATGCATTAAACAATGACAAATATCACACAGAGATATTAACACAAACCATAACATGTGAGGGATATAGTGGCACAAAAATATGAATAATTCTACATAAAAGGAAAACCTGATCCAAATCCCTTAAAAACTTATTATTCAAACAATGTAGGTATATAGTTCCAGATTTACAAATCTTTGTAAAACTAATATTTCAAATACTAAAATTGACACATTTAAGGAATCAGTGCATAGCAAAAACATTGTATAAGAAATATGAATTAATAAAAATATGAGTTATATCAGTTCACATATGTTTCACACTGCGCTGAGTTCGTATCAATGTCTTGATACTGATTATCTTCATCGAGGAAATGAAAATAAAACAAGTAAAGTGTCTACTGAAGGAAACACAAAATCTACAAGGATCTGTCTTTCAAACACAACCACAAATACAAACAAATACTGTATAAGTATCAAAATAGTGATATATAAAATCAAATATACTTGATAGGGGAATTGAATGAATAAAAGACAATCCATTTCATAAACATTGGCATGAATATATAAATTATAAAATATAAAATAACCATGAGTAAAGAAGCTTCGAGCACATACAACAATAACAAGTGTTTGCCACTAACATGGCAATGTCCCCCGCCGCTTATACTGAATTCAATGTTGAGATATTATAATTTGGTAGATAGCATGCCCTCTATACATATTCAATAAATAATATAAAGTAGACATTGTTATAATGACTGACATATCTGAAAGCACACATTCCATAAGAGCTGTGGTGATTTGAAAATGTGTAACCATTCATAAGATATCAAGTTTACAAGAGTTTCAAAAGTGGTCATTATCCCGTCATGTAAGCTGACGCCAAATTTGAAGACGGTGAGTGAAATTGTTCGTGTTAACAAGAGCTTGAAAAGTGGTCAAAGTGCCGTAGTGTCCTTGAAAATAAGGTCAAGGTCACTATTATCGACTGGTGTCTGCGTATTCCCATCATGTAGGTTAACGCCAAATTTGAAGACCGAGTGAAATGGTTCTTGAGATTTTTCGTAAAACAAGAGCTTAAAAAGCTGTCAAAGTGCCTTAGTGACCTTGAAAATAAGGTCAAGGTCACCATTTTCGACTGGTGTCTGCATATTCCTATCATGTAGGTTGACACCAAAGTTGAAGACTCTGAGTGAAATGGTTCATGAGATATCGCGTTAACAAGAGCTTGAAAATAAGGTCAAGGTCACCATTATCGACTGGTGTCTGCGTATTCCAATCATGTAGGTTGACAACAAATTTGAAAATTCTGAGTGATATGGTTCATGAGATATCGCGTTAACAAGAATCCGTACGTACACGTACGGACGCCGCTGAATTCATAGTCCCCCGTTCCCCGTTGCGGTGGGGGACAATAATAGGCTTATCTTCACAGAACTATTTCCTTTTACAAACGTAGTTCAACTTCCAGTGTAAGTTAAAACTGTGAAAGGCAGAGTGGCCGAGAGAAGAAGACACACAAATGGTTTATATAAACCACTAACTGGGCCTGGTATGAGTTGAGCCTTGCAGAGATCACACACACAGGCAAACACTCTATACTAAATAGCTTCTAGCCATCACTTTTAAGTGGTATCTTCTGAAGTCAACCATCTGTTATGTCAATAATATACTACAAAACAGAATATGATAGAAGGATATCAGGGGATAGGTTTTAGCATAACAAGGAGACATATACGCTGATGTAGCAGGATGAGTGTGAACACAATTTCCTAAATGAGACATGATAAACATTCACAGCTTAGTTCATGATAAAGTCATTTCAATGACGTCACTGTTACAAATATACAGATGTTATCATTGCAAAAACACAAAAGGACATAACAAACTAATATAAGGTAAGGTAATATTTACTTACAATAAAAATAATACTTATCCATACTTGAATAACTAAATGACTCTCATGAAAATATTTTTTTCTTATTTTTTTCTGGAACAATATAAAACAAATACTTTAAATAGAATGTTGGAAACGTGGACCAAATAATGATAAAACTAGATTAGCGTTTGCGGGATACCGCAAAAGCAGAGCAGCCCCGGAACTTTGGGTTTCGCCTTACCCTGCTCCGCCTTTTACAGGCCTCACCAAATTGGGAATTTTCTCGTGACCTTGACCTTTGACACTCAAGGTCACACAATCAATGAACACATTTCATTGAGTATAACATTATTGTAATGAAATAAAGTGTTAAAATTAAATTAATCCATTTTCTCCATATATGTTGACCTTGCTGTGACCTTGACCTTCGACAGTTAGTACCCAAAACTTTTTGAAAATGTTGTACTTCTCAAGAGATGATATATACAAAATCTAAACTTCATAGCACAAAAACTTTTCAAGTTATTGTGTTTACAAGGAATTGCAATAACTCATATCTCATGACCTTGACCTTTGACCTTCAAGGTCACACAATAATTGAACACTTTTTATTGAGTATAACAATCATGTATTGATTAAAAGTGATCATAGTTAAAATTAAACATTTTCGCTAAACCATGCTTAAGTCATGACCTTGCTGTGACCTTGACCTTTGACAGATTGTAGCCGAAACTTTTTCAAATTTTTTTACTTTTCCAAGGATGATATAAACCAAGTAAGAGCTTCATAGCACAAAAACTTTTCAAGTTACCGTGTTTACAAAGAATTTTGTGGTGATTTTATAACTCGTGACCTTGACCTTTGACCTTCAAGGTCACACAATAATTGAACACTTTTTATTGAGTATAACAATCATGTATTGATTAAAAGTGATCATAGTTAAAATTAAACATTTTCGCTAAACCATGCTTAAGTCATGACCTTGCTGTGACCTTGACCTTTGACAGATTGTAGCCGAAACCTTTTCAAAATTTTTTACTTTTCCAAGGATGATATAAACCAAGTAAGAGCTTCATAGCACAAAAACTTTTCAAGTTACCGTGTTTACAAAGAATTTTGTGGTGATTTTATAACTCGTGACCTTGACCTTTGAACTTGAAAGTGAACATGTCATAATGATTCCCTGGAAGCATTAACATTTAGACATGTTCATGAGTTCTGAAAAGCTAAATGGGATAAAGTTATACCCCAATTTAGTGCATTTTGTAATAACTCATATCTCATGACATTGACCTTTGACCTTCAAGGTCACACAATCATTGAACACTTTTTATTGAGTATAACAATCATGTATTGATTAAAAGTGTTCATAGTTAAAATAAAGCATTTTCGCTAAAACATGCTTACGTCATGACCTTGCTGTGATCTTGACCTTTGACGGATTGTAGCCAAAACCTTTTCAAAATGTTTTACTTTTCCAAGGATGATATATACCAAGTAAGTGCTTCATAGCACAAAAAGTTTTCAAGTTATCGCGTTTACAAGGAATTCTTAGAGTGAATACATAGCTCGTGACCTTGACCTTTGACCTTGAAAGTGAATGTGTCAAAATCGTTCCCCCGAGGTATGAGTAGTAAGGTATGAATAAGAGTTCTGGAAAGCTTAGTGGAAAAAAGTTATAGCTAGTAGTACGAGTGCGGCGGCGGCGGCGATGGAAACTTCACAAAAACTGATAGCAGCCCCGTCTACGGACGGGGCTGCTAATGATTACCATTTAAATATAGTGAAGTGCATGGGACTCATAAGTTGAATATATACATATTTTGATATACTGTATGTAGAAACACTACACACTACATGAAGTGTATATATATAGATATAGGTATAAGATGAAGGGGGTCTCAAGTGAAGTAAATGTAGATATGAAAAACAAAATAATAGATATGTGTATGGAATGGAATGGAATGGAATTATCAATCATCAGAACATCATAAGTCCAGTCAACCATGTCAAACAATGTAAAGATTTTATTTTTTTACTCTACCTTGAAACAAACTTGTTCCATCAATTGTTTCACCTCAACGTGGTCTGACAACATTCCTGTTAGTCAGATGTTCCATTACCAATTTACCACAGACAAATCCTGTCACAAACTAATCAATTACACTATTGTGAAGCAACATCATTGCAGCTGAACAATACAGTGAAACCTATGAGCTCCGGCTGGAACGAGTTAAGAAACAGTGGCACTGCACTGAATCTAAGGGTATCATTTCACTACAACCTCACTAGACAGTCAAAGTCAAAGAGTTTATTGTATTTAAGGCCTCCGGCCCATATACAAATGTACATAAAGAGTTACATAATGCAAATAATACATATACATATAAACAGTAATACATATTTCAAATATTTGCTAACACAATGACAATAAGAGGATCTTATTTCAGCTCTTGGGGCGAATTTCATTTCTTTAAAGTTCATTTCTACGTTTTATACTATGTTTGATAAATAACGACAAATTAAGAATAACATTTTCATTTTGAGAACACAATAGGGATGTAAAGGCAGCAGCAGGTGGTTTTGATATAAAAAATGCAGGAATATATTTTCTTCTGATGTCGGAATATGATGGACAAACAAGCATAAAATGTATTTCACTTTCAACTGTTGATTTACACATCGGACATAATCTTTTAGTTTTTTCTATATTCATTTTTCTGCCTTCATTTATCTTTAAATCCAGCAAACCAAGTCTAAATTTGATAAAAATATTTCTTAGGTCTTTAGAATATAAAATAGACAAATATTTTCAAAAAGTCAAACCTCCAACAAACGCTATTCGATTCATTCAAAATAATATGACATTGATACTCCCCAGGGAATGGAGTCATCATCTTGTCAGTTATGAAGTGTCAAATCAAGAAAATTCAGGGGAGGGGCCTATTATGTAAAACACAGGTGGAGGAGGGAGAGCGTGCCATCATAAACCACTATAACAAACAAACCTTCCAATGGGTTAAAACAAATAAGCATATATACTTATTACAATGAGAAAGTATATGTATACACAGCAAATAAAGAAAAATAACATTCATTTTGTACACTCATGAACTCTGCTGTCTATTCGTCATCTTGAACCTCTTCTAGGTCAGCCATGATCTTCAACAACAACAAAATGAGAGATATATGTATGTGAGGTAGAAATTTTTTTCTTTCAATACAAAATTCACATATTACTTCAATTAACATCTTTGTTCTTCTATTTTTCAGTTTTTGAGGAAAATATGCCATTAAACATTTATCTGACAAACTCAATACAAATAGGGATTACTGTATTACAATGGACAATGATGTATCCTTTTGAAATGTATATTAAAAAAACAATTAAATTCTGACCAAAGAATTTCTGGCAGTTTTACCTGATCCTCAAAACTTCATTTAGTCAATGTCAAGTCGCTCCCTTCTTCATCAAGAACTGCCTCCTACAACACAAAAACATAAATTGTAAAATATTTTTGGGTTGAACTCCTGATGTGATATAGAAACTTGCCATAGGAAAGAAGCAGAAACCATAGCAAAACTGGAACATCAGTTAGCGTTGGTTAAGCCACTGAAAAAAGTCATCCATTGGAGACATTGACAGGATTCAACAGTGTCTTACTGGGTACTTGTTAAATTAACAACTAATATATTTGGGTTTGTTTTAGATTGTGACACTCTCCAGAGCAGAAAGAAGATTATTTCAAACTCAGACAAACATGTTTAAAACGGGGCAGAACGGGACGGGTACCAATCGAGAGATCAATCAACAGTTCACTTTCAGGGTCAACACAGCAAAATAATAATTGGTTGATATATATTATATATATATATAATCTCCTGATAGGATTTGGATTGATTTTGAGAAAATGCTACTCAAAAATCCTCTTAATAAAACTGTTGAAAAAGTGGAAATTGTTTATATTTTCAAAAGAACTAGACTACACTAGAGCAAAGTTGCATGTTTTTGCCCTTAGACACTTTGCCCTGTAAATCAAGTACAGTAGAACACGGATATAGCGAACACGGATATAGCGAGCACTCGGATATAGCAAACAAATTTTCAAGTCCCGTCCCTATATGATATCATTAAAATTATATGTGTATAGCGAACACCTGATATAGCGAACTAAATTCTTCGGTCTCTTGGAGTTTGTTATATCCGAGTTCTACTGTAATTAATTTTGTCTTTTTGTAATTAATTCTTGAAGATGTTCAAAAGATAGACAAAGCTGCTTGTGGAAGTTAGGCAGTATCTCACCCAGCCTCCCTGGTCTATGATGAAGTCTGCACACTCATCTTCAATAAACCTCTGCGCAAGCTGCCTCACAGGTCCGGCCATCGATGTTCCGAGACGAGACAGAACGTTCTTGGTTGCCTGCATCACCATGGCGATGTTCCGCCAGCTTGACTCGGAGCCGAGGCTGTCGTGAACCACAGAGCGGAACTCTTCATACTGTGCTGCCTAGAGGACAGATACAAGATAAGACCTACAGTGTTATATTTATATGAGGAAATATAATAGATAGTGCAAATTCGTATTAGGAAAAAATGCTTATGCCCCCTGATAAGGTTGGATTGTACAATTTAAACTCTTCACGAGTCCTTCTTTCCCAGTCTTCACAAAAACTAATAATGAATCCAAACCTTTTTAACACACAAATCTTTTCTTGATACAGCAATTCAGCTCACCTTGATATTCCCTTGGCCTCTAAGTCCTACATGAATATGGTCTCTACCCTTTACGATATATTCATGACAATATTTCACTGATGCAAGGTAAGCACATACAACCAGCTAACCTTATTGCTTTCTCTTAGATAGGCCTCAAGAACTTCTTCAAGGTTGACTGCTTCTAAAGGAAAAAAAGAGTCACTGTGAAATTGATGTAATTTCATCTAGCTTCACAAAATAAACATGGACTGTGTACCTAATCAGTCATTTCAATTTATTGTACATAATGATTTGAAACTTGTGTTTCTAATCTCTGTTTCATTAGCTCTTTATAATTTGACTATCTATAATTTGGTCACAGGGTTACCATATGATGGGGACAGGTTCAAAAATCTATAAATATTAAAACTAAAATAGTAACAGCTAAGGAGTCTGTACAATAGCTTTTAGAGGGTGATCCCTGCGACCCTTATTTGGAAGTCACAGGCTAACAAAATATACAAATTGAAAACCTCATTATTCAAGTAGTCAGTGCACAAGATTTTAAAATTCTTTATGAAATGGTTCTAGAGAAGAAGTTACCATTAGCCAACACGGCCTTTCAGATTATATATACTCAAGATTTTAGCATTATAGCTTATCCTTCAAATAGATAAGTAGGTAGTTCTGCATACCATAACACCCTTCGAGTTCTCTTGTCCATACCATAACACCCTTTGAGTTCTCTTGTCCATACCATAACACCCTTTGAGTTCTCTTGTCCATACCATAACACCCTTTGAGTTCTCTTGTCCATACCATAACACCCTTTGACTTCTCTTGTCAATACCATAACACCCTTTGAGTTCTCTTGTCAATACCATAACACCCTTTTAGTTCTCTTGCCCATACCATAACACCCTTTGACTTCTTTTGTCCATACCATAACACCCTTTGAGTTCTCTTGTCCATACCATAACACCCTTTGAGTTCTCTTGTCCATACCATAACACCCTTTGAGTTCTATTGCCTATACCATAACACCCTTTGACTTCTTTTGTCCATACCATAACACCCTTTGAGTTCTCTTGTCCATACCATAACAACCTTTGAGTTCTCTTGTCCATACCATAACACCCTTTGAGTTCTCTTGTCAATACCATAACACCCTTTGAGTTCTCTTATCCATACCACATTCTCTCTTTGACTTCTTTTGTCCATACCATAACACCCTTTGAGTTCTCTTGTCCATACCATAACACCCTTTGACTTCTTTTGTCCATACCATAACACCCTTTGAGTTCTCTTGTCCATACCATAACACCCTTTGAGTTCTCTTGTCCATACCATAACACCCTTTGAGTTCTCTTGTCCATACCATAACACCCTGAGTTCTCTTGTCCATATCATAACACCCTTTGAGTTCTCTTGTCAATACCATAACACCCTTTGAGTTCTCTTGTCAATACCATAACACCCTTTGAGTTCTCTTGTCAATACCATAACATCCTTTCAGTTCTCTTGTCAATACCATAACACCCTTTGTCAATACCATAACATCCTTTCAGTTCTCTTGTCAATACCATAACACCCTTTGAGTTCCTTTGTCCATACCATAACACCCATTGAGTTCTCTTGTCAATACCATAACACCCTTTGAGTTCTCTTGTCCATACCATAACACCCTTTGACTTATCTTGTCCATACCATAACACCCTTTGAGTTCTCTTGTCCATACCATAACACCCTTTGAGTTCTCTTGTCCATACCATAACACCCTTTGAGTTCTCTTGTCCATACCATAACACCCTTTGACTTCTCTTGTCCATACCATAACACCCTTTGACTTCTCTTGTCAATACCATAACACCCTTTGAGTTCTCTTGTCAATACCATAACACCCTTTTAGTTCTCTTGCCCATACCATAACACCCTTTGACTTTTTTTGTCCATACCATAACACCCTTTGAGTTCTCTTGTCCATACCATAACACCCTTTGAGTTCTCTTGTCCATACCATAACACCCTTTGAGTTCTATTGCCCATACCATAACACCCTTTGACTTCTTTTGTCAATACCATAACACCCTTTGAGTTCTCTTGTCCATACCATAACACCCTTTGAGTTCTCTTGTCCATACCATAACACCCTTTGAGTTCTCTTGTCCATACCATAACACCCTTTGACTTCTCTTGTCAATACCATAACACCCTTTGAGTTCTCTTGTCAATACCATAACACCCTTTTAGTTCTCTTGCCCATACCATAACACCCTTTGACTTCTTTTGTCCATACCATAACACCCTTTGAGTTCTCTTGTCCATACCATAACACCCTTTGAGTTCTCTTGTCCATACCATAACACCCTTTGAGTTCTATTGCCTATACCATAACACCCTTTGACTTCTTTTGTCCATACCATAACACCCTTTGAGTTCTCTTGTCCATACCATAACAACCTTTGAGTTCTCTTGTCCATACCATAACACCCTTTGAGTTCTCTTGTCAATACCATAACACCCTTTGAGTTCTCTTATCCATACCACATTCTCTCTTTGACTTCTTTTGTCCATACCATAACACCCTTTGAGTTCTCTTGTCCATACCATAACACCCTTTGACTTCTTTTGTCCATACCATAACACCCTTTGAGTTCTCTTGTCCATACCATAACACCCTTTGAGTTCTCTTGTCCATACCATAACACCCTTTGAGTTCTCTTGTCCATACCATAACACCCTGAGTTCTCTTGTCCATATCATAACACCCTTTGAGTTCTCTTGTCAATACCATAACACCCTTTGAGTTCTCTTGTCAATACCATAACACCCTTTGAGTTCTCTTGTCAATACCATAACATCCTTTCAGTTCTCTTGTCAATACCATAACACCCTTTGTCAATACCATAACATCCTTTCAGTTCTCTTGTCAATACCATAACACCCTTTGAGTTCCTTTGTCCATACCATAACACCCATTGAGTTCTCTTGTCAATACCATAACACCCTTTGAGTTCTCTTGTCCATACCATAACACCCTTTGACTTATCTTGTCCATACCATAACACCCTTTGAGTTCTCTTGTCCATACCATAACACCCTTTGAGTTCTCTTGTCCATACCATAACACCCTTTGAGTTCTCTTGTCCATACCATAACACCCTTTGACTTCTCTTGTCCATACCATAACACCCTTTGACTTCTCTTGTCAATACCATAACACCCTTTGAGTTCTCTTGTCAATACCATAACACCCTTTTAGTTCTCTTGCCCATACCATAACACCCTTTGACTTTTTTTGTCCATACCATAACACCCTTTGAGTTCTCTTGTCCATACCATAACACCCTTTGAGTTCTCTTGTCCATACCATAACACCCTTTGAGTTCTATTGCCCATACCATAACACCCTTTGACTTCTTTTGTCAATACCATAACACCCTTTGAGTTCTCTTGTCCATACCATAACACCCTTTGAGTTCTCTTGTCCATACCATAACACCCTTTGAGTTCTCTTGTCCATATCATAACACCCTTTGAGTTCTCTTGTCAATACCATAACACCCTTTGAGTTCTCTTGTCAATACCATAACACCCTTTGAGTTCTCTTGTCAATACCATAGCATCCTTTCAGTTCTCTTGTCAATACCATAACACCCTTTGAGTTCTCTTGTCCATACCATAACACCCATTGAGTTCTCTTGTCAATACCATAACACCCTTTGAGTTCTCTTGTCCATACCATAACACCCATTGAGTTCTCTTGTCCATACCATAACACCCTTTGACTTCTTTTGTCCATACCATAACACCCTTTGAGTTCTCTTGTCAATACCATAACACCCTTTGAGTTATATTGCCCATACCATAACACCCTTTGACTTATCTTGTCCATACCATAACACCCTTTGAGTTCTCTTGTCCATACCATAACACCCTTTGAGTTCTCTTGTCCATACCATAACACCCTTTGAGTTCTATGGCCCATACCATAACACCCTTTGACTTCTTTTGTCCATACCATAACACCCTTTGAGTTCTCTTGTCCATACCATAACAACCTTTGAGTTCTCTTGTCCATACCATAACACCCTTTGAGTTCTCTTGTCAATACCATAACACCCTTTGAGTTCTCTTATCCATACCACATTCTCTCTTTGACTTCTTTTGTCCATACCATAACACTCTTTGAGTTCTCTTGTCAATACCATAACACCCTTTGACTTCTTTTGTCCATACCATAACACCCTTTGAGTTCTCTTGTCCATACCATAACACCCTTTGACTTCTCTTGTCCATACCATAACACCCTTTGAGTTCTCTTGTCAATACCATAACACCCCTTGAGTTCTCTTGTCCATACCATAACACCCCTTGACTTCTCTTGTCAATACCATAACACCCTTTGACTTCTCTTGTCCATACCATAACACCCTTTGACCTCTCTTGTCCATACCATAACACCCCTTGACTTCTCTTGTCAATACCATAACACCCTTTGACTTCTCTTGTCTTGACTTCTCTTGTCCATACCATAACACCCCCTTACCAATTTTGATATCTTAAGAACAGAGGATCACACCTTTATATTATGAAAATTCATGTTACATACTACTTATTAATGAAAAGATACATAGAATTAATTTTCATGCAGCAATGGTGTGACTAGCTGTGACTTGAACATCAAAATAACTATGTTGACCACTGACTATATATGTAATCATTATTCATATAATTTTTCAAACCATTGATTTTGTCTCCAATGGATGCCAGTTCTCTTCCAATGACTTCAGGCAAAGGCACATCATCTGTGAACAAATATGGTTTTCATTTTGTATAAAAATAAGTTGTTGTTATATTTTAAATGGTCAAAAAAGAATCATATCTTATAATATTTAATTATCAATCTAACACAGAATCTGTTAAATTGTATGCAATAGGTAGAAAAAGGATATTTATTGATTGTTAATTACGATGTTGAAAATATTCACATTCTGTAAATCCATGAAATTGGTTGTGATAGAATATAAATTAAGCAGAAGCACTATATTAAGAATCATTGTGTATAACATCAGAATAAGACTTACTCTATATTTTGTTTACAAATGATCTCATTTCTTAGGAATTAGAAATTGTTGAATTTTCATATTATCATATTTGCATTTTTGTCAAATTCGAATAATAAATCTTTATCATCCTAGCTACACTGTATTTTCAGAAATTCTTTTTGTGTTTTCGGCCCCCAACAGTCACAGAGCAGCGGCAGTTCAAGCTATGTTCTATGCTTTTATTACCTAGAGTCAAGTAGGGAAGAAACATCTCCGATCTTTGAACATCTGTGGGTATGACGCAGCTAGTCATCGAACCCCGACCTCCTGGGTGGAGTCAGCGGTCACTCTGCTAACTTGGCTACTTCCCTGATAGTGTTCATTTTATATAATGCTAAGCGGTGAGAGACTGAGTTTTCTCAGTTCTAGAAAAGTGTTCTCGCGACTGAGTGTGATATCACTTTTTCAAGTTAGTGAAAATATCACAGAGGGGATGATGTCATGTGTACAATGGTTTGACGTCACTTTTACAATCAATGCGACGTCATCGCCGTCGCTAAGATACGATCAACAATGGTATGACGTCGCCAGAAAACTCTCGAGTCAAAGCCTTTTGGACATAAATTACCACATTTTCGATCACAGAGGCATATAATAAACAGAATATATTTTGTTTTGAGTGTGATATCACTTATCTCTCATCTCGTGACTGGGTAAAGCCTATATAGCCTAATACTGGCTCTAACACGTCACTAGATGAGACATAAGTGATATCACACTCAAAACAAAAGATATCCTCTATCTATCCAATGTGCAGTCAGCTTAGCAATTTTTATTTTCATTTGCAAAACGCCACTCTATAAATACTCCAGCCATGTGTGGAATAAACTTCTTTTAGAAGAAGAAAAGAGTGTGAGTGAGTGAGTTGTTGTTTTAGGCAGTTTGGGCAATATTTCAGCCATTAGTGGCGTTAAGTAAAAAGAAGCTCAAACCTTTAGGTGAAGGATGAGTTCCGTGCATGTCCAAAGCAAGTCTGGATAGTTTCCCTGCAATAGCATCATATCTTTCATCAACTTCAGTTTTCTTTGCCCTGGACATTTGCTCTTTTTGTGGAAGTGTTCTGACATCCTTCACATCAGTTTTCCTCATCTCATTTGATTCTTCTCCTGTTTTCTTCATTTTGGGTGACTCTTCTTTTTCTTCTTCTTCCTGACTTCCGATGGTGAAGAGTTTCCTCCTCTGTTTCTCCTCAACTTCTGTCCATTTGATGGTGAACGTGTCACCTTTGTGTTTATAAATGTCACCTTTCTGTTCAACTAAAAACATCTTACACTTAGTAAATGAATTTAAAAACAACAAATACCTAATTCTTGATATAAATGTTAATCTTAATCTTTTTCTAATGTGCTAAATACTGAAAGAATAAGTTGTCCAACTGTAATTGGTTATCATGACTATTACAAAGGGTCACAAAGTCACATGTTCCATGCATGATGACTAGATTTGTATGGGTTTTTAAAAAAATAATGGTAACTAATAATTCAACAGATTGTTGTGTTGTTAAATATAAAATAAAGTTAATTTGACAGGAGTATCTTCACAAATCTTATTTCTACAACATATACTGTGATACTCCCCCTGTATGAAGTTTTGATTTTGTATTAAGTAGTTACCTATATATTTGGGAATAGGAGAATACAAACTGTAAAACAGTTCTGGCAAAGCTTCCTCTATTATCTCAAGTGTTGACCTCCAATGACGATGAACTCTTTTTTTTGCTGCAACTGAATGAAGCTCTGTCAGTGTGACTTTCAACCAATAATGTTAAGATATGATCTTGTTGCTACACTACGCTACACATGTAGATCATACAAGGTTCAGTTATAACAACCATCAGATTTTCCTTTGACTCAGCCAATCAGTGACCTCGCCCCATTGCTTGAGTGCTGGTGACGGGTATTCATGTCCAATCTTCAGAACTTGGAAAACAAAGAGATAAAGTAACCTTGAAAATATAGTGAAGGTCATCATAAGCAACCATTGTCTGAATAATATGGCAATGAAGGCTGTTAACAAACTTGATAAAAGATATAATATCACAGTCTTTAAAAACTGGTCAAAATTTCATGGACACTTTGTGACATTGAAAACAAGGTCAAGGTCACCAAAAGGAAGTTGTGTTTGCATTGTAATTCTCAATGGTATGCTGTGACCAAATTGAAGACATTGAGTAGAATAGTTAATGCGATAGGATGAACAATTTGTATAGACTTCAAATTAATCAATGAAGTGATAGAGACACTCTGATCTCTCTAGATTACAATATAAGATTATGATAATATGCAATGAGCCAATCTGGCCATGAACCAACAAACTAATATGAAAAAGTATACAAAACATACTGATTGGTGCAATTAGGGGATAGCGGGGCAAATTTACCAGGACTGCGGGTTCATTGGGACTCCCCACAAAACAGTAATTTATAGATTTGCAATCACATTATCATAAGAGACATCATACATACTGGCACTTTTTGTTGCATGACTGGATGCAGTTGAAACATTCTGAAGTTTGGTGACTAAAATGTGTTTTTTGCATCTCATTGTAAAATTCAGACTCTTATTAACAAACCTTTATGTGATCAAAGTATTCTTCTTTTGATGCATGAGTGATACTTTATTGAATAATTATTTATTGGTACTCAGATAAAAGATATAAACCATTTTGTCACATGGTTAGGTCATACAGTCACTAAAACATTGCAAGGGTAGGTGTGGGTGCATTGGGACATGTTGACTGGGCTGCACTAGGACATAATTAACATAACCTACTAAAAACATCTTACACTTAGTAAATGTATTTAAAACAACAAATACCTAATTCTTGATATAGATGTTAATCTTAATCTTTTTCTAATGATCTAAATACTGAAAGAATTAGTTGTCCAACTGAAATTGGTTATCATGACTATCACAAAGGGTCACAAAGTCACATATTCCATGCGTATTGTCAGTAGTACAATTAATGGAATGTCTTAGATTTTACCAAAAATAACTATTTCTCCGATTTAATCATTAATATGAACATCTCTAGTATTGGAGAGATCATTCCCCTACAGTTGACTAGATTTGTATGTTTTTTTAAAAAGATAATTGTAACTAGGAATTCAACAGGTTGTTGTGTTAAACATAAAATAATGTTAATTTGACAGGAGTATATTCACAAATAATATTTCTACAACATATATGTACAGTGATACTCCCCCTGTATGAAGTTTTGATTTTGTATTTAGTAGTTACCTTGATATCTGGGAATCGGAGAATACAAATTGGAAAACATTCCTTTTTCCCCCAGTTCTATCGGTTGATGATGAGGTCTTTCTCTTGCTGAAACAGAATGAAGCTCTGTCAGTGTGACTTTCAACCAATAATGTTAAAATATGACCTTTTTGCTACACTACGCTACGCATGTAGATTTTACAAGGCTAAGTTGTAACAACCATCAGATTCTCCTTTGACTCAGCGTGACCTCGCCCCGTTGCTTGGTTGCTGGTAACGGGTATTCATGTCCAATCTCATTCTTGTCACATGGTTATGTCATGCCGTCACTAAAACATTGCAAGGGTAGGTGTGGGTGCACTTGGACATGTTGACTGGGGTGCATTAGGACATGTCCCAGTGATTCCATACAGGTTATTCCAGTTGATCATCGTAAGTTCAATGTTATTCATTTAAAGTTTAATGACCTGGAGGTTATTTTGAGATTTGACGTGATCTTAGTGACTATATTTTATTTGAACTTCTCCCGGCTGCAGACCGCAAACACGGCCCAGACTTTAATTACTAATTGACACGTCATTGAAATTTGACCTTTTGACATACAAATAACATCCGTGTGTAACGAAGTTCCGTAAATGTTGACAAAGTTTATATTTTTTGAATCACAAATCAATAGCCTTTCTTGTGGAGAAATACTTATAAGGATAAAGTTTTCCGTTATCAAGAAGTGATGAATTAAAAATATCGAACGTATTTCAAACAAGTGAAGAAGCGAGTAAAGCTCACATACTCCCGCTGCCCACTTTGTTCAAAGAATTTCAAATAGTAAAACTGATTGATATTGGTTAAAGTATGATAGTTGAGTATACAGTACCGTATATTACAATGTATAAGGCGAGTTTTTTCTACCAGAAATTGAGTCATTAAGTAAATTATTGTGTAAGTCTTCTTTCCACTGAAACCCCAATACCAAATTCATTAATAGGTATTACGGTACAATTAAAGAGACGCTGTATAACCTTTTTTAAATAAATTTTTCATAAGATATTTGTCAAATAACTATATAACATAAATATTAGGCCAAAACAGAAACGATACACAGTTTCTCAATGAAACTACAGCTAAGTAAACATTGCCTGTCGCCGTCCATCGACAAACCAAAACAAGGCTGAGAGGCCACGTGAAGGGGATACCGGAAGTGACGTGGCAGTAGGTGAAATCCTTTTCTGATAAGTAAAATATAAAACAAAACACAAAGTTTTTGGCTGATTTATGGCAATAATCCGAATTTACAATGCTCACATCCAGATTTGAGCGTTGTGTAATAATGTTGAATAAACAATGACAAAAATTTGGTCTGCAGGTGTTATTTACTTTCCTTAGATCAGATTCTCACTTATTACACAATTACTTTACTGTCTATCGTATTTCCTGTCTGTTTCCTAATCAAAAGCTATTAAATGATGACTATAGCAGGTAGGTAATATAATGCACAATTATCAACTGTGAACACCTGGCTTTATTTTTTACTGACAGTGTGAGGTCAAATCATTGAAAATTTAAATAAAGATTTAGGTGAATATAAAATAATGACTGTATTAAAGCTGTGAATTAAGAAAGTTTAGTTACATAAAACTAAAGCAAATACAAAATGATTTTTGGCATCTACGGGATTGCGCAAGTTAGAAAATGACAACAACAACAGTAAAATGTGAATCGGGCACGAATATTGGGAGAATCTGAATATTTTAATGTTGAGGCGGACCAAATAATGTATCCTTTCGCGGTGATTCGCCTCAGCAAATTTGCGGGTGTTCATTGCCATTTAACACTAGGAAATCCTTCAAATCAACCAATCAGAAACGAGTATTTACCGAAGTCATGTTACAATTGTATTTTCTACAATGGCATGCTCCATTTCCTCCACTGAATCCGAATGTGAATATATAACACCATTTAAACTTGCACATCCGTTCCGTTTTTGTAAGTCAATTAACTTGGAAAACTTCGATGAAGCAATGTTTTCTTTAGCCATAAAAAGGTCACAGTGTTCATCATAGCGGTGAGCTTTTCATCACTTTTTTCTAAAGCTTTATTAACGTGATCCGCCATAGTTCTGACTTGTGCCGCAATAACAACAGCTTGATAGTGGGCAGCGCTGTCTCTGTGCTCCTTTAAGGCAGACAGTTTCATGTTGACACAACCTTTCGTAAAGCCATTTTGTTTTTTCGAAGATTCACACAAAGTACAAAATAACACATCTTTGCCATCTTTCATTTCATGCCGCAACCAACGAAATTCGTTCAGCCATTCACTGTTGTATTTTCGAACGGGTGCTGAACTCGTTTTCAAACTTTTTGACTCCGACACGGATGCATCAGATTTCTGAGAAGTACTCCCTTCTTCTGATATTTTACGTTTAGGCTTAGGGCAAACTGACCGGGGTTCGGACAGTGTTCCGATCCAAATATTTTCAATGATTGCTTGGTCAAATATTATCTGAAGATAATTATTTTAAGCATACTTTGTTATTAACAATAGCCATATTAACATGTTTATTATCAAAATTTGCAAATTTGATTGTAGATTACCTGAAAATAACGGTTTTAGTTATATATAGCAACTCGCCCGAGGTTCGGACAGTTGTGCCCGAACTTCGGACAGTATCACCCTATTTGATCGTTATACACAGTGGTTTAATATATTCATATAAATGATTCCTATTATCACAAAACACGTATTAAACCATCTATGTACAATAACATAGCAATATTTCGCAAACATGAATCAATACTTTAATTACACACGACATTCTTTCCGATGATAAATATCCGGCAACTCCCGCTTTCGTAGCTTGAATTTGATGACGTCACAATGGCATTTGCAAGCTCTGACGCAAAAACATTTTACAAGCTAAACCAAACGGTTTCAAAGTGAAATGATTTTTCATATATGTCGCCTGAATGAATCTTTTTGTTTACACAGCATTTGGTGGACAATTTTGTAATATTACAAATTCCTATAAAGATAATTAATAAGTGTCCGAACCATGGTCAGAACTGTCCGAACCAAGGTCATTTTGATATATTTTTTAAAATCTCGATATTTTCTTCCAAATTCACATTAAATTGCAAATATCAATAACAGTTTGATTATCTAGTAGTTTCTCTTTAAAAATAAATATAATCTATGATGTTTTGGCGCTCCATACATTTCTCAACTTTGAGTAAACATTTGCACAAAGACAAATATTTGGCCAATTTCTTCCGTGAATCGGTAAATTGTCCTTATTTTTAAAACTTCGTTGATAAATATGTCAGATGATAAAATGTTATTTGAAAGAAATATATAACAAAACAGATTGAAATGAAACATTTTGAAACATATAGATTGCAGAAACTAATCATATAATTGCGCCAGCTCCTAACCAAAAGTGTCCGAAGTTCGGGCGACCTCGGGTGGTGTCCGAACCTCGGTCAGTTTGCCCTACCACCGAAAAATTTGGATAAATCTGTTAGCAACTTTTTACCACCGGCTGCCATGATGCTCAACACGTGTGATTAACATTCGCACAATTACATGGTACCAGTTTACGTCAAATCATTTCCGAAATAATGCATCACGTGACTGACTAGTGAGAACTGTTTCCATATTTAGACTGGGTTTTCCCGACATTTGTTTTGGCATTAAGAAGTAACTACTTTCTTATCGAGTAAAATCACAAACACGATGCTTGGAAAATATTTTTAATGACATATTAAAGGTAAACAATCAAGTTACTGTTCTAAATATTTGCCGGTCATCTTGGCCGGCATTCTTTATAAATACCGGATATTGATTTTTTTTACCGGCCAAAAGCCGGCATATTCGGATAACGGAAACACTGTATTACTCTTTGAAGTTCCGAAATAAAATCTTTCTTCTTTATAAAACTATATAGAGAAAAAAAAGACTTTATCGGCAAATGTAAACATTGAACGATTGTTTTTTAAAAAATTATCAGCGTAATTAACTTACTTTTGTCAGAATCTCATAATCCTAAAAAATAGAGCCAGTGGCTCTGTAGCTCATCAGGCTTCACATCAATTTTGTTTTAGGGTGTGGCAAGTGTGAAATTCGGTTAAAGGGTGTGGCCCCTGAGGCCCTTATTAAGGGTCACAGGGCCACAAAAGCTATCAATCATAATCCTCACTGTTTAAAGAGTATATTCTTAAGGTTTCAGCTTTCTGGGCCTTTTGTCCCTGGAGAAGAAGATGAAAATAAGTTTTAAGGGTGTGGCCCCTCTGGCCCCTATTAGGGGCCACAGGACCTCCAAAGCTACAATTTATAATCCTCACTAGTCAAGGAGTCTGTACACCAAGTTTAAGCTTTCTAGGCCTTCTAGGTTCTGGAGAAGAAGTCGAAATTCCACAAAGTTTACGGACGGACGGACGCCGGACACCATGCCATGCCATAAGCCCATCGGGCCTTACAGGCCAGATAAGTTAAAAATGTTTCAGCTTGTTTTGCCTTTTGCACCTCGAGAAGACAGAAATATGTTTTAAGGGCATAACTTCTGTGGCCCTTATCAGTGCTCATAGGGCCAGCAAAGCTACAAATCATAATCTTCACTAGTCAAGGAATCTGTACAAAAGGTTCAGTTTTCTACGTCTTTTGCTGAGCTAAAAATTGAAAAAACACATGTGATGCAATTCTGTGTCAAATGTTGTTCCTGAAAATTGCAAATATTCAGAAATAATGTAAAAAACATCGCATCGGGTATCGATTTGTTTCAACAGTCACATGGGTCGCTTCGCACCAAATGATGGCACAACAGTATTACATCTAGGTCAATGTCGTAATTTGTCAAAATTAACGTATTGTGTCTGGTCAGGATGCGATTTATATGGTCATAAACAAGAGCTCTTAAAAAAATATTTGCAATATTCAAATTTACACAAAATTCAAATTTTTTTTGGAACAATTGTATGTATTGTTTTGATGGAAAAAATACTAGTTTTAGTTTGAGTTATAAACATTAAGATAAAGTTTATTTGTTGAATTACAAACAGATCTTTTTAGCAAATAGTTTACTGGCAGTAATTGTCAAACAAAATGCATCCCAAAGTCTGTCCCAATGTACCCACAGTTTGGACACATTGGGACAAAAAAAATAATTTTAAAATCTGTTTAGCTCAGTTGCTATTATGTTTTTACTTTGATGAGGTATTCATCATTAAACTGTTGACCAGAAAAAGTGCTTATTGTTAGAATAGAAGATATGTTGCAGAGAGTAAATTCTGTCCCAATGTGCCCCGCTCTCCGCTATGTAAAAGTATTTAAGTTCTGCAATTATGATGAATCAACCTACATACCTGCATTGTCAATAAATCTAGTCAACTTCTCTTGCCACAACTTCTCTCGAACATTAATTATGGTATAGGACTTCAAAGTTTGAGGGACTATGGCATCATCAAGGACAACTGGTACAATAAGTTTTCCACCTTTGTGATGAAAAGTGAAAACTTTGTCGGCCATCATATACTTGAACATCCCATCTTCAAGGGAATTCTTGGACACAAGGATGATGACAATACTTGCTTTTTCCAAACTCTGTGATATTTCAGTCTGGTTTGTAGGTAAAGAACATCTATATCCATGTTTAGTTTGCAAATGATTTTTCAGTACAGATGCAAATTCTTCATCAGCATGAGTGTGCAATATGACTATTGTTTCATTTAAGCCATCCGATGCTGAAAATTGTATTCCATGGGATCCTGCAAACAAACATATGGACATTTTGAGAACAAGCAACTGACATAATCAAGGTATTCATCCCCTGCAAATGGCACAATATCTATAGATTTTACATATCTTATCATTTTTAGCTTTTTCTATCACTGTATAGATGTTGAAGATTAAATCAAATGATATTACAGATGTCAGACCAAAAGAATATGAAGCAGTAAAGCGATTTAATAACTGATGGGTGTTAGACATCTAAAACAATTCAAAAGGTATATTTTCAAATATTTTCTGTTAATATTGATACTCTTTCAAGTATATTGTGTTGCTCAAGCCATAAATCATTTATATTATATTATTGTTTTCTTACAAAGTTTTATATTCGTCTGATAATCTAAAAGATAACAAATTGTTCTTCCTGTATTTAATGACAAATTTGATCATTTACCAGACGACAGAGAACAATTCATGACTCACTTGTTGTGCCTCTTCCAACAAAAGGTTCTTTCCACTCAATTGAGATGTCAGGACCGTTCCGTTTCACTGTGGGAGAGAGATTTATCATGATTTACAGTAGGAATGCCATCTTAGTTTGAACTATCTTACAAAATTATCAAGCAAAAGAATCTTGGGGTCATTGTTTGTTGAAATCAGAGGTTATATTTTGATGAGACAATTTAAACAGGAAGAAAAGAAAAGTAATAAAACAAGCATGTATGAATGAGGGGCTGAAATATTTACATGATCATTCACATCAAAGTATGTTAAAGAGACACAGAGTATGTTGATAGGATCGCATATGTCAAATTTTGAAATCGATTTTATTACATCGCGAACCACTAACTATTACTGAAAATAACAAGTTGAAAGTCAATCAGTACATTAGAGCGAAAATACGGCCATTCAAAGTCGCGATTTTGATTCGGAAACCGGACAATGTTGCTCGAGTGGCGCGCGCAAATTCGACAAACGTAATTTTGAAATCTTGTCATAAGCTGACATTGGAAGAAATATTCGATTCGATAGTGTTTATTAGGTATTGTAACTCATTGGTAGATTATTTGGATGCATAATTTCGAATATTAAACGTATTTGAGATGTTTTCTTGATTTTTCCATAAAAACAAGCATTTTAGAGATATTATGCATAAAAGGATATATTTGTAAGTCCAGTGATGAGATATGAACTTCAATCAGCATATGAGATATTTTGTAGCTTATCAAAACCAAATAAAATTTTAAGAAAGATACTCTGTGTCACTTTAGAGTTCCATACATACACCAGACACAAACAAATAGTTTCAGAGTTCTGATTGGTTAATCCATGGTGATGTCATCACGCTATCGTGTGAACAGAGAGTTATTTTAAACAACTCACTGCTTATTGGCTTTCCTGACCGTGGAGTGTGTCAGATGTGTCTGATCAGAATTTTTCATATTACAGAGTCTATTCAATTTTCAAGGATATACCTCAATAGGATAAGAAAACATCTCAAATTTGAATCTTGCCTTATGAAAGAGTTGGAGACTAATTGATTATTTTCACAAAGCACTCATCCACACATATTCTCCATTATAAAATAACTTGTGTCGACTGATGGTGAGACACAAAGAAAGCGATTTACCCGAGATAACTATACCCTACAGCTTAATACTCTTAAGGGTATGATAAATTTCCGCAGAAAACAAATACCTAAAAATTCTGGTCTGTATTCTTCAGATTCATACACAGAATCTAAGAGTTCATATGTTTTCTCTTCCAGTTGCTCATCAAATGTGATCTCCCTCGGACTTTGATGCTCTTTTGGAACTGAAATTCATTTGAGATAAAGAAGAACAAAGGTTGAAAATTGTAAGTGTTTTTAAGTAGATAATCAAAATGTCAATATCATAAAAAAAGGTTCAAGAATACATATCAAGAGAAATGATGATTATCATTAAAATCAAATCTTTTCTGCTTTTAAGAGCATTTTACAAATCAAATAGTTGACATAAATATGTGATAATTGTTATTCATAAAAACAAAACAAATGAAATTGTTTAATTGTATATATAATATATAAAACATGAAATAAGAAATAAACTCACCTCCTAGTTGTTCGAGTAGTTTTTCTCTCCAGAATTTCCCTCTTTGATCCATGAAAGTTAAAAAAGTGCCTTGTGGCAGGTAGTCGAGATAGCAAAAATTGAATTTATCAGTGGTGAGATATATGACTCTTCTGTGATGGAGCAGGCACAACTGAAGATTGTCATTATTCAAACCCAATAAGACAACAAACTTGGCATGTGGCAACCTCAAACTATGTTGCTCCCTTAATTTGAAACTGGAAATAATCCCACACTTGAAGCCATGCCTTGACAAAAAATCTTTTAAACTTTTTGCACCATGTGTGTCTTCCAGATAAACTAGTAGCACATCAAATTGCCATTTCCCGTGTCCTACAATTGTCTGTGCAGAAGGTGACAGCTCTGGGCCGGAATGTTCATAAGACATCATGGAGCCTGGAAAGTACAACAAGAGTCATCAGAAGATCACATATCCCACTTGTCCTCATCAATCAGAAATTCAACAAAATCTCAAAAACTGAAAATAGAGCCATTGGCTCTGTAGCTCATCAGGTTCCATGTCAATTTTGCTTTCGGGTGTGGCAATTGTGGTGTCCATCTTAGTAGAGGCCCACAGGGTCGCCAAATATAATATATAAAATCCTGATTTCAAAAGACTCTCAATAAAATGTTTCAGCTTTCTCAGCCTTTTGCACCTGGAGAAAACAGAAATATGTTTCAAGGGAATAACCTCTGTGGCCGTTATCAGGGGCCATATTGCCACCAAAGATACAAATTATAATCCTCACTTGTCAAGGAATCTGTACAATAGATTCAGTTTTCTAAGTCTTTTGCTCCTGGGGAAGAAGTTAAAAATGCACAAAATTTACGGACAGACAGATGGACAGATGGACACCATATGGGACACCATGCCATGCCATAAGCACACAGAGTCGAACAGGTCTGATGAGCTAAATATAAATATATAAAGTTTACAGGACAAAAGGACAGACGGATGAATGGGTGGACTGATGGACAGATGCATGTATGGATGGATGGTCGTGCCACAAGCCCATTGGTAACAATCTTTTTTACAAAACATTCTCCCCTCTCTACCACATCAAGAACTGAAAGTGCATCGTGTACAATGTCTAAGGTTCTAATGTGTATATTTTGTTCACATGTATGTTATTCATCCCCAATCTGGTTATTTAATCAACTTTACCTATCCCAGATTACAAGTAGTAGACAGGCTAATGTTTAGTTTAAAATCACTCTCCACAATGGTCTGACCACAGCCTTATTACAAGCAAATATCTTTTTGGGTTTCATTTGTGGTCCTTAATATATCAATGTGACATTTTGATGTGCTTGAAATGGTTGGAAATGTATGTTTATAAAAATGACTTTCACCTTTTTTTGGAGCAATTTTTCCATATCCAGATTCCACCCGTTGGGAGAGTCCACTGTCACGCTCCTGGGGTTCAAGCTCGCTGCTTCCTATTGGCTGGAAGTCAGAATCCATTCAAACTTCTCATCAAAGGGGCAGTAGCAAGTTATTAGGGGGAAAATAAGGCAATGTCAGTAAAATTAAATTAAATGGGTCCATTTGAAAGACAGCTCATTTAATGAAGCAATAATAAATCAAATATATAATGTAAAGTTCAGCCATGGGATTCCTTTTTCTTACACAAATCGAATTAAAGATGTTCACTCCAAAATGGTCGCCACTGGACTTTTTGTGAATGATTATAATTGTTCTCTGACGGTGGATGTTTGGTTTGTGTAATGAGAATTTTGACACTTATCAATATAATACATTGAGCATTTAATAACGTAAAATTATCAGTGAAAAGTTAAAAAATAATTTAAAAAAAAACATGCTTTTGGTTCAATCCTTGCAATGACCTAACTAACAGTTATCTGACACTGAGGTTACTGTCAGTACATAGAGAATTTCACCCAATTAACTTATTTTATCTGATATATCAACACAATTAAATTGACAAAGTTACAAATATCAGAGGCTTACCAATAAAATTTGCACATTTATCAACAGGTGTTGATATATTTGAAATCAGAATACATTAGGGTGCAATTGTGTTCATCATTCAAGTTCATTTTCATATCTTCCATGAAATATGAAAATACATAGGTAGTCTTAGGTAATATCCATTAAGCACCCCCTAGCAATATCTCCTGTCGAACACGATTTTATATGATAATTTATTTTAGACAATCAAAAGTATAGATGATAGTTTAAAATAAATTTATATGCTACAGACCCCTAATTCAGGTTCAATTCTTGAAAGATTGCAGATTTGTTGTTCAAACTCAAAACATATTCATTGACACTTTTTACCTTGACTAAAATAGATTAGGCTTTTTGACACCCCTTGGATAACCTTTGTGTAAAATGTGACTTATACAGAGAGTTAAACTTGAGTTGTCATACTGACAATGTCAATGTCAAAGTATTGCGTCCCTGAATTGAATTGATTTGACAAGAGTAAGCAGTGGCAGAAGTTTTTCTCGTGGTTGGACCTTTATACAAAAAGGGATGGGGATCGACGATGGACCTCTTGAACTTCTTCACTGGATCCTTCACTGCAAAGGGTTGACTTACCATGGCTGGACAAACTTATCCTCAGACTGTAAAACTCACATGTCTCCCTTCTTTGATATCGGTGGGCTTCTGTTGTGCTGATACAGATTCCGGCAGCTTCTGTTGTGATGATCCGGATTCTGGCAGCTTCTGTTGTGATGATCCGGATTCTGGCAGCTTCTGTTGTGATGATCCGGATTCCGTCAGTTTCTGTTGTGATTCCGGCAAAGCTGGTGATTCAGGTGTCATGGCAAAGGCAAAATCAGTGAGAACAGATGAAATAAAATTCTTCAGAGCTTTCTGTAGAACCTGGTCTTGCTTGGGGTTCTTCAAAATACCTGAAACGTGGGGAAATACACATTCAGCTTATTCTGCTACATCAGCGTGTTTCCATCGGACATTCCCACACAAGTCTGATAGATATCAGACCAATCATTATGATAACACTGTGAACACAAACAGAGTTACCTACCCTGTCCCCCTCCCTGAGTATAACACTGTGAACACAAACAGAGTTACCTACCCTGTCCCCCTCCCTGAGTATAACACTGTGAACACAAACAGAGTTACCTACCCTGTCCCCCTCCCTGAGCATAACGCTGTGAACACAAACAGAGTTACCTACCCTGTCCCCCTCCCTGAGCATAACGCTGTGAACACAAACAGAGTTACCTACCCTGTCCCCCTCCCTGAGTATAACACTGTGAACACAGAGTTACCTACCCTGTCCCCCTCCCTGAGTATAACACTGTGAACACAAACAGAGTTACCTATCCTGTCCCCCTCCCTGAGTATAACACTGTGAACACAAACAGAGTTACCTACCCTGTCCCTCTTCCTGAGCCTCTGCCTTTGTTAACTGTGTTGTGATGTGTTAAGGGGATAATTAAGGGGTAATTTTTTGGCAACGGTGAGTTGTCAATATTTTTTTCAAATTTATGAAACTCACAGGAGAGAAGTGTGTTGAATAAATAATTATGTTATCTAAATATCTAAGATTTCGTAAAGTTCACGTACCTTGAACTGGCGGAGGAGGAGGCAGCTCCTGAAACCATAAAAGTAATTATAAAAAATAAGTGAGTGAGTGAGTTATTGTTTAGCGCCGCTTGGGCAGTATTGCAGCCATTAGCGGCAAAAATAAGGGAACTCGCGCTACGACTAAAAGGAACCATTCTCTGGTCTGATACTTTTATAAGCAAGTTTGGAATTTCCTTAGCAATAAACAAGCCCCAGTCTACACCATAAAGCCAGAAGTCAATCTAAAGAGTTTGTAGTAGAAAAGGTTCTGATAGATGTGGATGACGAAATGGGCGAGTTGGTTAGCTGCTGGCGGTGTTGTCTGACTCTGAAGGTGTGGGTTCGAATCATGCATGGAACTCGGCCCGAAAAAGTACAAGAATCTGAACCCACCTTTTTGGCTGACGGTACAGGGGGGAGGGGAGGTTGGGACCCCCTTCTGCGTCCCTCCATAGACGGCACGGGAGGGGCATGGCTCGGGGGGGTCAAAACTTTCACTTCAGGACCAGAATCATCGGCATCCTGGAAACACACAGATAATGATACGTCAAGTCAGTCCTTGTTATAGTACAGCATACACATGGACATAAGCTCGTACACACACATACACATATAGATATATAAATACAGATATTGAGCTTCAAACTTTAATGAAGTGTAAAACAATATTTCTTTAAATAAATATTATGACGGCAGTCATATTGGGGTTAGTATTGTCCATAAGTTGCCGTATCGCAAAATATCATTTTTTCAATTTGATGTCACATTCATATAACATATAGACAATGCTTCGATGTCACAGATAGCCTAGCTATGATGTCACATATAGACAATGCTTCGATGTCACAGATAGCCTAGCTATGATGTCACAAATAGACAATGCTTTGATGTCACAGATAGCCTAGCTAAGATGTTACATTCCATGTGTGCTGGTGGTGGCGAGATTGCCTGTGTTTTGAAGCATATTCAATTTTTTATTTTCTTTGTGATTTCGGTGATAAAAAGAATATCATATTCACAGCCATGACATACCATATTATCGCTTATCATGCCTTAATATCAGTATATCTCTCGCTGTATTTGAATATTTAGGCAATCTTATTATTAACATGGTATGTGCTGGATACTATATCATATCCTCACATCACCTGAGGCCACGAGGGCAGTCATATCAGCTTGATGTTTCTCGTTTGCTGCCCTAGGGCAAAACACCACTTTTATTGTGACGTCACGTTATACACAATGGTTGAGGTCAAGGTTAAAAGTAGATTTTGATTATTTTCTTTAATTTTGATACTATGGTAATAAACAGAATATTGTATTCGTGGCCATGACATACTATGTTTATGACACTCTTGCCTAAATGTGAGTATATCCTTGCCCTCGCTCTGGAAATACTTATATCTAGGCACTCATATCATAAACATCGTAATGTCCTGGATACTCACATTATATCCTCTCAACATTATTAAGGCACATGGTTATCATTTCCAAACAACACATCATTATAATCAAAAATTGAGATTTAAGAGATTTTAAATCATATCACCATTTGCTATCATCACTACGATTGTGTTGAGTGTTTATTATGTACAAATGCATTTGTCAGTAGTATGGTATTAATTCTTCTTTTAAGAAGAAAGCAAACAAGTTACATAGATGTGGCTTTACCTTGAGATGAAACCTGAATGCATTTGCTTCATCATATTAACCATAATGTCTACATTACATTAAAGAAATATTAACAAGTAATTTCAAGTAATTGAAATAGCTTTTTCAAGGTTTGATGCAGAAGGGACTTCCCTAAACAATCAGTAAATGAGAAAAAAAAAATATCAAAATTTCTTGAATTGAAAAAAATCTCACCTCATAAATATCATCTTTCTCCTCTGTGTAATCCTCTGTGAAATCATCATATAACTGAAACAATGTCATAGATAGAATGAACATAATTTTCAAGATAAATAGTGCTTTTTAATACATAGATCCACACATAATTCCTCTATAGGTTTTATAAAGAGGTTGTACATGTTTGGTTACTAACCTCTTCAGGTTATATAAAGAGGTTGTAACTATAATTACTGACCGCTTGAGGTTTGCTAAGAGGTAAAAATGTGGTTACCAACCTTTGGAGGTTTTGTAAAGTGGATCTCCATATTTGGAAACTAACCTTCTGAGGTTTTGTAAAGAGGCTGTAGGGCAAACTGACCGGGGTTCGGACAGTGTTCCGATCCAAATACTTTCAAAGATCGTACTGTACATTATCATTGGAAGAAAATAATTTTAAGCCAATTATGCCATTAGGAATGAAATTTTGTATTGTATTACGATTTATTTTTGTAGAAATATTTGTAGATTAACTGAAATTAACGGGTTTAATTGTGTATATCAACTCGCCCGGGGTTCGGACAGTCTTGACCTAACCTCGGACAGTACCACTCAATGTTCTCGCATACATCACAGCTTTAATATATGCCTCAAGAAGGTTAATTTTATCAACCAACACACATTGACTCGTTTATTTACAATGAAAAACCGATAATTTGCAAATATGATTCAATGTTTTGATAATACACAGCTTCCTTTCCGAAGATAAACTTCTCGGCAACTCCCGAATGCGCCACTAGAATCTGATGACGTCACAATGGCATTTGCATGCATTGACTCTAAAACACTGTACAGACTAAATTAAATGATTTAGGAGTAAATAATTTTGTAATATGTGTTGGTTGAATGTTTCTCTATGTTTCCTTAGCAGTTGTTTGATAATTTATATGTTTTTCAATTCTCTATAAAGAAAATTTATAAGTGTCCGAACCATGGTCAAAACTGTCCGAACCAAGGTCATTTTCATATATTTCGAAAATCCCGATATTTACTTCTAAATTAACTTTTTAATTGCAAATATTTATCGGAGTTTGATTATGTAGTAGTTTCTCTTTTAAAACAAAAAAAGCATATGATCTTTTGGCGCTTCTTATATTTCCTGAAATTTGTGCAAACATTTACATGAAAACAAATATTTCGCCATTTTCCTCCATGAATCGGTTTATTGTCCCTGTCCGAAAAAGAAAGTTGGGAAATAGGTACGATAATAAAATGTTTTTTTAAGAGAAATATATATCAAGACAGATTGCAAAGAAACATTTTGAAACAAATGACATGTAGTTTTTTCACGTATAACTGCGTCAGCTTCTAATCAAAAGTGTCCGAAGTTCGGGCGACTTCGGGTGGTGTCCGAACCTCGGTCAGTTTGCCCTACATATTTGGTTACTAACCTCTTGGGGTTATGAAAAGAGTTTGTAAATATTTGGTTACTATCTTCTTGAGGTTTTGTAAAGCGGTTGTAAATATTTGGTTACTAACCTCTTGAGGTTTTGTAAAGAGGTTGTAAATATTTGGTAACTAAGTTCTTGAGGTTTGTAAAGAGGTTGTACATATTTGGTAACTAACTTCTTGAGGATTTTAAAGAGTTTGTAAATATTTGGTTACTAACCTCTTGAGGTTTGTAAAGAGGCTCTACATATTTGGTTACTCGCCTCCCGAGGTTTGTAAAGAGTTTGTAAATATTTGGTTACTAACCTCCCAAGGTTTGTAAAGAGTTTGTAAATATTTGGTTGCTAACCTCCCAAGGTTTGTAAAGTTTGTAAATATTTGGTTACTAACCTCCCAAGGTTTGTAAAGAGGTTGTAAATATTTGGTTACTAACCTCCCGAGGTTTGTAAAGAGGTTGTAAATATTTGGTTACTAACCTCTTGGGGTTATGAAAAGAGTTTGTAAACATTTGGTGACTCACCTCTTGAGGTTTTGCTAAGAGGTTGTACATATTTGGTTACTAACTTCTTGAGGTTTGTAAAGAGGTTGTACATATATTTGGTTACTCACCTCCCAAGGTTTGTAAATAGGTTGTAAATATTTGGTTACTAACCTCTTGAGGTTTGTAAAGAGGTTGTAAATATTTTGTTACTAACCTCTTGAGGTTTGGAAAGAGGTTGTAAATATTTGGTTACTAACTTCTTGAGGTTTGTAAAGAGGTTGTACATATTTGGTTACTAACCTCCCAAGGTTTGTAAAGAGGTTGTAAATATTTGGTTACTAACCTCTTGAGGATTATAAAGAGGTTGTCAATATTTGGTTACTAACCTCTTGAGGTTTGTAAAGAGGTTGTACATATTTGGTTACTAACCTCCCGAGGTTTGTAAAGAGGTTGTAAATATTTGGTAACTAACTTCTTGAGGTTTGTAAAGAGGTTGTAAATATTTGGTTACTAACTTCTTGAGGTTTGTGAAGAGGTTGTACATATATTTGGTTACTCACCTCCCGAGGTTTGTAAAGAGTTTGTACATATATTTGGTTACTCACCTCCCGAGGTTTGTAAAGAGGTTGTAAATATTTGGTTACTAACTTCTTGAGGTTTGTAAAGAGGTTGTAAATATTTGGTTACTCACCTCTTGAGGTTTGTAAAGAGGTTGTAAATATTTGGTTACTAACCTCCCGAGGTTTGTAAAGAGGTTGTAAATATTTGGTTACTAACCTCTTGAGGTTTGTAAAGAGTTTGTAAATATTTGGTTACTAACCTCTTGAGGTTTGTAAAGAGGTTGTAAATATTTGGTTACTAACCTCCCGAGGTTTGTAAAGAGGTTGTAAATATTTGGTTACTAACCTCCCGAGGTTTGTAAAGAGCTGTACATATTTGGTTACTAACCTCCCGAGGTTTGTAAAGAGCTGTACATATTTGGTTACTAACCTCTTGAGGTGCATCTTGTTGTACAACAGGGTTGTAAGGAGTGATGGCAGGCGGTTCTCCTTCTTCAAAATCATCATATATTTCCAGACTTTCCTGAAAAAAGTGTGCAAGCAAATAGTAATGTAACCATAAAATATATAACATAAAGTAAGATTAAAAGTAAAGAGTGATAGAGGAGAAACCCCTTCGCTATATTTTGAACCTTTAATTCAATATTCAGAACTACTTCGTGATGATTATCGATAACCATTTGAATCAAAGTAATCACCCTTTAGGAACAATGTTCAGAAACTTTTCCAATAATTTGTACTAAATACGAACATGTGCAGAATTTTGATCAAGCTGAGTTAACATTTCAGTATTGGAAAGATTGTGAAGACAAAGACAATATTTCATCCATTTTATCATTTATTATTTTAAGTCAATAACATATACCAAATTAGTATCATAAACAACCATGTTCTCAGCATTTTGTTTCCTGGTTATTAACAACCAGCAGTTATCTACGGCTCCACTTATCATCTACTTATATAAAACGTCTATATGAGGACGTCTCTCGCGTGTTGCTCTCCATACACTAGTTCCTGTACTGTACTCTCCCCTAGTTGCTCTCCTTACACTAGTTTCTGTACTGTACTCTCCCCTAGTTGCTCTCCATACACTTGTTTCTGTACTGTACTCTCCCCTAATTGCTCTCCATACACTAGTTTCTGTACTGTACTCTCCCCTAGTTGCTCTCCTTACACTTGTTTCTGTACTGTACTCTCCCCTAGTTGCTCTCCATACACTAGTTCCTGTACTGTGCTCTCCCCTAGTTGCTCTCCATACACTAGTTCCTGTACTGTACTCTCCCCTAGTTGCTCTCCATACACTAGGTTCTGTACTGTACTCTCCCCTAGTTGCTCTCCATACACTAGTTCCTGTACTGTACTCTCCCCTAGTTGCTCTCCATACACTAGTTCCTGTACTGTACTCTCCCCTAGTTGCTCTCCATACACTAGTTTCTGTACTGTACTCTCCCCTAGTTGCTCTCCATACACTTGTTTCTGTACTGTACTCTCCCCTAGTTGCTCTCCATACACTAGTTTCTGTACTGTACTCTCCCCTAGTTGCTCTCCATACACTAGTTTCTGTACTGTACTCTCCCCTAGTTGCTCTCCATACACTAGTTTCTGTACTGTACTCTCCCCTAGTTGCTCTCCATACACTAGTTCCTGTACTGTACTCTCCCCTAGTTGCTCTCCATACACTTGTTTCTGTACTGTACTCTCCCCTAGTTGCTCTCCATACACTAGTTTCTGTACTGTACTCTCCCCTAGTTGCTCTCCATACACTAGTTTCTGTACTGTACTCTCCCCTAGTTGCTCTCCATACACTTGTTTCTGTACTGTACTCTCCCCTAATTGCTCTCCATACACTAGTTTCTGTACTGTACTCTCCCCTAGTTGCTCTCCATACACTAGTTTCTGTACTGTACTCTCCCCTAGTTGCTCTCCATACACTTGTTTCTGTACTGTACTCTCCCCTAGTTGCTCTCCATACACTAGTTTCTGTACTGTACTCTCCCC
Source organism: Steromphala cineraria (assembly GCA_916613615.1). Classification (NCBI taxonomy): domain Eukaryota; kingdom Metazoa; phylum Mollusca; class Gastropoda; order Trochida; family Trochidae; genus Steromphala; species Steromphala cineraria. The sequence goes on along the minus strand of OU744731.1, from coordinate 4,171,729 downwards.
TAGTTGCTCTCCATACACTAGTTTCTGTACTGTACACTCCCCTAGTTGCTCTCCATACACTAGTTTCTGTACTGTACTCTCCCCTAGTTGCTCTCCACACACTAGTTTCTGTACTGTACTCTCCCCTAGTTGCTCTCCATACACTAGTTTCTGTACTGTACTCTCCCCTATTTGCTCTCCATACACTAGTTTCTGTACTGTACTCTCCCCTTGTTGCTCTCCATACACTAGTTTCTGTACTGTACTCTCCCCTTGTTGCTCTCCATACACTAGTTTCTGTACTGTACTCTCCCCTAGTTGCTCTCCATACACTAGTTTCTGTACTGTACTCTCCCCTAGTTGCTCTCCATACACTAGTTTCTGTACTGTACTCTCCCCTAGTTGCTCTCCATACACTAGTTTCTGTACTGTACTCTCCCCTAGTTGCTCTCCTTACACTAGTTTCTGTACTGTTCTCTCCCCTAGTTGCTCTCCATACACTAGTTTCTGTACTGTACTCTTGGCGGAAATGCAACAATCTTCGGTTATTCTGCTTTATTTTGCCTTGTTTGATCTTATTGAAAATATTTTCAACATATATATATACTTTAAAAAATAATATTCTGCATTTATTTATTTTTACTCTAGTGAGTCTGAAAAATATATACATGCAAATCTTATACTGCGATAAAAAGAGCTGATGTCAATTTATACACTGTTCTTTGTTTGCAAATGACTTGAATATTCAGTTCCATCTAAGCAATTGAAATATCTTTGTTCACTACTTCAATTCCTTTTGAATGCGTCATAAACATACATTACATATCTTTAATGTGATACTTAAGGCACACTCAAATCAAGAATTAAGGGTATGTACTTTTTTTAATATGTTGATGTGAATATGTGGTATGGGTACAAGACTAAAATGAATTTTTCACGGTGATAAATAAGATGGCTCAGAAAACATTACAGGTAGCAACTCAAATTAAATACTGCCTCAAATACAAATTATGTTTAGAACTGCTGATGCGTAACATTTTTCATGTCCAAGTTGATTGATCACACAGGCAAAGGCTATCAGCTAAAATAACTTGGGCAAATAAATCAAATGTCCAGAAATAGAATGAACACAGATACGGAATCAAATCATATAAAATCATGAACTGTGAATATAAAAAACCAGGGGCAAAAATCTTTACAAAATAACTTTGGGGTCTCCTAAGCAAAATTGAAATCTAGGATCTAAACAGATATTTTTTTAAATTGCCAAGAACAAAGAAAACCCAGAAATCATGCAAAACTAAAAATACAAAAGGGGAATGAAGAGATTCCCTTGAACATGCATCACTTGAATAGCAAAACTTGGGCCAGAACATTCCACTAACCAAAGATGAAGTCATTGGCTCTGTAGCTCATCAGTATCAAGTAGTTTTTTCATTGATGAAGAATTAATATCAGCTATTAAATAAATACCAACTCCATTGTTACTACAATAACAACTCAAGATGTAAACTATCTCAAGGACATCATATATATATATATATATCATGGTTTAATGCTTCACCCTGTTGTGGATCCTTGATCCTATCAACGTATATATATATATAACTTATCTAATACACGGAACCTTTCCCTCAATATACATTCAATGTACTTGTCTGGATGATACATTTACTGATCTGCTTTTAATAATGCAAATGTGAGGACAGATCAATCTCAAACACTCAATTTTCCTCTCTTTTGCTTATCCATTGAGCTACAGATATGAAATTCAAAGGGACAGACTTTTTAAACCAGCACCTCTGCCAACCCCCTTTTCAATTTACTAATCATAGTCTCCATCAAATAAAGATGATGTTCTCAAAATTGGGCTGGTAAAAAATTTTTGGTCAAGATCACATTAGAAACTCTTATATCCCCTAAGTACAAGGTACAAGGACGGTCAAGCCCTCATAATCAAACATTGACCCTCTGCCAAGTTTAGTCTAAACATATTTTATTCATAAAGAAAAGGATCAGGAATAAGTTATCCAACTTAGAATACCTTCTCCTATGTATTAACAAAGTTGATTTACATTTTTTACAAACAGATGACAGATAGTTAACAGGAGAGAAATATAAGAAAAATTGTAATACTCAAATAAGAAGAATATTGGTCTGCTATACAAAATGTTTTGTCTCACTTACATTTGTGTTTTGACATTACACTTACTTCTTACAAAAGCTTAAAGTTAACTGGAGTATTTTCTAATGTACAAATGAGCTCAACTTGTGACATGAGTCTTATTCTATGTTGATTATACAACGATGGCGAGTAAAGTTCAAACAAGATTTGTTTTAGAGTGCAGCAGTTCTGGAGGAAGCGCAGACGTTAAATGGATGGACGGACGGACAGACGGACGGACAGACGGACCAATAGCAGACACACCATGCCACATGCTCATTGGGCCTTATAGGTCAGATAAGCTAAAAGAGAAAATCTCTTCAAGGACGTGAGATAAAATCCAAAAATAAAAAGATTTAACATCATGCACTCTGAACCCAAAATATATAAAACAACAAAAACATAAACCAAACATTAAAACCTTGAAAAACTGAAGTCATATGAAAAATCGTGCAAAGGCCAAATCATTCCTTGGAAATAAACAACAGTTGATAAACAACAACAAAACAAACACCACAAAAACGTCCAAAATTTTAAACACAGGAATGAAGGGATTTTCATGCAGAGGTCAAAGATCCAGTCCAAAAAAACAAAACAAAACAAAAAAGAAAAGAATTGAGTACCTGTGTAATTGTTCTGGAATGTGCAAAGGGGGGAGGGGGAGGGGGGAGAGGGGGAGTTGAGGAGGGGGGGAAATCTTCCAAGAGATCGTCAAAATCATCATATATCTCTTGAAGGGACATCTGAAAGGTACATCGTTATAAACAATGCATGATAATATGGTGACTTTATGAAATCTTCAGTGCTTTCACAATACAACTGGAAATTGGATTTGCTTTATCAATATAAGAATTTGTCAAAAGAGTGGCGTATACTGAAAGAAATGTGATAAGAGAAACATGTTATACAATGATATAATCACATAAGTTTATACAAAGCAATAACTAGAAGAATAACAGTGAATGGAAATATTAAAATGAACATCAAAGATAACAATAGTCATCAGAAGATGAATTATCCTACTGGTCCCCATGAAAGCTATGTTTCAAAGGAAACCGCCCAAAAATGTTTTATTGAGCTAGGTCGAACAGTTTCTTTCATTTTTGCTCCAGAAACTGAATCTAAGTTGCATTTCCATGGAAACCGCTAAAAATAGAATTCCAAAGAAATTGAAAATATCAAAAGGCACATCTACACCTGCTGAGTAATCCACATACAAAATTTCTTTGAGCTACGGTAGGTCTATCAGTGTTCTGTGTCAGAAAGCAAATTCTAAATTATGTATCAATGGAAACCGCCAAAAATAAAATAACAAAGTTGTAAATACCAAAAGGCACATCTACATATGCTGACTAATCACTATACCAAGTTTTATTAAGCAAAGTCTATCAGTTTTTGAGTTCTGCTCCGGAAACGAAATGACTACGGACTGACAGACAGACATTACCGGTGGTATAATAAAATGAACATTAGAGATATTGAAATGAAGAAGAAATATAGTTGATTAACATTGAAAGAAAACAAAATGAACATGAAAAACAGTTACATGAACATGAGATGAAGATGAACTAAACATATAAGATAATGAAAGTGATTGAATGAGAAGTAAAATCAAACATGAAGATGAACTAAACATACAAGATAATGAAAGTGATTGAATATATATACAGAGAAGTAAACTCCATCATGATGAGAACAGCACATGATATGTAATAGATATGCAATGAGTCTTGCCAATAACATAAAGTAGATGATTGGGACTACATATATGGTAGATAAGTCCCTCCTAACTTATTGAACAGCTATATTCTAATCTATCAAAGCTTGATCAAGATAAAGATTAAAATATCTTAATGAAAACCAGCAGCGGTATTCAAAACATTTTCAATCCAGCTCTCACCTCAACGTGTCGGGGTCAATGTTAAGTTTTTGGGTTTTTTTTAAAGGAAATTTTAATTATATAGGTTATAGTACTTTTTTAATCATAGTCTGTTTTACCAACTAAACTAGTTGGGGTCAATCTTAAGTAATGGTAATATTTTAATCAGTATGTTTTACCACTATCATGAGAGACAAAAACCTACTGATTGATTAAAGGAGCCAAGTGAAAGGGCAAAATATTTCTTTAATCTAAGAAGAAAAAATCATGAATCAAATCAAAACTGTATTTGCTTCCACATCAAAATTTCCTCATAAGTAAAGTGTTAATCACTGAATACATTCCAAATACCACAAGTAATGAGAATCAAATATAAATATCTAGTGGTTATGACATAATAGTTGAAATACCCTCAATCTGTACATTTTGTAAGCAATCCTAATTACAGATCATGCAAATTGATACCAAAAAACATGCAACGTAATTTTCTATTTCTACCACCAACTTTGTATAAAATACAGACATTTGTAAAAATGATCATGAAAATAAGTTACCCATACATTATCAAGGAATTTAGAATGTTGAAATAGCGCTGAAAACAATATGTTTAAACATGTCAATTAAATCCTATGCAAATATAAATAAATATTTAATAAAATGTTCATGCTTACGTTTAGTTTGACTGTTGATGGCTCCTCGTAGCTGTCGTCTTCATCCGACTGCAAACATAAATTAATTCAATATTCCAAAAACCAAATAAACTTCAAAAGACAAGAAATCTAACAGAATTCAACACGCAACAACCTAATGTCGAATCAAATAAGCCATACAAAAAGAGACTATCAACATAATCTGAACTGATGTCAAATAGTTTTTTACTGAAATATAACATCCTAGGCAAAGATATAACACAAACGGCGAAAGTCCAACTGACATGGTTTTAGCATACTAATTTACATGTAGAATTTGATCTATAAAACATGCTAATACACTTTTCCATCAAAAAAGTTGCAGATTTGTTGTAAGCCTTTTCTTCAATGTTTCAGAAATACTTCAGAATGAACTTATTCATGTATACAAACTCATCTTAATGATGAAAAAGAAGGTTAATATATTAACCAATTATGAATCGTACTCACAGTGAAAGCACATTGTCGGAGAATGGAATTCATCATGGTTAAAATTTGAACGATTTATGAAATTGAAACTCTAAATCTAAATGACCCGACCGATTGCAAAGATGAGCAGCGTCTTTTCTGAAATATCTTTCCTCATAAGGAAGTAAAAAACTTCAAACACTCCGAAAGTGATACCCCGAGGAAGAAAGAGTTCCTCAATATAAGGCTACATACCCTCTTTATAACACGGATGGTAAACAAATCTTAAAGAAAAATTCAACGAGTTGTTGATGTCCATTTGAATCTATTTCCTTTAAAAACTTCTAATTTTCATATTTTGACATTTGAAAATGAAAATAATATTTTCAGTATTTATCAGAAGATTAATATGCAATTACCTAATAATGTCAGTAATTCACAATTTAATAATCTAAGACAAACCTTGATAGTCCAACAAATATAATCTTTTAAACATCTTTACCTAATGGGAACGGCTAAATACATATATATATTAATTGGAAAATACCTTAATTGGGTTATTCATTAATGCTTTTGATTAGATCAATTAAATATAAAGATAATTCATTAGCAAATTTTAACAGCTGAAAGAGACAGGATCACAGCAAGCAAATTGTTGTTGAATTTCGTCAATCCATATTCAACATGCTCAAAGTTTCAACACAAACAAGATATTTCAATTTCCACAAACACAATAATACCTTCATCAGATTTATTGATAGTTTTATGGATTAGGCCACAAACAAAATATTTCTTGTTTCTCATTATTGTCATTTGACGATTACTCAATCTGACCTTAGTTTTTTCTCTTTGTAAAGATAGATAAAACAAAAAATATCATTCTGCCAATTCTTGAAAAGTTTTCCTTATGAACAATTGTCATGAAATTGAATAAATTACAACTTCTACTTTAGAAAAATGGTGAGACATATGAATAGTTTACATGAATCCAGAAGCCAGGAAAGGAGGGTGGGTATCCTAGCTATCCTAGGGGTGGGAAGGAGGGTATCATAGCTATCCTAGGGGTTGGAAGGTGGGTATCCTAGCTATCCTAGGGGTGGGAAGGAGGGTATCCTAGCTATCCTAGGGGTAGGAAGGAGGGTATCCTAGCTATCCTAGGGGTGGGAAGGAGGGTATCCTAGCTATCCTAGGGGTGGGAAGGTGGGTATCCTAGCTATCCTAGGGGTGGGAAGGAGGGTATCCTAGCTATCCTAGGGGTGGGAAGGTGGATATCCTAGCTATCCTAGGGGTGGGAAGGTATCCTAGCTATCCTAGGGGTGGGAGGGTGGGTATCCTAGCTATCCTAGGGGTGGGAGGGTGGGTATCCTAGCTATCTTAGGGGTGGGAAGGTATCCTAGCTATCCTAGGGGTGGGAGGGTGGGTATCCTAGCTATCCTAGGGGTGGGAGGGTGGGTATCCTAGCTATCCTAGGGGTGGGAGGGTGGGTATTCTAGCTATCCTAGGGGTGGGAGGGTGGGTATCCTAGCTATCCTAGGGGTGGGAAGGTGGGTATCCTAGCTATCCTTGGGGTGGGAAGGTATCCTAGCTATCCTAGGGGTGGGAAGGTATCCTAGCTATCCTAGGGGTGGGAGGGTGGGTATCCTGGCTATCCTAGGGGTGGGAGGGAAGGTGGGTATCCTAGCTATCCTAGGGGTGGGAGGGAAGGTGGGTATCCTAGCTATCCTAGGGGTGGGAAGGTATCCTAGCTATCCTAGGGGAGGGAAGGTGGGTATCCTAGCTATCCTAGGGGTGGGAAGGTATCCTAGCTATCCTAGGGGTGGGAAGGTTGGTATCCTAGCTATCCTAGGGGTGGGTGGGTATCCTAGCTATCCTAGGGGTGGGAAGGTATCCTAGCTATCCTAGGGGTGGGAAGGTATCCTAGCTATCCTAGGGGTGGGAAGGTGGGTATCCTAGCTATCCTAGGGGTGGGAAGGTGGGTATCCTAGCTATCCTAGGGGTGGGAAGGTGGGTATCCTAGCTATCCTAGGGGAGGGAAGGTGGGTATCCTAGCTATCCTAGGGGTGGGAAGTTTGGTATCTTAGCTATCCTAGGGGTGGGAAGGTGGGTATCCTAGCTATCCTAGGGGTGGGAGGGAAGGTGGGTATCCTAGCTATCCTAGGGGTGGGAGGGAAAGTGGGTATCCTAGCTATCCTAGGGGTGGGAGGGGAGGGAAGGTGGGTATCCTAGCTATCCTAGGGGTGGGAAGGTGGGTATCCTAGCTATCCTAGGGGTGGGAGGGAAGGTGGGTATCCTAGCTATCCTAGGGGTGGGAAGGTTGGTATCCTAGCTATCCTAGGGGTGGGAAGGTGGGTATCCTAGCTATCCTAGGGGAGGGAAGGTGGGTATCCTAGCTATCCTAGGGGTGGGAAGGTATCCTAGCTATCCTAGGGGTGGGAAGGTTGGTATCCTAGCTATCCTAGGGGTGGGTGGGTATCCTAGCTATCCTAGGGGTGGGAAGGTATCCTAGCTATCCTAGGGGTGGGAAGGTATCCTAGCTATCCTAGGGGTGGGAAGGTGGGTATCCTAGCTATCCTAGGGGTGGGAAGGTGGGTATCCTAGCTATCCTAGGGGTGGGAAGGTGGGTATCCTAGCTATCCTAGGGGAGGGAAGGTGGGTATCCTAGCTATCCTAGGGGTGGGAAGTTTGGTATCTTAGCTATCCTAGGGGTGGGAAGGTGGGTATCCTAGCTATCCTAGGGGTGGGAGGGAAGGTGGGTATCCTAGCTATCCTAGGGGTGGGAGGGAAAGTGGGTATCCTAGCTATCCTAGGGGTGGGAGGGGAGGGAAGGTGGGTATCCTAGCTATCCTAGGGGTGGGAAGGTGGGTATCCTAGCTATCCTAGGGGTGGGAGGGAAGGTGGGTATCCTAGCTATCCTAGGGGTGGGAAGGTTGGTATCCTAGCTATCCTAGGGGTGGGAAGGTGGGTATCCTAGCTATCCTAGGGGTGGGAGGGAAGGTGGGTATCCTAGCTATCCTAGGGGTGGGAGGGAAGGTGGGTATCCTAGCTATCCTAGGGGTGGGAGGGAAGGTGGGTATCCTAGCTATCCTAGGGGTGGGTTGGTCGAGTACTCTATGACTTGCTAAAAAAGAACAACCCACTCCCAAATATCCCTATATGTGATACTCTTCACATGCACTTAAGCATACAGTGGCGGATAAAGTATTTTAAAAAGGGGGGTGGGGGGGGGGGTTCAACATCAGGCCAGACCCTTATTCAACTGTCATTTTTCTAATTCCAAAAAGTAGGGCCATTGGCTCTGTAGCTCATTAGGCTTAATGTCAATTTTGCTTTAGGGTGTGGCAAATGTGATTACCCACTGAGATTGGGGCCACATGGTCACCAAATGTACAATTCATAATCATCATAGGTTTTAAGGGTGTGGCCTCTGTAGCCTTTATTTGGGGTCCATCAAAGCCATAAATCATAATCCTCACTAGTCAAGGAGTCTGTACACAAAGTTTCAGCTTTCTAGACCTTATGCTTCTTGAGAAGAAGATTTAAATAGATTTTAAGAGCCTGGCCCCTGTGGCCCATTATAGGGTCACGGGGCCATCAAAGCTATATAATCCTCACTAGTCAAGGAGTCTGTACACAAAGGTTCAGCTTTCTAGACCTTATGCTTCTTGAGAAGAAGATTTAAACAGATTTCAAGAGCCTGGCCCCTGTGACCCTTTTTATGGGCCACAGGGCCATCAAAGAAATAAATTAAAATCATCACTAGTCAAGGAGTATGTACACAAAGTTCCAGCTTTCAATGCCTTTTGGTTCTTGAAAAGAAGTCAAAATAAACAAAGTCTACAGATGGACGGACGGATGGACAGATGGATGCCAGACACCATGCCATGTCATAAGCCATCTTTTAACATTGCGATAAAGCTACATTAATGGCTGTTGTCACTTTAGTGTTTTGTAAAACAGCACCCTGAACCAAAATCCAACCTCCCCCCTCCCTCTTGACCCTCCCCCACTGGTGTATTAGTAGAGGGAATTCCCTTCACCATGCAGAATTACGTTGAACTTCTCACCTCCTCAGCAGCGTTTAACCGTGTAACATGAACAGGCTGAAAGTAAAGTAATACTCCAAACAGTGAGTGACTGAAAAGCTTTGAATTGAGGCATAGAGAAAATTACTACCGCATTCAATGTAATATTAGCGTCCTGCTCCAATAAGCGCCCCCCAAAGGTTTTTGTAATTATAGGTCTAATAACCTTCCGGTACTAAAATTATAAATTCAACGTTTTCACTTTGTTTCAATAGAAATTAAAAGATACAATAGCGGCAATATGGGTTATTTTCTATTAACAAATGTGTAAGTATGTTTTGAACGTCTGTATCAATTATCAAAGACAATCAAAACGCAGTTCCATTTGAGAAGTCTTTATGTTTCGGTCGTCATTCACACCATTTTAAAAAGCGCCCATCCAAGTCAATTTTTAGATCGCCCTGGGCGCTTATTACGTCAAATACGGTATAGCGTCTACAGTTCTGCGGTTGAAATTTTGAGGGTTAACATGAGAAGGTTGTGTTCAATACATAAACAACTCTCTTATCATTACTAAGAGAATGTCAAATCTCCTTCTCAACGGAATTTGTCAGTTGCACATGAAGTTTGAAAGGACTTAAAGTATCAATTATAGAGGGAATAAGATAAGAAAATTATTGTACTTTAAATACAGCATTTTACCAGACCGCATTGAGATTACAGCTCATTTACATACTATGGCTTGCATCAGAAAGATGCATTTTGACACTTTTTCTCCTGTAAATTTTTATATTTCTTATATAAACAAAAGTTAGGAAAATCTGTTGTGAATTGATGTTTGGAATTCAAATCTCAAGTTTGGTCGAAGTAAAGAAATTATTAAAGCATTTTACTTCTAAAAACAATATTGCAAAGGCATCTTAAAACAATTGAGCAGAGGCTTAACATCTAAAAGCAATATGGCAAGAATAACATTTTAAAAAATATGGCAAGAATAACATTTAAAGACAGAATTGCAAAAGTTAAACATTTAAAAATAATATCTTAAGGAAAGAAATCTATATACAACATTGCAAAGGAATGACACTCAACATCAGTTAATGATTACTAAGAATAAGAAAGACAACTACAGGACAAAGGGAAGTAAGTCTAGCAAATGGTGGATACCACAAGAAACTCACATGAGACGAGGCTTGAGACGGAGCTGCTGGCGGGGGGCGTCTGGCTGGCAGAGGGGGAGGTGCAGCATCCGAGGGCTTCAAAAACATTCAAATATTTATCAAATATTTGTCTAGAAAATAACAATTTTCTTTTTTTTCATGACTTAATTCAAATATTTTTTAATTTTATTGAAATCGAAGCACAGTAATATTTAGTCTGCTGCAAAACGAGCTCGTTGCCTAAGCAACAACATGATGTCATGAGCGTGTCAGCGAGTCAGAGAATTCTTCGATGACGTCAAATCATTGTTGGTATCAGTTACTTGTGACTGATAAAATGCTCAATTTTAATTGTGACCAGTGACTGATAACACGGTTTCTTTTCATTGATAGATCTCAGTATTTCACCGCCAATCATATAATTAAAGTAAAAGTAAAATCTCGGGTGGTAGTCTTATCAATACCAGTACAATACCCACAGGAGAGGAATATCTAGATGGCAACTTCTTTAGTCATCGCATGCATGGCATTTATTCATATGCATACCATGAATAAAGGACTTATCATCCATTGATTCCTCTTCATTAATATCTTCCTTCTAACTACAAAAATGTACTTCAAAGAAGCGGCGTAGAAATGTACTTCAAAGAAGCGGCGTAGATGTTTCAAAATATGAAAGAGTTTTTGTGACATGATGCCATGGGCACCCTTCATGTGGAAAAGTAAGATTACTTATCAGTTACTGAATATTAAATTAATTTCATTTGTGCATTATTATATATATTATAGAGCAGAACTCAGAAGGCAAATAAAGGTTAAACAAGACAATGAAGGAACTCAGTCAAATATATTAACCAGAATACAACAAGCTTGACTCAAAACCCGCCCCACTCCCTGGTTTACGTTTCAACAGCATGCTTTATCTAATACCCGAGTTGTGTAACTCCAAGAATTAGTTGAATAGGGTAATCACACAAACTTAATTAACTTACAGAATCTTGCTGACCGGGAAGAGGCATCGGAGCTCTTGTCTTGCTGCGGTGAGCCATCGCTGGAAACGGAAAAATTATTATTAGATATATATAATTTTATCCACTTGTGATGACATAATTTATCTCAGAAGACACAAGGGTGAGTTTTTCATCATCTGAAATCATTTTTATGTTAGCATGAGAATTGTACATTTTGAAGATTGCATTACCCTCGAAATTTCCAAAGCAAAGAGGTTCTATGTAATGTCATCATGGTAATGACCTCATTGCATTGTGATGTCAATTCTTGATGACATAAATGAATTGTGATGTCATAAACTTTCTCTAGTAAGGTCGACCTTAAGGATGTCCGCTCCTTACTGTTAACCTTTAAAAATGAAATATGATTAAGTAAAGATTTTTTCTCATCTTTATTTACTTCATGATATTCTACATCATCTACATACTTTTAAAAAACAAATGAAATAAAGAAAATGTGACTTTAGAGCCTCTAAAAAGTGCTTAAACAGCATAAATGGGCTAAATTTGACTAAAAAGGGGGGGTTTTCAGGAACATTTTGTGTCAAAGCTTAAAAGAACCCACACTACCATATATATTTTTTCATTGATTTCGGTAGGGTAACATGAACTTTGTAACATATCACAAAAGGAAAAAAAGTTTTATACTAGAAATGTAGTATTTTAAAGTTTTAAGCAGTTTTTTTCTCATTTTCCCATAGACTCCAATGTTAAAATTGTACTTCACTCCACTATCTTACAAGCGTCATATCTCGAAAAAAAACCACTACCCCCTATTTTTTAATGCTGATTTTTCAATCATATACTTTGATCTTTTAAAAAATATAAGTTAGAAAAAAAGTTTAATACTATAAATTTGAGGAGCGAACATCCTTAACTCCCATTCTTTAACATTGCACTAAGGTTACTTTTGATCACTTTGTGAAAGGAGGCCCAGGGCATAATTCAAAATCTACTGTCAAAATTATTTAGTCTGATCTTTAAAAAGCAATATCTACTGTCAAACACAGTTTTGCGCGATAAATACAAATCCTTTGTCTATCTTAAACAATAGGGTATGATCTCAAAAGAGGAAAGCAAATGTTAGAAATGGTAAGGAAAATTTTTTCAACAACAAAATGAGTCCTTCAATGAATGTTCAAAATTCAAGAGAGTGGTTTTGTGTCATCAAGTTTCAGATTGTTTGGTTCATAAAACGTTGATGTACCGTTATGTATATGGATGAGTGAATGGATGGATGGACGGACGGATGAACAGATGGATGGATGAATCATAGCTGGAATACTCAAATGATTATACTGAATGATTATAAGTTAAGTATGAGTAAAGAAAGTACTGATAATATAAGATTGAAATTTTGATGCATAATTATATGAATACTGGACAAAATTATATCACAGATCTAATTACACATGAAAATAGAGCTACTAAATAACTTCCCTGACCTCCAAATGCACACAGTAAACAAGACTTCTCAATAAAAGCCCCTACAATATAATTTCTATATATATGATTCATACTTCCTATTTTGAAAATAACAGCACGATCAAACGCTGTCACTTTCTAAGCATTGTCAATATCAGTCACTTCTGAATAGACACATTGTGACACAAGTACACTTATCACCTAGAAGGGTGTACATTTCACTTCCTGGATGATACAGCTGTGGGATAAATATAGATATCACTTTCACAATTTGAGCCATTGGTATCATTAGATATTTGGGGTTCAAGAAGAAATTAATTTTTTATCTTTGTTTGATATGTTTTAATTTCCTAAAATCTCTTTATTACCAGATTTAACTTTGGATGAATACATACATAGAGGTCAGTGAACCTATGTGTAAAAAACAGTGGGTTAAATAAAAGATTATTTTTCAATACCAATATTATCAATGTTTGATGATGTTTTGAGAAAAATCAATAAGCCAACCACAAGGCTTAACCACAAGCAATTTAGTGTAAGAAGTTATGGGAAAGTATTTCCTTTAAACCATTCTTTCTACATCTTTATAAAAGAAATAATGTAAAATGTCTGCTTATAAATAGCTGTGACTGCATGTGATATTTGACTTTTATCAAATAGTGCTGATATATTTGATATCAGAAGACACGAGGGTGATATTCTATTTATCATCCAAAATCATTTATCATCACATATGCATGAAAATGTACATTTTTTAACACTGCATAGCCCTAAAACTCCTAAACCAGGGATGTCATAGCATTGTGACGTCATGGTGTTTATGACGTCATAGCATTGTGGTGTCATTGTGTTTTATGACGTCATAGCATTGTGATGTCATTACTGTCGATGTAAAACGTTTGTGATGTCATGTATTTTCTACATACAGGGCATTGTTCAAAATCTACTGTAAAAGCGATATCTCCTAGGAGATATTGCTTGATCTTCCACAAGCGATATCTCCTGTGGGACCCAGTTTTGGATGATAAATGGTAAATGGTATATGGTAAATGATGATATGATATGATATGTGATATGAGATAACGTATGATATGATATGATGTTTTTTTGTATTCCAATTGAAGGGGAAAAAATCCTCCTCCCAACATAGAGGAAATCCAAACTGTGAAAATTCTTGTTTCATAGAAATGTTTTTAGGTGTTTACCACGTACGTTAACTTCATTTTAGTGTACACTTAGCGATCATAAATGTGCTATCTCAATAAAGTGGGACATGTACAAACAAGGAAAGCAAATACTATCTCTCTTGAACACATGAAGAGCATGTCTCTTGACACAATCATTACATTAGCAGCTTCCTTCCTTCACATCAGTATATATCATATATATATATATATATATATATATATATAATGAAAAGATAAAAAATGACAGGAAGCCAATCAAAACTCCAACATGTTTCAATGGTATCATCAGGGAGTCTGACAAAATACAGTTATGACGTTATGATGTCACAATGAATTTGACATAACAATGGTATGACGTCACAATCAGGCAAGCGGTAAGATGGACACAATAAGAATTTGATAGAATAAAAGATGCTACTATTAAGCATTAAGTTGTGGTTTTAACATTTTAATGAAATAGTCTTCTTTTAATTGTCGCATTATTCTATTATTTGTGTCCATTTTGTAAAATGGAAAGATCTTGAATTTAATGTCCTTGTCTTTTGCACATGTATCCAAGTGAGCACTCAGTGGTATACAGCGTGTCTCAGGACATTTTATTTGCTGTTTATGAACACGAACCCTGTCTATGTATGTATAAATGTCTCAGGGTTGAGCTCCATATAGAGAAGCTCACCAAAGTGTCTTCTGATATCAAATATATCAAAACAAGTTGATAAAAGTAATCAACATCCGAGGCTTGCATACATCAGTGTTTAAAATATTGTCTGTCGGCCAGTCCTTGAACTGGCTACTTTTTGCCAGGACGGGTTACTTTTGGGTCAGGACTGGTAACTTTTTGGTCAGGACTGGTAACTTTTCAATTTTTTTCTTAAATTTCCCAAAGGAATTTACCAATGAATTTTCAGGACAGGCTAGATTTCCAATCTATTTTATACACTGCATACACGTGAGTGAGATTCTATTTATCATCCAAAATACTTTTTCATCACATTTGCATAAAAAATGTACAGCACTGAACACTGCATAGCCCTTAAACAAATAAAGAAGTGATGTCTTAACATTGTGACGTCATCATGCTTATGACATCATAGCATGTGACATCTTGTGTTTATGACGTCAAAGCATTCTGACATCATTACTGATGATGCAAAACGTTTGTGATGTCATATCCCTTCTGATGACAAGTCATTGTTCAAAATATACTATTAAAATGATATATCCTAGGAGGTATCGCTTGATCTCTCTCCTGTGGAACCTAGTTTTGGATCAACATGATATACCTTAATTCGACCAAAACCTGTTTTTACTATACAGTCAAACCTTGTTATACGGACTCTGTTTACTGACTCATACGGTTACTTGAGTCAAAAAGATATTGTGTTTGGTATGTTTATAGTGAAGCTGTATTCCGACACTAGGCACTTTACTAAATAAACTCTCACAGTTTCATGTAGCTTCTGTGTATTTGAAATCTAGAAGCTTCCTTTATAGGATATCAGTATTCAGTAGTTGTCTGTGGTTTTAGATTTATTTCAAAACTGACAAGATATATGATTCTGTGTCAATCCTCAATAAACTAATCTCTAACTGTACAAACAATTTCCTTCATAAACAATCTTGCAATTCCAAAACTCAAATACAATATACAAAAATATATATTTAAACAAAAACAAAAAATGCTTAGAATAATATTTTCAACAGAAACAATGATTATCAACAGCCAGTGAATACAAATATTGACACTCATCACAATGATGGTGACAGTGCTGACAAGGAAATAAGGTTTTATTTTATAAACACATTTGATAATGGTACCATAAAATAACAATCCTTTCTTGAATACATAAAAAATATCAAATACTTTCTGAAATATGGTTCAGATACACAGATGAGAAAAATAAAAATTTCTCAGCGCATGGTACACACAGGTTTAAATGTACAAGAAAGTGAATGATGATAGAATAAATTCTGATCAACGAAATATCCCTGGATACATTTCATAGTATTGAAACACAAATCAATGCAAATTAATCTTTGAACCAATTTGGCTGATACAAGATTACTTCTGGCTAAAACAAAATTCTGACCACAAAAACGTTTATGAGACATTCCTACCTGGTAATATTCGAATGCTGCCAAGCATATTGTTGACCGACCACCCCTGAATTATCAAAGATCTGAAAATCTCTTCTCTTTATTCAAAAACAGAGGTCAACCACTGAGTTCAGAAATTCAGAACGAAACCTCACAATGAAAAATGATACCAATCAATCATATTGAGGACAATATAACACAATGAACAGCCATCAACTGCTGGTGAAAGTTCATGGTAAAGGTAATGAAACTACAGAATGTATGAATTATCAAACAATTTAACCAAAGACACGGTGATGAAACCAGAAAAATAAATTATAGAATCCACATTTAGGGAACGGGGTTGGAACAAACATCAAATTTGGTGAAAAATAAGTAACTTGTTTCTGGTTTCTGCCCGTGTCAGTTTCAAACCCCTGCATCAAGCCTTTCTTTCAAGATGTTGACAAGGGAAAAAAGTGAAATTTTGCCCAGTGCCTAGAAAAATCATTGAAACACAGCTAAAATGTTACTCGTTTCTGTTTGTCAGTGCCTTCAAAGACACTGTGATACAATGATGCAAAGAATATATTTCTTTTGTCTTCACATTAATAATATTTTTGTTTTTTGGGAAATCTGTGTCATTGCATCATTTTTAGCCCTAATGGAAATACCAGAAACAATTTTTTTTTGGGGGATGGGGGGGGGGGGCCTAAATCATTGATGGTGTATATAAGATGATGGAGTCAGACATAATATTCTATGTGACCAGGGACAAAAATACACAAAAGCACATTTAGGGATCACGGTAGGAATGACCATCAAATCTAATGAATCTGGCATGTAAAGCATGGATGATGTGTTTGAAACAATAATAATTTTCTTTTTACAAAACAATTTCCTAATTAATGAACAGACCTAAGAAACACAACAAGGTTATCAAAAATGTTATTTTTTTGTTACATTTTAACACTTAGTGTTTGTCATTTAATTTCAGAGACCAGACAGCAAAGAGGGTCAGCCAGGATGATCATTATATACCAAAACATCCTAGAGGGGATATAACAAGGTACAATAAAGGATAGAGAAAGAGAGAAAAGGGGCAAGGGGAGAGAGAGAAATACTTAAATAAAATAATGAATTAAGGATCTAAATTGGAAATAGAACTGAAAGATATGAAGAGAGAGATTAACCATTAATAAATTCCAGAGAACTGAGAGGGCAATCAGGATGACCCAGCTCTGACGTAACACACCAAATCTACATTGCTACATACATTAATCTACCTGTTGCATCAATACCTGGCTGTCACACTTACCTGTGGACTCACCTGATAGATATGACAGGTAACTGACAACATACCTGGCATGTCTGCCATACCCTACACCTTCATTCATTGCTCGCGACATTCATGAGATATAGCAAATATCGACTTTTTACATTTTGATCATTTTTGCTAAATAAATTTCTCATAAAAAAATGCCCCAAAATTTCAAGTTGTCTCTCAAAGACAATACAAAATGTAAATCTTCAAACCTTATAACATGCAAAAGACTTGCATAACAATGCCACATCCAATTTGTCACTTCCACTGTTTCATTTTCACATAACAATGTTGAATTGTGTCCTGTTGATTGTGTGATTATACATGTAAATATTTTGAAGTGATGATATCATACCATTGTACTGATGATATCAAACCATTGTACTGATGACATCATACCATTGTTCTGGTAAAATCATCCTCTTCTCTGATGAGTAAAGATATCTCTCACTGAATGAATAATTGAATATGAACACTTAACCAAGACTTTTAAACCTTTCCTTAATGAACATCATACCATTTCTCTCGATGTTATAATGCAAACAAAACTAGAAATGACGTTCAGAGTAAAATTTTGTTATGACAGGCATTGGTATGATTCAATTGTAAATAAAAAACTTTAAAAATATAAAAGAAATAATAAAGTGCCATAATTATATAATACATTACTTCTTGTCAACATGCACCCTGGTAATGTTTTCATGAAATTTTATCTGATAAAATGTCATACATATATATAATACATTACTCCACATCAACATGTATATGAGTCAACCATACCACATAAGTGCATGTAAATGTTTGTCAAGACCACGTCCTATTGTAATTTATTGTGAACATTAAAAGTATCACATGAATATAACATTACGCTGCTGCTCAGCATATGTTTTCTTTATCTTGATGTGAATATAGGTTTGTATATCTTACAAGAATAATTCTTTGCTATAACCTAACTAAATATAGTTATTCAATTCCGAATGTGGAGAATGGATATAAACTTTCATGTATGTGCACTAAAGGTAAAGATAATGATGCAAACTCATTGAAAGATAATAAAGACCAACTCAAGTCATTGAGAAAGAAATCAGGGTGCCTATTCTCGAAAGTGTCCTAGCTAGGATATATCCTAGCTGTTTAGGACAGAAGTTAGGATATCCTTAGGTTAGGATAAGACCGATTCTCGAAACGATCCTAAACCTGTCCTAACTTTGGATACCAATCCTAGCTAGGATATAGGGGAGACCAGGGCAAAGCGCGCCGGGGCAAAGTGACCACGCGTTATTTCTCCAAACCTATCGACATTTGGAGTAATTTGTCAATACCAACGAATGAAAGTAACTATAATGAAACGTTGTGACCAACGCTGGAATCATTTGTCTCAGGTGTGGACACAGAATTTCAAATATTCGAAAAAAAGCGATTTTACTATAAGGAACGGATATGTCTCAAATTCAAATATTTCATAAAAATACTAAACGGAACATTGAACTCTCATGCACATGTAACATGAATTGGTATCATTAATTCATTGAATAATGAAATTTGTAGTTACTTGCTTTAATGACTTTCTGTGATGTAAATAACAAATGCTACCCCAGATGGGGCAAAACGCGCGGGGGGGGGGGGAGCGCTTTGCCCCGTGTGTTATAAAATATAACATATTGGTGTTAAAGTTATTATTTTACATTTCTTAAGCAAATAATGTAAAGGTGAACTATCATTTTCATATCAGCATTCTGCCTTTTTTTTATAAAAATGAAATATACCATTTTACTTTAAGGGTTTTGTTTTGTTAAAGAATGACGACAAGTAACAGTTACCAAAACATATTTTTCTGTTGTTTTTTAAGTCATGAATATATAATTCATTGTATATTACTGTTCAACCCTAAACGATAAGCAATTTATGCCGTTCTGTGAGGTTCGACACAAAATAGTTGTATGAATTATTTAATTTGTCCATATAACCAATTCGATTCATCTCATATTCTATTTTTTACTGGTTTTTATATTCAAAAACCTACATTATTAACACTGAAAGAAATGTACATGTTCCAACAATAAGGATATTTGATCATTGAGAATGTTGAAAATGTAGGTCCATGACATGTTAAGGAATATTTTGCGCATCCTTGCATATATTGCCAACTTTTATGTTTATTCTATCCTTCATATGGGTTTGATAGTTGCCTTGCATTATCAAGATGATAGCTTTTGATTTGTATTGGCTGATTATTGGTGTGTAATATCTATTACATTCTGTGCTGTTTTTCGAATGGGGCAAAGCGCCCAGGGGATTGGGCACTTTGCCCCAAACTACAGGGCAAAGTGCGCTCCATAAGTCAAAAAATATTTACGTAAATATATCTTTATGTCGAAATGGTAGATTAATAAAAGTACCGAGGGTACAGAAGCTCACCTTAAAATGAATGACGTGGTATTGGTTTAATTATACATGTAACCATCTTTTATATAATTGATTATGGCTGCCATCATGATTTTTTTATCTTTTAAAATACTAGTCTTCTTTTGGAAACGACTAGAGCTTGAACAAACATTAATACACGAATGTTATAATCATGATAAGTTAACAAGCAGTAGGTTTTTGTATAACTTTTTTGTATATCTATGGCTGAATTGGTGACCATCTTGTACTTTTTAATCTTCAAAATGCTACTTTTATGTGGGCATCCGCATTAATTTCATTATGATATCTTGATTTGTTTAGGTGTATCCATTTAAATGTCATTCATTACTTACAGGATGGTGGGCACTTACATTTGTTTTGTAGTGAATCATTAATATGATTTCAAGATTATTTCACTGATGGTTATGCTGCATGGGATATTGAGAATCCCAAAAGTACAGATTTTTCAAGGAAAAGGAATGACTGATTGAGAGGAAAGTCATAAACACAGCAATGCATAAGACACGTTTATTTTGTTCACATAAAATTTACATGTCAAGTGACCATGAGATGTCTTTCATTAAAGTATCAATTTATTTAACACTCATACAGTACTATAATGGTAAACATTTTTGCATTGTCAAATCAACAGAGAGATATGACAAATCAAATTTCCTTACTTTTCTTACTAAACCCTTTTCGATTTTCATCTGCATATTTATTCCACATCAACTTATCATGTAGATTGCTAAACACAAAGCTTATTGTAGACAAGTTTTGTGTAAGTTGTTATTCTTAGAAAGAACATATCACTGTCATGAGAATACAAGTCCATAACTTTTATTGCATACACATGGGCCATAGCCATATAGCATAATGCTCTACCATATCAATTGGGTATGGTTGATTATGCAACAGACTAGCAGCTGACACTGTGATGCTAGTAGCCTGCCTTGGGATGTGTATTAGACAGCATAGTGGAATATCTGAACTCTGGTTGACCCCTTATGTGTGGTATTTAAAGGAATAAAAGGGAAATACCATTGTTTAAAATTTAACATGTTTAATGTCATTTGGTTTTTGCAGCTAGTTGCCATAAAGATTTTAAACAAATTAATCAATTATGTTTGTCTTTCATCTTAATTTTTTTTAGAAACACTTAAAAATATAGAACAACTTGCACGACAATCTTAAATATTCCATATTTAAGATAATATTATGATTAGTAAGTTCAAATTAGAGAATTTATATGGTGCCAGTGATCACTTGATAAAAACTTAAAATTTAATCATAATGATGTGTCATCTGACATCTGCAGCTGAAAAGTCAATATGGCTGTCATGGCGGCCATCTTGGATTCTCAAAACTTTAACGTCTACCTTTCTGTGCGGAATCACCATAGGTATAACATACTACAATTTCAGAATGATATCTGTATTCGTTTAGAAGGAGTAGTCTTTTTCATGAAATCTAATTGAAAATTCAATATGGCTGTCATGGCGGCCATCTTGGATTCTCAAAACTGAAACGTCTACCTTTCTGTGAGGAATCACCATGGGTATAACATAATACAATTTCAGAATGATATCTGTATTCGTTTAGAAGGAGTAGTCTTTTTCATGAAATCTAATTGAAAATTCAATATGGCTGTCATGGCGGCCATCTTGGATTCTCAAAACTGAAACGTCTACCTTTCTGTGAGGAATCACCATGGGTATAACATATTACAATTTCAGAATGATATCTGTATTCGTTTAGAAGGAGTAGTCTTTTTCATGAAATCTAATTGAAAATTCAATATGGCTGTCATGGCGGCCATCTTGGATTCTCAAAACTGAAACGTCTACCTTTCTGTGGGGAATCACCATGGGTATAACATACTACAATTTCAGAATGATATCTGAATTCGTTTAGGAGGAGTAGTCTTTTTCGTGAAAGTTTACGGACGGACGGACGGACGGACGGACGGACAGACGGACGGACGGACGGACGGACAGACAGACGGACGACGGACGAAGCGCCATGACATAAGCTCACATTTACTTTGTAAAGGTGAGCTAAAAAAGCACACGCCATGTTACAGTCTATCTGATAAGTATTAGGGATAGTGTGCAAGTTGCATTCTGTACATGTCGGGGTGCCCACTGGACGCACTTATATGTTAGGGGGCGCGCTTTGCCCTGGTCTCCCCCCTACTTCACAAATACATTGTGAAGATCAAAAGAATATGTTTTTGCAATATTGATTTCCACTAGGATTTAGCTGGGACAGGTTTAGACCTATCCTAGTATTTGTCCTAAGTTAGGATATCTTAGCACTGGGAAAGTTTTTGAGAATAGGTTAGGATTTTATCTTAAGTCTTAGGATCAAAGTAAGGATATCCTAGGGCTAGGATGCTTTCGAGAATAGGGGCCCTGATTAAGTTGTAGATAACATTCTCTAATAATACTCACAAAACATTTATATATTTAAATTATTATATAAGACATAGAAAATTCAAAGAAATAATTTGTTTTCATTGCCAGTTGAAAAAAGACATCAATCAGTCGGTGGGGGTATGGTAGGGGAGAGGGAGAGCGGGGGAAGGGGGAGAGGAACGAGGAAGGGGCCAAAGTTGGAGGGCGGGGGGGGGGGGGGACCAAGGGGGAAGGGCCGGAGTTGGGGGAGGTTGCGGGGAATAGGGTACAAGTAATGTTATCACATGCCAGTAGGAGAAAGCTATTAATATACCATTTGAGAGAGATGAAACACTAGTTGCGTTTCCTTCCCTAGATAGCACTTATAACACTCATACATTGACAGTTCACCCTACTGACTGTTATACAGTGTTACACAATGGACAATTGTATGTTATGATTGTACAGTCACTCAGTTTCAGGAACTTGTGAACTTGGTTGCTAGGTAGTAGTGACATTAGAACATCAGCATATTGCCTGTATGGTATGACAGCCTAACAATCCAAATGAGTAGATAGATGAACAAACCAACCAACCAACCAACCAACCAACCACAAATGAATGGTTATGTTATAAAGAGATATTTCTCTAAAATAAGTCATGTAATCTAAATTGAATGATAAGGTTGCTGAAATAGACACATTTTGTCAACAAGAATAATCAGCAGGACTTTATTTTAGCTTTTGTTATAGAGAATAATAATCCAGGATGAGGTATAACCGGTATACATTTTTCCCAAGAAATGGCAGGGAACAATTTTATTTTGAAATCAAACATAAAATGATTCATATAGATGTTTACATTATGGTTTCTTACCACATCCTTATAAGAAGAAAGCTATATTTAGAACTTTAACCCTAAGTGTGCAGAAAGCGAATGATGCTGCCAAGTGACACATCTTAAAGCCTTCATAGTTCATAAGGAATAAGAGTTTATTGTTATTATTAGAATGATGGTATCAACTGGTAACTTTTTAATAATTATTTGAAGGAGAATGAATAAATATTTCAATAATAAAATATTCACCTTATGAATGAAACTATAGATTATTTCATATCAAATTAAAACTTTTATTGTTAAAAAAAGAAAAATTGACTCATTAGAGGAAGAATTTCTGCAAAGCCCTTTATGACAATAATCATTAAATTATATGTCATCAACACCCAAGCAGCAATCACACAAGCATGTAAAGTTGGTACATCTTGGGCCTTACTATTTGTTATCGTTATGACTTACCATATGTAGGCATTATTGTATCCATAAATGATTTTCTGTTCTTCTTCGTCGTACTCCTCCTATCACGCATACTGTAAGACTTGGAATCCCTCACAAGCCACATAGATAACAACCCAGCAACCCTAGCTGGGGCTGCTTCTAAATTTATCTGCCTTGTGTTAAAAGAAAACAATGGCTAAGTAATGGAAGCCAAGCTCCCAACACGAAAAGAAAATAGTTTCAGATGGCGAAACAATGCTTGGGTGACATGAGACAATGTCGTGACAAGACGGAGGCTAGCTTGATTAACACTCCGACAAGGGATAACGTAAAGAGTCTAAAACTTCCAAACTAAGTGAAAAGGCGTGTATCAACCTGCGGGTAAATTGCTTAATGGGATGGTTGGGTTAGTTAATGAGCTATTGATGAGTTTGGTTGTTAATTACATGCAATACATTACCTGGCGATCGCTCTGTCAACTACGTATGTGATCACTTCCGATCCGAGATTTACTTCCTTGTTTGGGACACTTGTTGACTATTTAGAGTTACCTCCCTTGGTGAATGTTTACTCGACAATGTGTCAAAATCGAAGAATGGTTCTACTTTCGGTTTTGGCGGTTTAGCGCTTTCATCTTTTTTGTAGTTCTGGTAAATGAATTTTATAATCTATTGAAGATTTATTCAATGGAGCAAAAAATGTTATATTTGTTATTTTTAATGAGGATAGTAGGCCTATTAACTGCTTTTTACATAATAAATGTTTTATATTGCATAGATATCCCACTAATTATAAGAGCCGATTCGAAATAAGACTTTTAAGGATGATGAAAATCTACGCCCAATGATAGTTTGACAACCTTCCATACGTTTTAGAAATAGTTTGACTGCACAAAAACGTTACACCAAAAATGAAACCGTGCCGAGGAAATATATTTAAACATATTTAAGAAGTATCGAAAAGAACAATAATTTTTTCTTCAAGATTGACTTTGGTGATTAGTTCTAAATTGGTGTTCTGATGGACTTATCACAATGCTGTCGCCGCCTGTATTAGCTTTCTGTGTTTGAGGGACGTGCCGGCTGCTTGAAGTGTCTCTCAATGGTCTCGCTTTGTCTCTCCTGTGTTTACTCGCTACTTGCCCTGTTCGCTTTAAGACCATAGTGTGTCACATTTTTTTTGCTTTTTAAAACAGTTTGATTTAGAAGCGCATCAGTTTATATGTAGATTAACATTCTTTAGTATCAAACGGTCTTTGAATACAGACTTCTCATTTTGGAAAATAATACAAATTGGTTCTTTTTGTTTTGTGAAAATTATATTATCTTGCTTTGACGTAAATGGCATTTTCAGTACTTTTTACAGTTGTTTTTCCATCTGCACATGGATTATATTCGCTTAATGAGCTACAAAACCAATTAGTTCTTATGATCGAAGTTAAGTCTGACTGATTGGTCAACGCGCGCCATTGTCAGATTTTCGATCATTAATGTAATTTCAAACTTGCTGTCGTCACTATACAACGTCGATTGTCCTTCAAATGATACTTTCTTGCAACAGTCGAGACTTCTCCACCAAATTACACTATTTATGTTATAAAGGTTTTTTTTTTTTTATTTATGCCCCCAACAAATCACGGAGCGGCTCTTTTTTAGTTTTATAACTTGTTTTGATAACTTGTACCTTTAACTTTATGTCAATCAACAGACGGAAACAACAAAATGCGCCATCAATCAACTTCACAACTTGTGCGTTAAAAGCGTGCACCTGTCAATATGCACGTGCGATTTACAAGTTTAGAAAGAGTCATCGGGAAGAGTTACTGAGCATTGAAAGCACGTGCACCTCGATATGTACTTGACAAAAATAATTTGAGATAATTGAAAAGTTTATAATCACATAAAAATATACAGATAAAAAAGTTGTTATGCAGACAACCTTGGTTGCTGTTCTTGATATATTGTTTACAAGTTGATAGTTTCATACAGAACGATTTTTACATACTTTATGTAACACACGTCTTAATAAATGAGTTTCTTCCTACGAATTTCTTCATACACCTTACAAAACACACATTATTGCAACACCTGTTTTTTTATGTCAAACTGACCGCCCGGCAATATAAGACTTATTGATATTCGAATAATAGGAAATAAACTCAATTAAAGTGGTTGTTTATCATTTGTAGATCAGTCATCGATAAAATACTTTAAAACAGCATAATTTCACAGTTGAGAATGTTAGTGGCTGATGTCGAAACACGATGATTATTTCTTTATAATACCCCTTTTAGACCTCACTATAACTGAATATATTTCATAACTTGTATTTCCTTAAGTGCCTTTATTCTTGGTTTGTTTACAAAGTATCTTTCAAGAAGACCGTATTAAATAAGGATAGGATGTTATTACCAATCAGACTGTCTGTCGGACAGAAAGTAAGTTTTTGTGCATGTTACTCGATTGTTGGGCAAGAAGGGTTGCTGTGAAAGATTCTCACTTTTCCTGAACTCTTGTGAACTATGTGGGGACGTTAGCTTCATTTCGTTTTTGTAGTACAAACATTTACCAGCAGAACCCTGAATTTATTTCGAAACTATTTCTATAGATCAAAAGAAGAAAACAATTAGGGTGTAATGTATTAAACTGTCTAGTTTGCAAGAAGTCTAATATGATACGTGCGATCTATTACCGCTCACATGTTAGGAAATAAGAGTCAATAGAATATGATTAGAATAGGACAAAGAATGGGACAAAGAAATCTGTCAACATTCTAAATTTCATGTTATTGGACCATCCAGCCTCCTCCTTCAATGAGCTAGGTCGAAAAGTTTTAGAGTTATGTCCCGGAAACTAAATGATTATGGACGGACGGACTGACAGACAAGGCGATGGCTCCCACGGTTTTAAAAACCGATGGGTTAAAAAAAGTGTAGAAAAACAAATTTTGTAATCAGCACGTAATGCAATTAAGTCCATAGTACTAATCACTTATAACTAGAATCCTATTCGTTCATCATATTCCTTGCGGACAAATACAACATATATATTTCTAGATTCAATTTCGAACTTTTTACGATTTTCATCTCCTAGTTTCAATTGTTACAAAATGTCCACCATTGTCGTTGGACTATATATGATAATTATTCAGTCACATACAAACACCAATCAGCATACATGCACGCTGTATATTTCCTTTAGAGAAACCATGCCCCTTGTACATTTCATGTTATCGACACGAGCTGCACGTGCACACGCTGCCCCATATCTACCAGATGTTGGGTGTATAGGATTATGGCCGATGTGTGTACATTTCTTCTCATTGTCTTGGCGTGGGGTTGTAACACGGCTGTAAGTGAACTGGCTTGTCGCTGTACAATTTCTCTTTAAACGATGACTTACTTATATGATATTTACATCGCCTGTCATGTCATGTGAGAAAACTCGATACTTTAAGAATGAATTATCTGTTCTATATTTATTTTCATTTTTTTTGTAGTCAGGGTGACAAATGAACACTGCTTTACAAATGATCACAGAGGTGCCTAATGAAAAAAACCCCAAAAAACAATAATGTTTTTCTAATGATATGACGTATCAGTTAAGTAAAACTTTTGAATGGTCATCCTCTTCTAAGTATCTATATATGTCTAAATTTAGAACTGTTACTATTGATAAGAGACAACATTTTGAGCATAATTTTCATATTCATACGTTATATTAAGTATGGCTTTCATCAACTAGTGGTCATTTGGAATATGCTATTTATTTTACCTTTTAAACCTGGCATACCCTTTCATTATCATAGATCTGTACATTTGGAAGAATGAGACATATTTGAGTTAATAATGAATATCACCCTCTGTGATAAAAAAGTAATGTAAGTAATATTACCTTGTACCAGTCTCTTCTGGAGTTGACTGACCTCTTTAACTCTTTCTTCATACTGGAAATGTGAGGAGTATCAAAAGAATATCAACATAAAATAAATTCAATGAGACTTTATGACATATGTGACAAATGGTTCTTTTGCACGCCTCACTGTGGCATTCAATTTGCAAGCACATCACATTTCAGGTTTTCAGGAGGTTGACTTCTCTAGCGTAGTCAGAGCAGGGGCAGATAATTTCAGTAGTGATTTCCTAATGAACAGTCCAAGGGTGGATACAGTGTAAAGCATCGAACATTCAGTCCTTGGTTACAGTTCATTCCGTCATAAGGGGCCTGGCCAGATGTGATGTGACGTCACAAAATCAATTTAATACAGGTATGAACTGATTTTCTTTTAGAATGTTCAGCGAATCAGGTACACCAGAGCAAAGTCAATTTATGTTTTTCACATACCGGTATATGTCATTACTTTGCATTTTCAATATCAGTGTTCAAATTAAATTTGTCAAGACTGAATATCAGTTAGGCTGAATAGAACATTTCACTTCCCAAAAGATTAAATGGAATTACTTCTGCGAAGTTGAAATTGAGAAACACTTTTAACAGACATTATCTTACCTTCTCTTTGCTCACACAGTTTTCATGGATTTTCTCAGGATTCAAGTGTACTGGAAAAATTGTAGAGACGCCTTGTAGCATCAATTCATTTTGGATTTATTTATTACTGAGAGATTAGGTGAGATTTTAGAAATTAGAAATTATTTGTAAAAAACATGTTTGTCTTTGACAAATATTTGTTATCAAATTATTCATAATTTTTACCAGATATTTTATCAGAATTCTTTAAAATATAACAGAAATAAAATAGATGCTTAAATTTGTTTTTGACAAAATATTTTGATAGAAAAGAAAATCTAAAATTAGACATTTGTTTCTCACCATATTTTCCAAGCTGTTCGAAAGGAACCACCATTTTGGTTTGTATGTCAACACCAAATTTTGTGCCCTCCGGAATTACTTTGCCAGCTTTCCCACTGAAGATGACCTTCAACAACTTTTCAATGTATTCCTTGTCAATCGTGACCCCTGGTTTGACCTCTATCTCCATGACAACAGAACCACTCCAGACCTTGTAATTACTGGCATCCGAACTCTCGACACGAACGTTGATGACCTCTGTTTCATCCGTGAACTCCCTCACCAACAGATTGTCTAGCCTTTCGTCCCTGGGGTTTGTGGTAAAGACAACGATCACCTTTGACTTGGTGGCTGGTGGCACTGTTTGAAAACAAAAGCAATAATTTAAATCTTTCCCGTCAAGGATTTAACTTTCTTGCACTTCATAGCCATGAAGATTTCCAAATTGTGAACATGGACAGGAGATCAATTTCAAGAAGTTCAATAATCTGAGCCAACACCTTATATACAAAAAAGAATTCTCAAGCAATTTGATTTGAGCCTTGTAAGGTTTCTGATTCTGTAATAGCACTCATTTTGGCAATAGAGTCACTAAAGCTACAATTAATAGTAAGTTATACACACGGATGGATGGACAGATTAAGTGAGAGATGAATGAACAGATGGGCCTTTTATCTCTAATAAGTAAAAAAAGAGAGGTTTATTAAGCTTTCAAATTTTACAAGAAAAGAAATGAGCAACAACATATAATTTTTTTCTGATTCTCACCATTCCCAAAAACCTAGAATGCAAATATTCACCTTTTGAAAGACTTTAGAAGCCAGACAATAAAACCATAAATCCATTGATTTATCTCCTCAGTACCCACCTATATTGAGCTCCATAGTGTTGTTCCAGCCGTCCTGAGAAGCGTTGACCATCTGACCGGCCGTCCACTGGACCTCCAGAGTCTGGTTGTAGCCGATCTGGACAGTGTTGACTTCAACTAGAGGTCAAAGTGAATTCAGATGTCTTATTTTCTGACTTCTCTCTCAGTGCTTAATTTCCCTTGGCATTTTAATTAAAATAACACATATATCCCTGTCATGAAAATGAAGCATTGTAAGCTAAATACCAAAATCAATGGTTCTTGAAGCATCGTAATAAATTTGTTGAAGGTAATCAAATGCAACTTCAAAATGACAAGGTTAAGAATAAAAAGACTCACCAATAGAGTCAGGTTCATCATCAGATTCAGCTGATCCCTCAGACAGAGATTCATTGTCATTCTGTTCTAGTTCCATTTCATCTTCAGACATCACTTCAGTGCCACCCTCAAGACTTTCGTCTCCATTCAATCCTGAACTTCCAGGTGACGCGGCTGAACCTACTGGAGCACTGGCCATCAAACTTGAAACCTTTCTGGAAGTGACGTCCTCTTGATTGTCCCCACCAGGACCACCAGGGCCAGCATTCCGATTGTAAGAGTTTCCAGGCTGTTCTGATGCAGGAGCATCTTTGACCTTGTTCCCAGAATCAGATGCTCTCTCAGCTGAGTTATGATTGGGACCTTCTGTAGGGGTTATGTCTGCTATTCCTGAGTCAATAGATTTTGGTAACCTCTTCCTGACTTTTTTAGCTTTGCCAGTTTTAAAGGTTATTTCCTTGACCATTGTTGCACATTTTTCTGGGAGATGGTGGTAAAGTTTCTTGAAGCGACTGTCACCCTTATCCATTCTGTTGAACAAGGTTATAGATCTGCCCTTCTCTTCCACCTCTGCAAAGAAATATAGTTAAAAACACATTACAAAAGCTGCTATGAAACTAGCTACCCGTTTGCTTCATGTCCTTACAAGTTATTGTTTATGATAAAAAGAGTTTATCTGGTACATCAGCTGTTTTCACACTTTACTTGTAGGGTTGAGAAAAATTTAGGTACTTCATACTTCATAAATGGCACTTAAGCCATTTAGCATCATGTTAAGTGATGTAATGTACTACCAAACAGAAAAATAAGTTTGTTTTGAACAAATTTGGACCAATTTGAAATACGGTAGTACTTTTCATCTGACAACTTTAGTGGCAGGAACAATAAATTGATATCCAATTTCCACAATTTGCAAACAAGCAAGTTATGATTATTCACCTTCATACTATTTTTGTCCATCATGCTTACTCTGTCAAAGTTTTAACAGGAAAAGGATAAAGTGAGTTGGTTGTTTTTAAGCAGCTATTGGGCTATACATGAACCCTAAGCTGTGTCTAATAGAATTAAGATAAAAAAAATAAAAAAACATTGTGTCAGTTTTAAAAGGTATTTTTTATGCAAGCCAGGAAAAGATACAGTAATTGATAAAGATCTATAGTGCTTCACTTTGTAAGCATATACATCTCACCAGGCTCCGTTATTGAGTCATTATTTATATCCAGCCGATCAGCAAATTTTGCTCCACAAACCAACATCGAAGAACATATTTTCAATCAAGAAAGTCCTTATCAAAATGTTCAAAAATAGAGCCATGGGCTCTGTAGTTCATCAGACTTTTGATGGAAATAGGTTTTTGAGGTTTTAACCCCTGTGACCCCATTTGGGGTCATGGGATAACCAAATCTACAATTTAGAATCTTCATTGGCCAAGGAGTCTACACACAACTTTTAAGCTCTCTAGACCTTTTTTGAACTGGAGTAGAAGATGAAATTAGGTTATTAAGGTTGTGACCCCTACCGGCCCCTTTTGAGGTCATCCATTGGATCGCAAAGTCTACAATTCAGAATCCCCACTGGCCAAGGAGTCTACACACAACTTTTCAGCTCTCTAGACCTTTTGGAACTGGAGAAGAAGGTAAAAATATGTTTTTAAGGTTTTGACCCCTGTGACCCCATTTAGTTTTAAAGGTTTTGATTCCTGTGACCGTATAAGGTGCCATGGGGGTCACAAAATCTACAATTCAGAATCCCAAGGAGTCTACACACAACTTTTCAGCTATCTAAAACTTTTTGAACTGGAGGAGAAGATGAAAATAGGTTTTTAAGGTTTTGACCCCTGTCACCCCATTTGGGGTCATGGGGTCACAAAATCTACAATTTAGAATCCCAACTGGCCAAGGAATCTACACACAACTTTTCAGCTATCTAGACCTTTTTGAACTGGAGAAGAAGATGAAAATAGGTTTTTAAGGTTTTGACCCCTGTGACCCCATTTTGGGTAAAGGGGTCACCAAACCTAAAATTTAGAATCCCCATTGGCTAATAAGTCTGCACATCAAATTGCAGCTCTTTAAGGTCATTTGTTCTTGAGAAGAAGTCAAAAATGTGAAAAGTTTATGGATGGACGGATGGTCAGACGCCAGACCTCATGCCATGCCATAAGCCCATCGGATCTTTCAGACCTAATGAGCTAAAAAGTAAAAGGCATCAAACTAATAGGAATTTGCCCAATAAAAGCAAAATTGATATTGCTTCTCATTAGTCAATGCCATCACTCATTTTTTCCATTTTCAAACCACTCATTCATCTCAGCAACCATCCAACAAAGGACCTCTGAGCCAAATGCAATATCCTTTATTACATATGTCAAACATGAAACATGAGTTGCTT
Source organism: Steromphala cineraria (assembly GCA_916613615.1). NCBI lineage: Eukaryota > Metazoa > Mollusca > Gastropoda > Trochida > Trochidae > Steromphala > Steromphala cineraria. Next base: position 4,139,944 of record OU744731.1, on the reverse strand, counting down.
ACCGTCCAGAAAATCATAAACATCAGGATAAAGACCCCTATGAATTTTTCTCTGGAATAAAATGTCACAAAGACTTGCATCTACCATCATGTACAGACTCGACACTGAGTCAAGGTTGATCTCTTCTTTCAGGTCTTTTGGCTCTGTAAGAAAAGTTTGAAAAGTCTTAAAACATTTTCTGAGCTTAAGCAACTGTTTACCCATCTCAGTTGCCTGATTGCAAAAGTTCTCAATAAATGGATAATAATCCAATTCAGTATGAAAAAAAATATTCACTCATCTATGTTTCAATATTTTTTTGATAATAACCCTTTTTTACATGATTGAGGGTGAGATACTCTGTTCTATCATTGAAATATCATATCTATGTGGCTACCAGGTGATAACCTTTATCGTCACTATACTGAGCGATTATATTTATCACCACTCAAATGACATCAAGTTTCACATTACAAATTCTGATATATGGTCACACTGTTACAGCAGCAATGGGCTGTTTCAAGTCAACATGACCTTGGTCCTTTTTGGCATAATAAGAAGGATTTCATCATATAATGAATAGAATTAAGTATTTCAATTCACTATTTATATTCATTATCCTTGTTTCAATAATTTGTTAATATTTTTCAAATATTTGCTTCAGAAACTTACCTCTTAAACATAGCAAGGAAACAGAATGATTCTCTTTTTTCATTTGATCTTGTAATGCTTCAGCCGAGGATTGGGCTGGTTCAGAAAATACTATGACTGAAAAGGATCAACATATGATTAGCATTAAGAAGATGAATGATATGTGCTATATTGCATTCACAAGTTGAAATAATGATTGGGAGAAAATGCTCTTGGAATGATCAATCTCCATAACAACTCCAAAAACCAAAGTTGGAATAACAACTTTTGGGAAGAAATAGAATGTTTTGAAATCTTATACTTTTGAAGGGCAGTACTTCAGGAGATAACACATACTGAAACCAAACTTTTCTCTCTACAGAGTTCATAAGAAAATCGTTTCCATAGAAACAAAAGAAAATTTTTATAAATTAGAAAATATGAAAAGGCACCACTTTAGTAGATGGGTAACTGACATACAAGGTGTTAAGAGACAATGAAATATTTTTGAATATTTTTCTGCTTAGGATAAAGATGAATAGGGTACACCAGACAGATGGACAGAGACTGTGATGACTAGCCAGCAGTATGGCATATTGGCAGAATAAAATGCATTTCTGAAAACTCACCATTCATATTCTTGTTCACCTAGAGAAAAAAAAATAAACCATTACAATCAGTTTATAATCATAATTCAAAACAGGAATGTGATTACAGCTAAAAGTAGTTTATTTTGCTCTATATTGAGAATTTAAATAATTGGCTGCTGTCACTCCTTCAGGCATATACTGAGGATGAATTGACATTGTATACTTTAATTGAGATGTTTTTTGTTCCTATTTCTGATGGTTTAGTGCTGACTACCTTTGAGAATGTTGGGTGTCTTGTAGGTTAAAGAACATTCCAAAGCCTCATTGCCTCATCTCAGAATCAAGGGTGAAATGGTTCAAAACTACATTAGTTCTATTGATATCTATAATAACAAGTGTTTGCCACTAACATGGCAATGTCACCAGCCGTTGAGATATTTTGAAATAATTGTCACAATAAGCAAAATGTTTTAATCCCATTGACATTGAGTGCAATGATTCAAAAGATACAGCGTTAACAAGAGTTTCAAAAGTGGACAAAGTGCCACTGCGACCTTGAAAATTAAGTAAAGGTTATCCAAAGTGATTGGTGACTGTATATAATCCCTCAATGTTGGCTGTGACCAAATTTGAGGACATTGAGTTAAAAAGGTTCATGAGATATCTCTTTAACAAATTAAGAGTTTCAAATGTGTTCAAAGTGCCGTTGTGAGTTTGGAAATAATGATAATGTCAACTTAAGTAATTGCTGTCTGCGTAGTCCCTAAATGTAGGATGTGATCAAATTTGAAGACATTTGGTGCAGCAGTAAGATATCAAATGAACAAGAGTTTCAAAAGTGGCAAAAGTGCCCTGGTGACCTTGAAATTAAGGTCAAGGTATCCAAAAGTGACTGGTGTCTACGTAATCCCCCAATGTAATCTGAGACCAAATTTGAACACATTATTATTATTATTATTATTATTGAGTTAGATCGTGCATCAGCTAGTTAGCTCTGGCACGTATCCTCTTTTCCCTCTCTCGGAATAGATCCACAATGCTATTCCATGAATTGTTCTGATTTGTGAGCAGTTCAGTCAAGGTGGCACTTGTGTCAAACGCCCTTGCATGTTGAAGGGCTTGGCAGTCAAAGATGATATGGAGGATTGTTTCCTCCCCAGAATCACACAGTAGGCAAGTTGCATTGGTGGCTAGATTGAATTTGTGTAGAAAGCTTTGGCACGGATAGTGATGCAACTTTATCCGACTGAGGAGGACTTGATCTCTCCGGTTTACGTTTGCATACCGAACATTGCTTGGTTTGGTCTGGATTTGATGATATTGTCGTCCTGTTGACCCTTTGTTCCACTTGTCTACCCATAAATGTTTGGTAGATGATTTCCTGCACCCATTAATGAGGGAATTGTTGCTACTTGTTTGTTGACCGGTCCACAGCTTGCCGCCAACTTGGCCAATACATCTGCCTTTTCGTTCCCTGATGTGCCGACATGGCTAGGAATCCATTGAAGGGTGACCATTTCTTTGTTTGCCGACAGCAATTGATTAATCCTGCTGCAGAGGTGGAAGTACTCAGTTGGTTTGTAGGATGAAAGGGTCTGCAGTGATGACTTTGAGTCAGTGAGGATAACATATTTGGCATCCAGATCATCTGCTGTTGATATAACTTGAAGAGCTCTTTCAATGGCGACTAGCTCTGCTTCCAAGATGGAGCTGGGACGAAGTGGAATAATGGTTTCTTCACCAGTGTGATGAAAAAATATTCCTGCTCCTGCTCGCTCAGCAGAAAGATCAAGAGAACCATCTGTGTATATCTTAGAATAGTCCTGATATTTCTCATGAATGAGTTCTAGAGAGAGTTGGTGCAACCGCTCTGGAATTTCACTTTTAGATGCATTGTCTGGAAGATTCATCTCTATTGAAGGAGGGGACGACATCCATGGTGGTTGGTCATTCATGATGGCTGTACGTTGGAAGTCAGCTTTCTTTTTGCTGGGTAGGACAATGTTCCGTTCCTTCAGTAGTAGCTTTGATCTCTGAAAGAAACTGTTGGGAGCTGGAATATCTTTGATGATACCTGGTGAATCTTTCGGTAGGAAGTGCTGTTTGATGCGTTTGCTTAGGATAGCTGACTCAATATATAGATTCAGAGGGATGATATCTGTTTCTATCTCTAGCGCTGATATTGGCGTTGTCTTCAGGGCACCACAAATCATCCGGAGAGCAGCATTTTGGATTCTTTCTATTTTGTTGATATTACTTGCGCTGCATGAGGACCAAATCTCCATGGCATAGCACATCTTGCTTCGGAGGTAAGCCAGATAGAATGTTCTCAAGGTAGAGAAGTCTGCTCCCCAGTACTGCGAGGCAATGGTTTTCATGATGTTCAACCTCTTAGTACAGGCCTCAACGAGGAGGTCAATGTGCTTTGTCCATGTTAGTGTCGGGTCTAATGTGAGACCAAGGATTTTAGGATGCTTGTTATACTTTATTTCTTGTCCTCCAAGTTTGATGCCCAGATTGTCTAGGGGAAGTAGATGTTTACGTCTTCTTGTAATCACTGTGTATTCTGTCTTCTCCCTTGATACTTTGAGATGCCACACTTGTGCCCATTTGTAAATGGCTTCCATGCACTTGTTGAGAGAACTCACAATGTAGTTAAGATCATGGTGAGTGATCAGGATTGAACCGTCGTCTGCGTAGGTTACCTGTAGACATGGATCTGGTACAAACAGAGGAAGGTCATACATGAGGATGTTAAAGATGGTTGGACTGAGAATGGCGCCTTGAGGTGTACCAGCTCTGATTCTGAACTTTTCTGATTTTGAATTTGCAACCTAGACTTTGATGTATCTCTCATCTAGGAAGCTTCTGATGATCTTGAGCATGCGTCCTGAGATACCTATTGTTGCTGCTTTGGTGATCAAACCTTCCCACCATACCTTGTCAAATGCACCTTCAAGGTCAATAAGTACAACAACAGTGTATTCCTTATTATGTAGGCCTAAATGACATTGCTCAGTGATCTTCATGAGCGCATCGATTGTTCCTGTCTTTGCACGGAAACCACAATGAGAGTGATGAAATATCTTATCACTATGGATTTTCCAGTTTAGTCTCTTGTTGATGAGTCTTTCAAAGAGTTTGCCTAAGCATTATGTCAGTGCTACTGGACGATATGATTTTATTCTTGATTTGTCTTTAGCTGGCTTCGGAAGAGGGATGATTTTGCTAATCTTCCATTCATTTGGGTAGTTTCCCTCTCTCCAAATCTCATTGAAAAGGTTAAGAATCATCTTTTTCCCAGGTGGGGGTAGGTCTGTAAGGATCTGATTGTGAATTCTATCATCACCTGTGGCCGAGTTTTTAAGTTCAGCTAGGGCTAGATTGAGTTCCGAAGTTGTGAAAGGCGGGTCACACTCATCATCCATTTCACAGAGAAGATCCAAGGAATTCTGAGCTAACTCTTCAACACCATTGAATTCCGAGGCAGTTGTTTCATGAGCATCGTTACATTTCTTTCATCACTCTCAGTTATTATTTCGCCTTCCTGTTCTAGGGCTGCTTGTTGTCTGTTGTTGGAGCCATTAATAACCTTAATTTTCTTCCAGATCACATTGGACGGAGTGTTCCGGTTAAGAGATGATACAAATTCTCTGAAACCAGCTCGTTTTGTTTGTACAATTATTTTGGTGACTTTGGCTTGCTGTCTCTTGTAATTTATCATGTCTTTGATGGTCCGAGAGCGCTTGAATTTTCTTCTGAATTGTCTTTTGGTTCTCTTTTCTTTGGCAATTTCAGAATTCCACCATGGGGTTGGGGGGTGCTTGTGCTGTCTTGTGTTTGGATAGCTTTCCTCTGCAGCTTCTATGATGCTGGAAGATACAGCGATGACTTTGTCCTCAAGGCTAATGTCACTCTCTTGGAAGCAGAGTAAGTTGTCAACTGCTTTGTGGTACAGCGCTGATGAGAATAATTCCCTTTTGGCTTTCTTGATGTTCCATCTGGGCTGGAATGTACCTATAGAGGTAGAACCTGGACGTTCCAGGCTTGTAAGTATTGGAAAATGATCACTCTTCAGTGTATCGTCCAGAACCCTCCAATCTGTCTCTCTGGCTTTCACGTCAGGACTTATGATCGTGAGATCCATGGAGTCTGTGTCTCTTGAAGAATGGCTTTGGAACGTGTGTTTTGTTCCATTTAAGATGATGAGATTATGCTCATTTGTCCAGTCCAGAACTTTACAGCCAGATGAGTTTGTTTTGGAACTTCCCCATAAAGTGTGTTTGGCATTGAAGTCACCTACTATCACGGAATGTGTTTGATGGGCTACAGCATCAAGTTCTGTTGTCATTTTGCTGCATCCGTCTCTAGCATAAAGTGATGTTACATTTATGCTGAACTGTTTGTTGAAAGTGACTTTACAGCTGATGTATTCCATTACTGGAGAATAGTAAGTAGTTACTTCAGATACTCCTAGATGGTTTTGAGCTAGGATACATACTCCTCCACCTTCTTTGTTTGGTCTTTCAAAGTTATGGCATGTATATCCCTTGATGATATTTTGGGCATTTGTGTCATTTCTCAGTCTTGTTTCACATATGCAAGCTACATCAACGTTGTTCTCCCACAGCAAAATCTTCAGTTCATCAGTCTTCTTGTTGATGGACTGAGCATTCCATTGTAAGATTCTGATCATAGCTGGTTCTTCTAATTTGAACACATTAGTTGTAATGGTTCATAACATATAAAGTGTTTCAAAAGTGTTTAAAGTGCCATAGTGACCTTGAAAATAAGGTTATGGTCACCAAAACAGTTCATTAGATATGACGTTAAGGTGAAGGTCACCAAAAGTGACTTGTGTCTTCGAAGTCCCTCAATGTTGGTTGTGACCAAATGTGAAGACATTTAGTGCAACTGTTCAAGAGATATTTTGTTAACAAGAGTAACAAATGTGCTCAAAGTGCCGTTGTGACCTTGAAAATAAGGTCATGGTCACCAAAACAGTTCATTAGATATGACGTTAACAAGAATCCGGACGTATGTACGAACATTATAGTAACACAGCTTAAAAAAAACAATGTCTTCCATTCAGCGTATGGCGGGGGACAATAACATAATTCAAACTTAGATTTTGAAATTTCTTTGACTAATTGCTCTTTGTTGCAACACATACCTAACCAAAACTTCAGTGAACCTCTTATCATCTTAAAATGTTTTTTTGATAATAAAATAAATACTACCTTGGGGTACACTTCTTGCTGATTTCTTCCTGTCAAGCCATTGGGTGGAAACTGATCATGGGTTTCTTTTGCTGATATCTGTGGGCTCTGAAATAAATGTAAAGATTATACATTGAACTATAGAAAAACAAAGGGAGTCAGTTTGTTACCTATTTGGACAAGTTTTCACTTTTTGCCCAAATTGCTCATATGACCTCACTGTATATTCAATACAATACGATACTCTAAAAGTATGGGACACACAAATTGAAGTCACTTAACATAAATGAGCAAAATTCGCATATTTGCGTCAAGAAAAGTTGAGCAAGGACAGTTGAACCCTTGAAATGTCAAGTCAGTTTTACGATTTCTATCAACTTGTTAGAGCATTTGTTGTTGTCCTTTTCGTTTTGGACAATTCTGTCAATTAACTGTACACAAACGATTGTTTTAATTGAGGAGTTATTTAGAAGTGAAAGTAAGGCCAATGGAAAACACAACTATGTTTCTGCTATTTGGAACTCAAGAGGTACTCAACCAATGTATCATTACGTGTGATGTTGTGCATGGTTTGAACATAGTTTAAAAAAAATAGCTATTCCATGTGGTATGCAATAAATAGATCACAAAACTTTTGAGTGTTGAATATCAAAAATATTTCAACTCAATATTTTCCTCGTGAATAAATCAAAACAGTTGAAAATATCTTGTTGAAATATTCTTGATATTCAACACTCGCTCATTTTGTAATCTCTATATATTCACGTTATATATAGAATGCTGAAGTTATTCACTGGAAGTTGCTATTTCATTTTGCTGTCTGAGTTTGGAAATGATGTTGATAAAATATACATGTCGCAACGTTATAATTTAACATTTTCTTTTAGTATTTCAAAACCTAAATAAAACTAGATTAGCGTTTGCAGGACACTGCAAAAGCAGAGCAGCCCCGAAACTTGGGGTTTCGCCTTACCCTGTTCTGCCTTCTACAAGCCTCAGCATATTTGGCATTTACTTGTGAACTTGACTTTTGACACTCAAGGTCACGCAATCAATGAATACATTTCATTGAATATAACATAAATGTCACGAATTAAAGTGTTAAAAGTTAAAATAATCCATTTTCTCAATATATGTTGATCTTGCTGTGACCTTGACCTTTGACCTTGAAAGTGAACATGGCATTGTAATTCTAGTTAAAATAAAGCATTTTTGCAAAACCACGCTAAAGTAGTGACCTTGCTGTGACCTTGACCTTGGACAGATTGTAGCGAAAACCTTTTCAAAATTGTTTACTCTTCCAAGGATGATATATACCAAGTTAGAGCTTCATAGCACAAAAACTTTTCAAGTAATCACGTTTACAAGGAATTTTTTAGTGATTTTATAGCTCGTGACCTTGACCTTTGACCTTGAAAGTGAACATGTCATAATGATTCCCTGGAAGTGTTCACATTTAGACGTGTTCATGAGTTCTGAAAAGCCAAATGGGATAAAGTTATACCCAAATTTAGTGCACATTGCAATAACTCATATCTCATGACCTTGACCTTTGACCTTCAAGGTCACACAATCATTGAACACTTTTTATTGAGTATAACAATCATGTATTGATTAAAAGTGTTCATAGTTAAAATTAAGCATTTTCGCTAAAACATGCTAAAGTCATGACCTTGCTGTGACCTTGACCTTTGACGGATTGTAGTCAAAACCTTTTTAAAATGTTGTACTTTTCCAAGGATGATATATACCAAGTTAGAGCTTCATAGCACAAAGACTTTTCAAGTTATCGTGTTTACAAGGAATTCTTAGAGTGATTACATAGCTCGTGAGCTTGACCTTTGACCTTGAAAATGAACGTGTCAAAATCGTTCCCCCGAGGTATGAGTAGTAAGTTATTAATAAGAGTTCTGGAAAGCTTAGTGGAAAAAAGTTATAGCTAGTAGTACGAGTGCGGCGGCGGCAGTGGAAACTTCACAAAAACTGAAAGCAGCCCCGTCCTTAGACGGGGCTGCTAATTATAAACCTCACTAGTCAAGGAGTCTGTACACAAAGTTTTAGCATTCTAGGCCTTCTGGTTCTGGTGAAAATAGTTTTTAAGGATGTGATCGCTGTGACCCAATTTGTTTCAACCTCTACTTCTTTTCAAACATCCCAACCTTTTGATCATAAAAAATAATGGAAACTTTTTATTGTAATTCTATAAAGTATATCAATTGTATCAAAGACATGATAACTATACACAAGTTGCTTAGATTTGAACTTTGAAATTTATCCTTCAGTGTTTGATTATAAATATATAATTCTTACAATGAATCTGGAGGCTGTTGGGACATCTCCCCCGATGGTTTCCATGTCAGCTGTAAACGATGTTAAGCTCATAGTCTTACATTTTCAATGAGACATCGATATCTGGAATAGAATAATTTAGAAAATAGGAACTTGAATGTAGGCAGTGCTCAAACTGTAAAACATTTTGAATCAAGTTATTTTCTTATGACAAGGTGGAGTATATTGGTGAAGAAACTGTCATGCTGGTCTCTTACACAAACGACCCAAGTTTAAATCCTGATGGATACATGAAAAATAGAGCCTGTAGCTCATCAGGCTTCATTTTGATTTTGCTGAAGGTTATGGCCAATGTGGTTGCCCTCTTAGTAGGGGCCACAGGGTCACAAAATCTACAATAATTTCAGGCCTTATGGTTCTGGATAAGCAGATGAAAATAGGTTTTAAGGGCGGTCGTTTTGCGAATTAAATAGATATAAAAGTTATTTGAAGGGTGACATGTGTTGGTAATAAGTTTTGGGGGAAATTTTATAACTGAGAGGTTCTTGTGTATGTGTATGAGATGTCACCAATTTGAAGCGATAATTTTGATGTAACTCGGAAGCGAATCGAGATCGGCAAGATGGATGTGTTTATTTCTTTACTCAATTATATAGAGGGACGGGTCTTTCTTATCTACGTTTTACCTACATTTTATTTACGATATCGGGTTCCTGTGACAGAAGGGGGGACAGTGACACCCCAACTATGTAACGTGCAGTGCAATTAAAACTAAATTTGAAACTATCAAACTTCTTCCAACTTTTGACCACTGTCCCTCGCATTACACCACACCTATCTTTGAACAAATGCTTGGCTGTCTACGGGAAAACATGGGCAATGTCCGGCATTCATTCAAGCTTTGATAGTTTGGGCGAGCTGGTGTCCAGTTTTCGATCAGGTTTCACTGTCCCCTCTTCTATATTCAATATAATAAGTAGAGGTTACGCTAAAATCTTTATTTCTTGACCGATTTCGTTGAGATGTAGGTTTATCTCAACATATGAAAACGATATATGAGTGCAAAAATCCAGGTTTGGAATATTTTTTCTTATATTGTCCACTCCGAGTTTGGAACATCTGTGGTTAAATTAGTATAGCTAAATAATTGTCCCGTTTAATCATAGTTAAACTTAACAGCTTGAATTGAAATCATTTCAGCTTAAAATACAAATTCTGTTTAATTATCTTTTGACTGTTTATGTAATGTCGCCATATTTACCAATGTATGTACAAAAATTTGAAACGTGTTTCATAGAGCACCATATATATATAGATTTCACAACTATGTACATAATTTGATTAAATTCCTATTATTCCTAAAAAAATAGATGAAATATACTGAAACACTTTGAAAACGCAACACCGACTTTGAAAAGACCTAATTAGAAGACAAAACATAAGTTCAAGATAATTTCATTTCATATTCAATTCATTGTCATTTGCACGTTGAAAACGTGTCATGTGGAGACTGTCACATACCCCCTCATCAGCCGTCAATATGTAGTGTGACCTCCCTGTGCATTAGCACAAGTACGGAGACGGCCTGGCATCGACTGCTTGCAGGGCTATGATCAGACCATTACTGTCACGTGGCAACGGTTGACGTTGACGAATTTGACGACCCAGTTCATCGATGGGATTGAGATCTGGAGAGAGAGAGACAACAGGCCAGTTGACAACATTCACCCTGCTTGCTGTAGAAAGTTACGTGTCAAAATGGCAGTGTGGGGTCGAGCATTGTCATGTTGAAACAACAACGGTAACCGCTGACTTCTGTGGCGGTGTAAAAGTGGAATGAGAACTGGCCTTAAAATCAGGTCAACATACTGCTGTGCCGTCAGTGCACCTTGAACAACGATAAGGTCACTCCTAAACCCATTGTTAAGCGCCCCCACACCATCACACTTCCACCCCCGAATCGATCCCGTTCTTGTACACAAGCGTCTTGAAACCGTTCATTTCGACGCCTGTAAACACGTTGTCTGCCATCTGCAAAGGACACACAAAACCTGGATTCATCCGATAATATCCAGCGGTGGAAGATTCGGCGTGGTTGTAGCCGATGTTGCAATGCGAACTGGAGTCTTGCTGCATGGTGACGCTGGGTCATGATGTTACCGTTAAAAGGACATCAACACCTTAGGTATGCTGTTCGAAGTCGACGAATCACTGTCATGGCGTTGATCGGCCTTCCATTTCGCCCTATTGTGTTGCGTGCAGTCGTGGTTGCAGACAGAAACCAGTTGCACTGGTGATTACGCCGTATCTGCCTGTCCTGATGTGGGGTAGTTACAGGAAGTTGACCAGGTCGTGGTCGGTCGCGAACACTGCCAGTCTGAAGGAAACGATGGTGCAGTCGGTTTATCGTCGATGGACTGACCATCTCTGTGACGCCCCCATCTGGAGCATCCTAATAGCTCTCTCCCTCTGATTTTCACTCAACCGTGGCATTACTGAAATTAAGTACAGGCATCTGCTTTCCAATGCCTTTTATCCACCCAGATTCAGGATTTGCACGTGCAAAGCAAGAAACAGATGCCATCCAGGTAACAAGAGAATGACAGTTGTGCTTACGCCCCATTTCCAGAAACATGGCATGGGTTCGAACCCAAAATGTGGCCGATACATGTTGCAACATCTCATACGTGTTTTTATTTACTTTCCTTACACCTTCATCAATGTTTTTTATTTATCTTCAAAAGTTAGTGTTGCGTTTTCAAAGTGTTTCAGTACAAATAACAGGAATTATGAGGTTGCAGCTGAGATGATTCGTTACACATATGCATAAAATCTACTGGGTTTAATTAATTTAAAAGGAAATTAAATTCATGAAAATTTTTTAAAGTGACACAGAGTATCTTTCTTTAAATTTTATTTGGTTTTGATAAGCTACAAAATATCTAATATGCTGATTGAAGTACATATCTCATCACTGGACTTGCAAATATATCCATTTATGCATAATATCTCTAAAATGCTTGATTTTATGGAAAAATCAAGAAAACATCTCAAATACGTTTAATATTCGAAATTATGCATCCAATTGATCTACCTATTAGTTACAATACCTAATAAACACCATCGAATCGAATATATCTTCCTGTCAGCTTGTAAGAAGGTTTCGTTTGGTGACTTTGCGCAAGCCACTCGAGCCACATTGTCCGGTTTTCGATAAAAATTCCGACTTTGAATGGCCGTATTTTCGCTGATTGACTGGCTGTACTGATTGACTTTTCACTTTTATATTACATATAGCACAATTTTGAACACACATTTCATTTGTAAAATTTTAGATTTTCACTTGTCACAAAACTTTCACAAGAAATTTCACATGATCAATAATCAAATTATAAGCACATCATATACTCACTTCATTGAATCCCACTGAAAAGAAATAACACAACTTTATCCACTGAATTTCACTTTCACTATATACAACACATCCACTGAATCCTTTAAGAATCATCTGTTTCCTCTCCTGTCATCCTCGACTCCTCCTCTGTGATCCTCCTCTGTGATCCTAGACTCCTCCTCTGTGGTCCTAGACTCCTCCTATGTGATCCTCGACTCCTCCTCTGTGATCCTAGACTCCTCCTCTGTGATCCTCCTCTGTGGTCCTCGACTCCTCCTCTGTGATCCTAGACTCCTCCTCTGTGATCCTCCTCTGTGGTCCTAGACTCCTCCTCTGTGGTCCTAGACTCCTCCTATGTGATCCTAGACTCCTCCTCTGTGATCCTAGACTCCTCCTCTGTGATCCTAGACTCCTCCTCTGTGGTCCTCGACTCCTCCTCTGTGATCCTAGACTCCTCCTCTGTGATCCTAGACTCCTCCTCTGTGATCCTCCTCTGTGGTCCTAGACTCCTCCTCTGTGGTCCTAGACTCATCCTATGTGATCCTAGACTCCTCCTCTGTGATCCTAGACTCCTCCTCTGTGATCCTAGACTCCTCCTCTGTGATCCTAGACTCCTCCTCTGTGATCCTCCTCTGTGGTCCTAGACTCCTCCTCTGTGGTCCTAGACTCCTCCTATGTGATCCTAGACTCCTCCTCTTCTGTCATCCTAGACTCTTCCTCTGTGATCCTCCTCTGTGATCCTAGACTCCTCCTCTGTGATCCTAGACTCCTCCTCTGTGATCCTAGACTCCTCCTCTGTGATCCTAGACTCCTCCTCTTCTGTCATCCTAGACTCTTCCTCTGCTGTCCCAGACTCCTCCTCGGCTGTTCGATACTCCTCCTCGGCTGTTCTCGTCTCCTCTGTCGCTCTCAATTCCTCTTTCAGCTCCAGATGGCAAAGCTTGGCAGACTTAATCATTGCCTCGAAAACTCCTCCGAAATGAGGACCTCCTGGAGGATTGTAATGCCATCTTGTTCTTTCATTGGCAAGAGAACGCTTCACTGCTGACGAGTCTAAACATGATACCAGATTTTTAAGTTCTTTGGCAGCCCCTACAAAGTTTGTGACATTGTCGCACACAATATCCTCTGGTAGACCTCTACGACTGGCCATCCGATAAAAGTCATAAAGGAATGAGTCAGTGTCCAGACCAAACGCTAGTTCTAGGTGAACAACTTGAGAACAAAGACTTTCCCTCTACCTTGAGTCGTCAGGAAGGGACCTACAAAATCCACTGCAGCTTGCGCAAATGCTCTCAAAGACGGATTAAGCCTTAGCTTTGGAAGTGGAGCCATTATCTGTTGCGCTGGTTTTGCTTTTAACCTTTTACCTCATGCACTGATTCTCCCACTCACGTATCTCTTCACGACCAGAGATAATCCAAAACCTTGCAGAAAGTGCAGCTAAAGTTTGGTTGGTTCCTGCAACATGATTTGCCTTATCATGAAAGTGGTTTACAATCAGCTTTGTGATCCAGTTCTTTCGAGGCAAAATGATTGGATACTTTGCTTCTTGTGAGATATGTTCAGCATGAACAAGGCGACCATCAACACGCATCACTCCATCTTGATCTAATTTTGGTTTTAACCCAATGAGCTTGCTATTTGATGGCAAAGTCTTTGATTTGAGCAGCAAAGAATATTCACTCTGGAACACTTCTTTTTGCATTGCAGACAGAATTCTGCATTCAGCACTTTGTAATTCATCAACAGTCAACTCACCTACAACTCTCTGACGTTTCTTTAAAGAGCAATTCGAAAGGAATCGGAGGACCCAAGCAAAAGTTCTTAGATACCTTTGCCAATCTGAAAATCGCTTTGGATCAAGTTTCCAAGGAGGTTGAGACTCACCCAACATCAATGTGAACATCCTTGGTTTTTGTACGCTTTTCAATTCTAATTGAGAGGAATCTTGAAGTTCACCTGGCACAATTTGCTTTGGCCAAAAAGACAGACCGAGAACTAGAAACTCTGGTCCTGACCACCACAGTCTTTCTGAAACAAGCTTCAAGGCTGTGATACCCCTTGTAAGCAAGTCTGCAGGATTCTCATTTGTAGGAACAAAGAACCACTGTGAAGGACTTGTAGAAGACTGAATTTCACTAACTCTGTTTGCTACGAATGGTTTTAATGTGCGACTATTGTTTCTAATCCATCCAAGAACATTCAAACTGTCAGACCAAAACCTGACTGATTCTATCTGAATTGCTAAAGTCTTTGTAATGGCCGTGGCTAATCTCAACCCAACAACAGCAGCCATGAGTTCAAGATGAGGAATGCTAACTGCTTTTAAAGGTACTACCTTTCCTTTAGCAGCAACGATCACGGAAGTACTGTCACCATTCAGGTAAGTATGCACACAGTATGCTACTGCTCCATAAGCAGTCTCAGATGCATCAACAAATATATGAAGATTGCTTGTAAGAACCTTATCTGCTTTTCTAAGGCATCTTGTCACTTTGACATTTTGAAGTTCAGGAAGTTCAATAAACCACTTGTTTGCTTTTTGTTTCAGATCATCAGGAACGACCACATCCCACTCCATGCCAGCAGTCCACATCTCTTGCAACAATATCTTTGCCCTAATTGTGAAAGGAGAAATACAACCTAAGGGATCAAACAACTTGGCAATTTGACTCAGGAAGATTCTTTTGCTAAGAGTTTTGGAAAACGTGAATACATCTGTTTCAGCCTTCTACATTATTCCAAGAGTCTTCAATGAATGTAAGTTTCCACTGTCTAACTCAAATTCAGACAATCTGTCTTTTACAGGAATGTGTTCAAGAACAGCAACTGAGTTTGACATCCACTTTCTGGCATGCATTCCAGCTCTACCCCAAATTTCAGTTAATTGTCTATACATCTCAATTGCTTCTTCATCATTTTCAACAGAGTCCATGCTGTCATCCATGTATGTGGACTTGTCCACTGTCTCTGATGCAAACGGGAGTTCTTCAGCATGGACTTTTGCATTCTCCTGTGAGACATACTGAGCAAGAAATGGTGAACAGTTGATGCCAAAAACAACGCGAGTGAACTCAAAGACCTCAGGCTGTTCATCTCTGTTCATTGACCTCCAAAGAAACCTGAAGTATTGTCTATCCTGAGGAGATATGCCTATCTGGAGATACATTTCAGCAATGTCACAAACAAGTGCTACTGGATGTTTTCTGAAGCGCAGCAAAACGTCAAACAAGTCCCTCTGAAGCTTAGGGCCTTGGTGTATTACATCATTCAAAGACATGCCCTTGTATCTGGCTGAACCATCAAAAACAATTCTAACCTTTGTTGTTTTTCTGTCTGGTTTGATAACTGGGAAATGTGGCAAATACCACGTGCCTTTGCATTCAATTTCCTCCACGGGAACCTTTTTGATATACCCTTTTTCAAGATGCTGATCAATAACTGTACTATATGCCTCAGCAATAGCCTTATCTTTTGATAGCTTCTTCTCCGTGCTTTGGAGCCTTTGATAAGCCATCTCCCAATTGCTAGAAGGCAAGAACTCTGACTCTGTTTTCCAAGGAATGCCTATCTCATATCTCCCATTTGCCATTGACATTGATTTCTTTGCAGATTCTAAAGCGGACTCATCTTCACCTTTGAAGTTTGGCAGGCTTGAAGTGGAGAACTCCTCTGCCTCCCAAAACCTGTGCATAAGAGAATTCAGCTCTTCATCATTGCTCTTACAAAAGAAAGTACTCGCAAAGTTTGTGTGAGTATTATCACAAGCACCTGCTATTTTCCCTATACATGTCCAACCCAAAGGAGTTAGTCTTGCTATTGGCTCACTTACTCGCCCACAAACATCCTTCTGTGAGAAATGCAACCCTGAATAATCCATACCAATCAAAAGATCAATGGTTGGAGGAGAAGATAGTTCAGGAAATGAAATGTCTTTCAAGTGAGACCATAACTTGCTACACTTTGACCAATCAATAACTTTCAGATCTCCAGTGACCTTGTCTGTGGTCAAAGCTGAAATGTTGATGTCAACAGTACCATTGATATTTTCCAAACCAAATTCAACAGGCATTGTTTCAAACGTTTCAGTCTGATTGTTCAACACGTTTACAGAGATTTGTTGTGTTTTTCCTTGGAGACCAATCTAAATAAATTTAGATCAACAGGTTTAATATTTGGTCATACTGTTGATCTAAGATTGACCAGTGTGAGAGGTCGTCCCGGTGACCTTTCATATGCAAATAACGAATTTGCGATTTGATCAATCAAATTCGACGTCACAAACAGTTTATAGTCGCTATTTCAAGGTGTTTTTCAATTTTCAACGGAAGAAATATATGATGGCTTATGGCCTGTTCTCAATAACAGTGTATACTGTTAAAAATAAATCATGCTTTTGATAATGATAAGAAAATATCAGTAGGTTGATTTTATTTTGGTTGTATGAAACATTTTTAGATTTATGATTGACAAAAAATCACTATTTTTAAAAGTATTTGGATGGAAAGAAAGTAATTAGTATAAACGAGTTTGATAAAAAAAGGAGTTACCTCCCCTTGCATGAGGATTTTCGTAAATATTGACATTTATCATGCTCTAACTTTGTGATTATTATTCGCCACGTTAGTATCTGTGCGATGTGCAATCATCATTTGTCATTGACAACTAGCAAATACGCTAATCATTTTAAAATGAAAAAAATATAATCTATTAATACATCCAAGCAATCGGATTGTTCATCGAAATGGTCGCTCTGCTCCGCTCCGAATGACAGAGCTCCGAACATCATCCATTTCAAAAGATGTGCTGCTGAGTTTTTTTAACTTCCAGCGAGCTAGGGCAACTTTTCTGATTGGCCGAGCGGCTGATTTCAGAGGTCAGCGGGATGACCCGCCTTACGGGCCAATCTTAGATCAACATGGTATGACCAAATATAAAATCTGTTGATCTAAATTTATTTAGATTGCTTGGAGACCTAACTCTGCAGCAACATCTGCATTTATGTAAGACTTTGTACTAGCATCATCTAAGAGTGCATTTATAGTGAGTCGTCTGTTACCCGACTTAACCACCAATGGAACTGTTCTCAATGCTACCAAGTATGATTTGATATTGCTCTCAGAAGGTAATCTAGCAGCATGAGACCTTTCGGTCTGACTATCTGATGTCTGTGAAGATCCACTTCTACTTGAGGATGACTGTTCCCTTTCAACATGCAACAGTTTATTATGGTTACTTTTGCAACCATTCACCCCACATTCTCTGGTAAACCAATAAGATTTGCCACGATGATTTGCACCAAGACAACGAAAGCAAAGTTTGTGCTTCTTAGCTTCATTCAAAACCAAGAATTGTTTGCAATTCCAAATTGCATGTTGATCATGACAGAACTCACAACTAATAGCTCGTCTTGTTTTGATTGAACTGAGACTTTTCAGTGCCAAAATATGTACCCGATTTGCCACTATGTCTAACTAGGTCAGATTTGACATACTTCTGAGAAAACCCATGACAAGTTTCTGAAGCTACCGTTTGGAAATGTGCCTCAAGCAAAACCCACTCACGCAATGTGAGAACAGACTCTTGTTGTTGATACTCATAAACCCAACGCTGATACTTCAACACCATAGACTCAGTCATCTTTTTCTGAAGTTTCAGATACAGGAGTCCATTTCCTAACTCCTCAATCCTATCAGAATCCTGCAAATTTGCTACAGCTACATCTAACATATCTGCAAATCTCTCAAGATCCTTGACTACCCCTGGTCTTATTGGCCTGAAGTTTTCAATTTCTTCCAAATGTAATGCAATCTGTCTACGTGTGCCACCATACTTAGTATCTAAGCGATCAAGTGCAACTTCATAAGCTGCTGCATTGTGACCCAAGCTACTGATTACTTTAAGAGCTTCACCAGACAAGTATTGCCGCAATTGAAGTAGCTTGTATTCTGCTGTGGCAGGGGAGTTGAGACTATACAAGTCATAAATGCAGCTCTCCAACTTGAGTATGATTTAGTATCACCATAGAAGACTGGGATTGACACTGGTTTAAGATGCTTCCACATGTCAGTAGCTTGACTGACTTTTCTAACATACCTAGGCTGGTACACAACTGGAGGGTTCTTTTTAGCGTTATCAACAAATGTAGGATTCTTAATCACATTACCATCTGTGTTGTGAATTACTTTGTCTTTGTGACCTTTGACAGAATAATCATGAGGTACTTTAGGATCTGATTGAGATTTGTCAAGATCAACATCATCGTGCATGTTTTGACCTTCACCTTCTGAAACAATGGCAACCTGTTCCGAACTATCAAAGAGGTGCATCATACCACCTATCAAACTTATAACAGAGCTTTTATCCGATCTGCCATCTTAGTGATTATCTGCATTCGTTTGTGCTGCGTCATATTCAGTTTCCATTTTATCCATTTCTACACTTATTTGTTTGACACTTGTTGCATCATTGCTTGAAGAATATAATTCTGCTAATTTAACCATAATGTCCATTGCACGAAGGCACCTAATTGATCAATCTGGTCTCGAATGGACTGATGAGACGGTCTCTCTTCCTGTTCTATGCTCAAATTAAGTTTGTTTTTTGCCCTTGTAAAGGCAGATTCAGCTTTAGCCTTCTGTTGCTTAAGCTTTGTCAAGCGAGATGTCATGATAACGTTTGCAGTATCAACCTGCTG
Source organism: Steromphala cineraria (assembly GCA_916613615.1). Lineage (NCBI taxonomy): Eukaryota > Metazoa > Mollusca > Gastropoda > Trochida > Trochidae > Steromphala > Steromphala cineraria. The sequence goes on along the minus strand of OU744731.1, from coordinate 4,121,143 downwards.
TTGATGCTCTACTTTCTGCTTAACCTCTGTATCCCCTTCAGGGATTGACTTTGCCTGTCCTGACATGATGTCAGGTGTCTAACTTCTTAGTGAGTGAGTTGGGGTTGAACGTGATGTCTTATTGTAACTCTGTTTTACGCCAATGTTACCCACCGTGTCTAACTTGTGATCTAACCACGCTCTTCTACCAAATGTTCGGCAGGGATAACAAAGGCGTGACTAACTTATAATACAAGTTTTATTTACAATACTATTTACACAGTTACATATTATTGCATGTTTTCTTTTTCTACTAATTCACTAATGTTATATATTTACTTACTGTGTTATACTTGTTTTTGGAATCTAAGTTTTAAACAAGTGTCTAATTCTAATAGCTACTCATTGAAAAGAGAAGATGACACCCTGTCAAGACATGAAAGGCCTAAGTGACAAGTCAAAGCATTCATGCAAACATGGCGGCGATTAGTTTTCCGCGAAGCAGTGTGCGTTCGTGTGTGCTGTTCATCGAACAGAAACATCAAATGAAATATAGAATATGAAATTTTCATAATCTTCAAACCACTTACTTTGTTATGAAAACATAAATCCAATCACAAGCCAATGATTAATTTTGGAATTGAATGGAATCACTTGGCCAAGTAAACACAACTATCAAATGTAGGTTCAATACAATATATATACTTTTTTATTTTCGGCACTTTTTCCTCGGCCCTTATGACCAGATCCCCTCCGTATTGCACGACTCTGTACCTAAGGCTAAACAGGAAGCGAGAAGTACAGCACTGTACACATTGAATATTGTTTGATTATAAACAAGGCTATTGAAAATTAGCAGTTGTAATCTTTGAAATAAGACTCTTACCTACAACAGAAAGGATTTACAATGTTGATGTCAACATGGAACCTATAATTCAACACGGAACTTGATCCCATTTTCTTCTCCACATCGAAAGTACGGGGAATTTTCATTGGGAATTCCCATTCTTAAAATAGACACGCAATCGCATAACTTCGGTATTGTTCGGCTTTATCTTAAATACCGGAGAAAATCTAATGTTCCGTAAACTAAAAGCTTATTTGAAACGCACAGTGTTAGTAATTATTACTCGAGCCGAAACAAATCATCTTTTATTCTTTTTATACATAACATTGAAACAACAGCTTAGGGGTGAACTTGGAAAGATATCAAGTTACATTTATCTTAGAAATATTCATATTTAGCCAAAATTGAATAGGCCTACATGATAATCGTAGACCATTTCAACTTGTCAAATACAGAGGAAACTTATTAGTCTTTGAATAGCAATTGACAGGTTAACCAGAATGGGATCTATTGGGATCTATTGGGAGGTAGTGTTGCAAGTAGAATATTTGTAAATAATATATGTTATTTACGTCCTTCTGAATAAAGGTAAAATTTGGTTTTATACAAGCCGTGTCGGGTGATGAATACCTGTGTCTTTAGCACTTTATGACGTCATAGGATATTTAAAGAATGAGTCATCTTTTAGGGGATAGCGTCCCCTCCCCGCGACGGTAAGTAGAGGAACCGAATGAGTCATCGCTTCCGAGGGGTGCGGCATAATTGTTTAGCGTCCCTAATCGGCGGTCTGGAAAATCGATAAACGTCTTTGGATTGGAATTGAACGTCTTTTTCATTAAAAGGTGATATTGACGACGAAGGGGTATTTTTCTAAATTATTTTACAAAGAATGGGTGGATGAAATTGAAAACAGGTCACATACGACTAAGAAAAGTTAATCAAAGATCTAAAGCGGTAAAGATGAAATTAATTTTAGAATTTTTGAATTGCGTGTGCTGGGGATTTTATAAATGGTAAATAAATTGTGTATATCGTCGTGAGATATGGTACCCGAAATAGATAAAGATATTGCGTACTGGATATGACATTTTATTATTATGACACGAGAGTAAAATTTAACGAGTCGAGGTAAAAAGCTTTAGGGTTGTATTTGAAATGTAATTGTAGTTGAATAATCGCGATTGAATCATGGTAAACACAAATGATTTGCCCATCAAATAATTGGCGATATGAATGATTCCTTTGGACGATAAACAAGAACAAAATATAATATATCTCGTCTATATATGTATTCTATCTATGTATTTTCTTTATGTATAAACGTTTTTTAATTCGTTGGTAAATGATTAATTTCATATCAGTGCGTAATCTTTGGAAATAATCTTTATATAGGTATGAAAGGAATATGATTTTATACATCGATCGTCTATGTATTCCATCTATATATTTCTTTACGTATAAGCGTTTTCTTAATTCGTTGGTAAATGCTTAATTTCATATTCGTGCGTAATCTTTATATAGATATGAAAGGAATATAATTGTTTAACCGTTTCATTCGAGATTTCATATAGCCGTTCGTTGTCGTCTCAAATGATCAGCAAAGATTAACACTAATTAAGAATCTCCAACGGCTGATAGTTTTTGAAATGTTTTAACGAAAAGAATTCGTTCCGTTCAAAGTACTATATAGACACCACGAGTTTATAGACGGTTAATTTCTATAGGAATAGCTATGACGTCACGGTATTCTTCGATTATAAAAGATCGGCTGTATTAGTACTGGATCATTTTCGCTACGACCATGGACGTGTGTGGAAGAGACTTGTGTACCGACTCAGCGGGAAGTATGCAGTCCGCGTCTCCTCAAAAGTACAGTAAGTACGAAGATCGACTGTTATCTTTTGACAAGTGGCCGATACAAATGAAACAGAAACCTTCAGAGATGGCATGTGCCGGACTGGTGTATACCAATTGGGGAGATAAAGTGTATTGTTTTTCTTGCCACATTCGCCTGAAAGACTGGAAAACGAACGACGATCCTTGGGAAGAGCACGAAAAATGGTCACCATCCTGTCATTACGTTAACATGGTGGGATTGCATCATCAACGCCCCAAGCCTCGGATAGGATATGGATTTTATAACGGACCGACGACTTTCGCATTCGAGAAAGGCAGTACTTCTCAACAAAACTAAGGTTGAAGAGTGACGTCATCAATTTTACGTTATAAATGTATCCAATAGAATAGGGAGGGACCATAACGTTAACATACGCGACCAATCGGTGAACGCTAACTATTCCCTATATAGGGAGGAAAGACTCTCAGCTCTTCATTCCACGGAGAGCATGGACTAACGACGTCAGGACTCTTACACCGTCAAATCTCAGAACGATGGCTATGGCTAACCAGATGGGCCCAGAAGTAAATGCGTCTGTTGGAAAGTGCCGACTAGATATTGGACAGAATGCGTACGTCATGGCCAAGGAATGGCAGGGACAAACGTTGATCCACGTCAGGGAGTACACCCCTGGTTTGGAAGGGAAAGTTTATCCCACGCGTAAGGGCATTGCCTTGCAGCTGAGACAGTGGATCGAGTTGGAATCGAAAAGGAGCGTTGTTGACGAAACAGTTCAACATTTGAAAGAGGGAAAAGAGGATAAGCTATGCGGACATTTGGGTGCCAATGCGTACGTTAGCGTCAACGAGAAGTTCGCCGGCGTAGATCTCCGTAAATGGTGGTGGTGTGATGAGGCTTCGGAGATGAAACCGTCAAAGAAAGGCATCTTTCTTCGTTTACATCAGTGGGAGAGACTGAAGTACGCTATGGACGTCATGGCTGACTTTGTTCCAGAATTAAAAGACACGATACCTTGTGCTATGCGGGGAGACCATCAAAACCAACTCGGTTTCTTAGCGTGTACTTTCTGTAATCCAAACGGATGTCACTTTTGGCAGTCCTACTGATGTTTCACCGATTGGTTTGTCGTGTAAATAAAATGTTGAATTCGATATTTAGTTCGTGGTTGTATTTGGTTCAAATAGAGTAAGCGTAGTATGGAAGAATCATTTGGCTTCGAGATTGTACATCGGGAAGAGTATTTGAAGAAAATTTATAAGTTAGAAAAAGGGTTTAATTCATCAACTCATGAGTGTTACATCTGTTGACTATATTGAATTATTTTCATTGGTGAATAGTGTAAATTAGAATATAATATAAAATGTTTGTACGAGTTCAAGACATATAAAGGTTTTTTGTCCCGGACATGTCCTAGTTCAACAGGTTAAGGGTTATCATTATTATTATTGCTTAAACAAATTTAAACTTTGTCAAAATGTTTGATTTATGATAAAAGTTTTCTACCTCATTCAGTTTGTAAATTGCAGAACTTTTAGCTTTAATATCTCTTATACCATTTCAGGTTCGCAATAAAATAATTACAATTATGTTCAATACCATTCATCCTTTTTGGAGGTAACAGTAATATTTTGTTTAAATTTCGTTTAGTATATCATGAATATAAATATAGGGTGGTCCGTTTCTCGTAAAGACGATAGTTCATTTCCTTTACGCAGAGTTTTATTCTCAACGAGTAGGATGAATGAAATAACCCGATACGAGAGTCGCTAAGGGTCCCGCACCACCCTAACTAGCTAGCTACTCATTGTAACGCTGTTAATGAATGGGGAAAATACGATACGAGTATGCGAGACTCCTAGACAATACACAGTCACGGCTGGTCCCTTTGCCCGTAAGACAGTTGGGCGTTCACTCGCGCTGTAGTGAATGAAAAAATCTATAAGTCACTCTGCGTTTCCCACCCGAAACGTACAGTTTCACAAAATGATTGAAATAGCAGTCCAAACGAATGAATAAGATTTAACTAATGACGACCATATCGTGAATAACTATTTTTCAAGGGCGTCGATACTCTCAGTAGTTTAAAATGTAGGGGAGACCGGGGATGGTTGTAACAATATTTACTGTTTGTTTATTTATGAAGTAGGTTTTCTGGATAATTCCAACTACAATACTCAAAGAAGGACTTTCGACATTGGCCTTTCCAAAGATACATGCAACTCACGCACATGCCTATTCATATCTGAGTGAGAAGGCAATACTCTAACTAACATTGATGTAACAACTTACCCCACTGTTGGGGTAGGTTGATACAATGCTTGGGGCTGGTTGTAACATGAATACAAATGATAATGATTCATATCAAAGGGACATTTATTAAACATAACAGTACAAGAAAACAAACACAAAACTTCAGCATGAAACAATTAGCACATACATTTCGGCTTCCTGTCCTATCTTGGATTTGAAATAGTCGACTTACAAAACACGCCCAGTAATGTTTCCAGGGGAAAACGAGAATGAAATCATGGCTATGAGGTTGTAGTTCTATACATTCAATGTTTAGATTCCCAAGAATCACGACAGAAAGGTCGATCAGTAGATGTGGTCAGAGTCATCAGAGTCACAATGCTGACAAAAAAGGGCTTGTTTTTGTTGTGCATTTGTCATGCGCCCATTTTCCACAGTCCACAAACCGTTACCACACCTCCCCAGGCCATGATGCCAATTGTTAGAATATAGCTCGACACAAACCAAACAATAGTACTCTTCATCTGATGAATTGATTTATTACTGCATTATTTAGTTTAGATACATTGTATTTCAACTGTAACTATCTATTTTCATTTTCCTTACTTCACCATATACAATGTATCCCCCCCCCCCCCCCCCCCCAAAAAAAAACGTGCTACTGCCCCTTTAATAAACTTATTGTGTTGGTGTTTTCTTTCGAAATAGGAATAGAGCTATTTGGAGAATATATATCAGTCTCACATCACCATAAAAATATTGGCGGTGAAATATATAATATATTCCCATACTACATGCTGTGATAGGTTGTAACACTGTTACAACCTATCCAAGTTCGAATGTTACAACCTGCCCCAAACCACGTGACCATACTTTAACGCCCGCCATGAATTCTGAGAAGGTCAAAGAACAAGTACGGCGAATTTGAACGTGAGGGGGTTGGTGTTGTTTTCCACAGATATCTAACTTCAGCAATCATAATGGATACACAGATTTTAACTGACATTATTCAAAATCAGTAAAATTTACTCTTGTGGTCATAAAATAATATTGTCTTCGTTAGAGACGGGCCGTCAATCGTGACGTTGTTCAGGTTTTCATGGAGAAAGAGACCCCTGGTGGCTATGTGCAGATCTCTCTGTGACGTTTTGGGATGAAAATGTTAAGAGTTATTCGCCTTGTTACAACCTGCCCGTGTTACAACCAACCCCGGTCTCCCCTATATACGATCAAGCCACGATAGTATATGGTCATCGATAATCCTTATCCCACAGTATATAGGGACGGTAGCAGAACGGAACAGAATTTCAATTCTTATAAACCATACAAAATGATATAGAGAACATTCATTGACATTATCAAAATTAAAATGTCTAGTTTAGAAGATTTTCGCAAGAAGTAATCCGTTTAAATAAGCGAGACAAATATATGAGTATCAAATCGTAACAATCTTAAGTCTATATAAACTCGTTCAACGCTGATTCGTTGATCCGTTGATTCAGTTTCCGAATACCAATTTGTTGTAAAGGATTATATAGTTGATTACAACTATTTCTGATTCTTTATACCTTTATCTATACAGATAATTGGTATATAATGAAATCGTTATTGGTACAGGTTGGGGATGTTGAACATGGTGACAATAAAATAAGAGTATAAAGGGATGTACACTTAAAATTTCGTCATAGATTACTGATCAAATTATTCATTAATCTCATCAAATTCGTTCGGGCAATCCCCTTGACAAGTGAGCAACATCGTGAGAGGATCGTTGAACTCGAATGTCAATGGATTGGCACAGGATTGAGTGCGTCAGTACTTTGTAATTTCAATAAATATTATTGTAATGTCTCACTTTATGTATCAGGAGTTTTTGGATTGTAATCAATTGAAATTTTACATTTTGTACAATTCTAACGAAGATGTGTATCCATGTATTACGCTGTAAGCAATTAACCAGACGTCTAAAATAATGCAACAAATAGATGTTCAAATATCAAATAATGGTAGAGAGTTGTTTGCAAAAGAATGATTTCATTTTAACTAATAAAGCGTAATCGATTATGTGGTGTAATTTTAGAACCGATAACCGATTTTTTTTTGACGTAGAGTCACGGCCTAAAGATTATGTGTCGTGAGTCGTATGATTTCTGACTTTTCAAAAGATATATGAATGCGTCTACCCGTCTGGTGTTATTGTTTATTCAATATTCGCAAACTATAAAATCAACTTTTGCTGAGTATGAAAAGCAGCTTCCGAGAATCCTTTGTTAAATTTACGCTGTTAAACACTCACGGTAAGAAGGGCTCGTGAGCCTCGTGAGCCTCGTGAGCCGGTGATATTATTCTACTTGATTTGGGTCACGTAGCGTAAACCGACCGTACGCTAAGTTTGAAATGGCTGGTGATATGGTGATATTTCATTTCATCGGACTTTGCAGCGACTGGCGTACATTCGGGTTTTTTTTTAAATGACCGGCGAAAGGGTTCGTAATCAAATTGAAATTGTTTATATCAATCAAAACACGATTGATTAATTTGAAAGATGACGTTTTCTATGTTGACAAAGATTTCATATTGTCTCACGTTTTTATTATATAAATCTTGGCTTGTTTGAGGACAAAAATATTTTTATTTTTATTTAGTTGTCGATGGTACGAAACCAATTTTGATTACGAATCACTGCGGTTTACATGCTGTATAAAATATTACCAAAATTATATTGTTAAGGATTTTTGTTATATTCAGATACCATGTTGATTATTTTCCAAATCTATTTCTGCAAAACATTACGTAAAGAAAATAAAAGGGAATTATGATATATCATTATTATTATAAACAACCAGTATAAGGAATGGTGTTTTAAATAATATTAAAGATCTATCAACTTGGCAGTAAGGAATACAAAATAATATTGTACTCGCAAAATTTCTTTATATCATCGAGTGTTTTATATCTAAGTTGCGATGATGTAGCTGAATAATGCATATTTGTTTAGAGCTTTCTTCTGATTATATCTTTTGAGTACATAGAATTATCCAACTATTTTAACTATGATTTGTTTTATTCAATTGAATAGAAGGGTATGATTTTAATAATAAAATTGCACAAATTATCACAATTATCTTAACCTTTCGAAAAAAATTAATTAAAATACTAGATTTACGTAATTTATGTATGTTTTACATTGAATATTTCCTTTTATATATTTTGAAAATAATACAATGATTCAAACACGTTCGTGACAACAATTATTTTTCCCTTTTCAAAAAGAGACTTTTTTAAAATCCCCAGATTGAATGCGAAAGAGTACCAGATTTTAAAAAAATGAACCCACTTATAGTTATAATCTGAGAAAATAAAATGTCATTAAAGATATAATTTCTTCTTTTTGGAAAGATATAAAATCATGATTTGCAAAAGTCTTAGTGATAAATAGTATTATACATCAGGAAAATAATTGACATGCACGTTTTTGTATCAAATTTCAACAAACGTTTTCTACTTGGAAAGTGTTAATTTTAGTTAAAAAAAGGAGTATATATATATACGGCAACGTAATAATAATAATAACACTTATTGTGGGTAAACATTAAGTACCACGTTTTAATAAGAAAAAATACAACGCACACGACGAGATATTATACTCTTTCTCGTTTTCATTCATTTCACATTCATTGTGTTTTCTGTGCTTTTTTGTTTGTTTGTTTTTTAGATAATTCATATCGTTAATAATACTTGACAAAACCTCATATTAGTCGTAGTTGTCGTTGAACATATAAGCTGTCCGACGACCTTGTCGTTCTGTTGGCACAACAACGTTTTCGTTAACAAAGTGCGCAGCGCACACATTCAACAAATCTTGTCAAATCGTGAAAACTCCAAAATCATGAACAAAATCTGATATTCTTTTTGAAGTTTAGATGTAACAAAACATATTTGTGTCAAGCAGTTGTCAATGTATTACGCTGCAGAGTCAAACTTGATTTTTTGAAAGGTGCCCTCTGTCACTTTAAGAAAATTTGCTTAAAATGTAATCATTTGTATAACAATGCCTCTAAGGTTGAAAACAACACGAAATGGGATCCTTGTTTTTTCGTTATTAACGGATCCGACCAAAGAAATACACAATTTTTATATTTTGACTTTACAGATGCAATGTGTTCGTGCCAGAAAGCGAATGCACCAATATTTTCATCGCCTCCTTCACGACCTGTCACGCATAAGGCCCTCAAAGGCCCTGTTGCTATTCGGTTATCCATTCGCCGATTTTCATTGGTTCGATCCCTATCACGTGACTGTGACGTATCAAGTATCACCCTACTTATTGTCGAGGGGTACAAAGTCTCCTGTCCACTAGAGGGATACATTAAGTTTGATATCATGAGTCGAAAGAAGGTGAAAACGGTTAAGATGTTTCGAGGCAGAAAGGTGCATACCTTTGAAGGTGTAAAGTTTTTGAAACGTTCAGATGGTTGGGACTCTTATGGTCATTCCGAAAAATTATCAAATGGACGTTATTACGTTTCTTTGGAAAACTATGAAAAAGGGAGGACTCCTTATTTGTGGTCACAGCTAAGACGACATGCCCGTCGGTTTGCTTCAAAGACCATACGACATCTCAAGAACTGGAAGTGTGTGATTCGACAAGCCCAGCATCGTGAAAGACTAGATCAACTTATCATCTCCTTGAGACTCCATAGCTATGGAAAGAGATTGAAGCAATCAGAACTCTACCAAAGCGCAAGGGAAACTATGAGGAAAAGACGTACTTGTCCTACTTGTCAAGTTGAGGGTATGGTTGAGAGGTTTGAAAGCCGCTCATGTGAATGCAGCACTTGTGAAAATTGGTTTGGATGTGGTCGAGAACCTTCTAAAATACCTATCTTTCGGTGTTTAAAGTGTGGTCATACAAGTACGGGGAGCAGATACCAACCCTATTATCTATACAAGCACGACAAGTTCAACTGAGCTCTATATACATCGTGTGACATCTACTTTGAGTTCATTACCAGCATAGTCTGTTTACGGATCAGTTGTCACTTGGTGTTACTGAAGCTAAACTTACCATGGATGGGAAATTATACAGAGCCATCGTATGATCGTCATGGCCCTCGAAGGCCTTCATAAGACCATCAAAAAGCCCTCAAGGCCAAGGGGCTCTCTCTCTACCATCGAAACAACCAAATAGCTTTTTGTAACGCACATCGATCCCCTTGGGAAAAGTTAACGCCTTCATAAGTTTTATTTTAATCAATGTCTCAATCCCAATTTATTAATATTTTAATTATTAATAAGTTTTTTATAACATCCTCACCATTGATATGATGGAATTCGTCATAATTTTCAACCCTAGCAAAAACCGAATATTAAGTTGCGCTTGAAGAAAATCATTTTAGCGCAGCACCACTAAGTTTCATAGTTTGTAAAGAACTTAAAGATATCCTTTTAACCATATTAGATGAGCTAGAACTGTATGAAAGATTGATACGGAACAAGAACCGGAGGAACTGTGACCTTCACACTTGTGGATAATGTGATGTTAACATTTGACAAAAGACAAAAAAGTCTAAATCTACAACATAAAGACTGTGCGATTATTACTATTTTGGATATCAGTGACATTAAAGAACATGATAAATTTGTAAAGAATTCGAACAGTAAACAGAAAATGAATAATTTCTTTGACATTATTTGTGCAAAATTGCAAATGAATAAAGCTCACACAGTGGTACGTTGCTACCTGTTCACACCTGAAAGGTGGGTTATAACACAGAGTGGTTTATAGAGCGATAGAGCACCAATTAATACCATATAATTTCTAAACTATTTGTAGTTTCCTAATGAAAATGCATAGTTAATGGATGTTCATTGATAATTTTATGTTCGGTCTTTCTGTCCTGAGCAGTTAAGGAATTATATAACCTACAGCTTAATATTTTCATTATATATTATCAGTTATATTTACAAACTACCTTTTGAATACTGAAAGGCCCTCAAATGGCCCTCAAAGGCCCTCAAATGGCCCTCAAAGGCCTTCAAATGGCCCGCAAAAGGCCCTCAAAGGCCCTCAAATGGCACTAAAAGACCATCAGAGTCCCTCAATTGGCCCTCAAAAGGCACTCAAAGACCTTCAAATGGCCCTCAAAGATCCTCAAAGGCCCTCAAATGGCCCGCAAAAGGCCCTCAAAGGCCTTCAAATGGCCCCCAAAGGCCCTCAAATTGCACTAAAAGACCCTCAGACACCCTCAATTGGTCCTCAAAAGGCCCTCAAAGACCTTCAAATGGCCCTCAAATGGCCCTCAAAAGGCCCTCAAAGGCCCTCAAAGGCCCGGGGCCACTCATTTCAGCGTCAAAAGGCTCGGGGCCACTCTCCCAAAGGCCCGGGGCCACTCATTTCAGCGTCAAAAGGCCCGGGGCCACTCATTTCAGCGTCAAAAGGCCCGGGGCCACTCTCCCAAAGGCCCGGGGCCACTCATTTCAGCGTCAAAAGGCCCGGGGCCACTCTCCCAAAGGCCCGGGGCCACTCATTTCAGCGTCGAATGGCCCTCAAAGGCCCTCAAAAGGCCCGGGCCACTCTCCAAAAGGCCCGGGGCCACCGTCCGAAAGGCCCGGGGCCACTCTCCAAAAGGCCCGGGGCCACTCTCCAAAAGGCCCGGGGCCACCGTCCGAAAGGCCCGGGGTCACTCTCCAAAAGGCCCGGGGCCACTCTCCAAAAGGCCCGGGGCCTTTTGAGGGCCTTTTGACGCTGAAATGAGTGGCCCCGGGCCTTTTGAGTGCCTTTGAGGGCCATTTGACGCTGAAATGAGTGGCCCCGGGCCTTTGGGAGAGTGGCCCCGAGCCTTTTGACGCTGAAATGAGTGGCCCCGGGCCTTTGGGAGAGTGGCCCCGGGCCTTTTGACGCTGAAATGAGTGGCCCCGGGCCTTTGGGAGAGTGGCCCCGGGCCTTTTGACGCTGAAATGAGTGGCCCCGGGCCTTTTGAGGGCCTTTGAGGGCCATTTGACGCTGAAATGAGTGGCCCCGGGCCTTTGAGGGCCTTTGAGGGCCTTTTGAGGGCCATTTGAGGGCCATTTGAAGGTCTTTGAGTGCCTTTTGAGGGCCAATTGAGGGACTCTGATGGTCTTTTAGTGCCATTTGAGGGCCTTTGAGGGCCTTTTGCGGGCCATTTGAGGGCCTTTTGAGGGTCTTTGAGGGCCATTTGAGGGCCTTTGAGGGCCATTTGAGGGCCTTTCAGTATTCAAAAGGTAGTTTGTAAATATAACTGATAATATATAATGAAAATATTAAGCTGTAGGTTATATAATTCCTTAACTGCTCAGGACAGAAAGACCGAACATAAAATTATCAATGAACATCTGTTAACTATGCATTTTCATTAGGAAACTACAAATAGTTTAGAAATTATATGGTATTAATTGGTGCTCTATCGCTCTATAAACCACTCTGTGTTATAACCCACCTTTCAGGTGTGAACAGGTAGCAACGTACCACTGTGTGAGCTTTATTCATTTGCAATTTTGCACAAATAATGTCAAAGAAATTATTCATTTTCTGTTTACTGTTCGAATTCTTTACAAATTTATCATGTTCTTTAATGTCACTGATATCCAAAATAGTAATAATCGCACAGTCTTTATGTTGTAGATTTAGACTTTTTTGTCTTTTGTCAAATGTTAACATCACATTATCCACAAGTGTGAAGGTCACAGTTCCTCCGGTTCTTGTTCCGTATAAATCTTTCATACAGTTCTAGCTCATCTAATATGGTTAAAAGGATATCTTTAAGTTCTTTACAAACTATGAAACTTAGTGGTGCTGCGCTAAAATGATTTTCTTCAAGCGCAACTTAATATTCGGTTTTTGCTAGGGTTGAAAATTATGACGAATTCCATCATATCAATGGTGAGGATGTTATAAAAAACTTATTAATAATTAAAATATTAATAAATTGGGATTGAGACATTGATGAAAATAAAACTTATGAAGGCGTTAACTTTTCCCAAGGGGATCGATGTGCGTTACAAAAAGCTATTTGGTTGTTTCGATGGTAGAGAGAGAGAGCCCCTTGGCCTTGAGGGCTTTTTGATGGTCTTATGAGGGCCTTCGAGGGCCATGACGATCATACGATGGCTCTGTATAATTTCCCATCCATGGTAAGTTTAGCTTCAGTAACACCAAGTGACAACTGATCCGTAAATAGACTATGCTGGTAATGAACTCAAAGTAGATGTCACACGATGTATATAGAGCTCAGTTGAACTTGTCGTGCTTGTATAGATAATAGGGTTGGTATCTGCTCCCCGTACTTGTATGACCACACTTTAAACACCGAAAGATAGGTATTTTAGAAGGTTCTCGACCACATCCAAACCAATTTTCACAAGTGCTGCATTCACATGAGCGGCTTTCAAACCTCTCAACCATACCCTCAACTTGACAAGTAGGACAAGTACGTCTTTTCCTCATAGTTTCCCTTGCGCTTTGGTAGAGTTCTGATTGCTTCAATCTCTTTCCATAGCTATGGAGTCTCAAGGAGATGATAAGTTGATCTAGTCTTTCACGATGCTGGGCTTGTCGAATCACACACTTCCAGTTCTTGAGATGTCGTATGGTCTTTGAAGCAAACCGACGGGCATGTCGTCTTAGCTGTGACCACAAATAAGGAGTCCTCCCTTTTTCATAGTTTTCCAAAGAAACGTAATAACGTCCATTTGATAATTTTTCGGAATGACCATAAGAGTCCCAACCATCTGAACGTTTCAAAAACTTTACACCTTCAAAGGTATGCACCTTTCTGCCTCGAAACATCTTAACCGTTTTCACCTTCTTTCGACTCATGATATCAAACTTAATGTATCCCTCTAGTGGACAGGAGACTTTGTACCCCTCGACAATAAGTAGGGTGATACTTGATACGTCACAGTCACGTGATAGGGATCGAACCAATGAAAATCGGCGAATGGATAACCGAATAGCAACAGGGCCTTTGAGGGCCTTATGCGTGACAGGTCGTGAAGGAGGCGATGAAAATATTGGTGCATTCGCTTTCTGGCACGAACACATTGCATCTGTAAAGTCAAAATATAAAAATTGTGTATTTCTTTGGTCGGATCCGTTAATAACGAAAAAAAAAGGATCCCATTTCGTGTTGTTTTCAACCTTAGAGGCATTGTTATACAAATGATTACATTTTAAGCAAATTTTCTTAAAGTGACAGAGGGCACCTTTCAAAAAATCAAGTTTGACTCTGCAGCGTAATACATTGACAACTGCTTGACACAAATATGTTTTGTTACATCTAAACTTCAAAAAGAATATCAGATTTTGTTCATGATTTTGGAGTTTTCACGATTTGACAAGATTTGTTGAATGTGTGCGCTGCGCACTTTGTTAACGAAAACGTTGTTGTGCCAACAGAACGACAAGGTCGTCGGACAGCTTATATGTTCAACAAGCAACTACGACTAATATGAGGTTTTGTCAAGTATTATTAACGATATGAATTATCTAAAAAACAAACAAACAAAAAAGCACAGAAAACACAATGAATGTGAAATGAATGAAAACGAGAAAGAGTATAATATCTCGTCGTGTGCGTTGTATTTTTTCTTATTAAAACGTGGTACTTAATGTTTACCCACAATAAGTGTTATTATTATTATTACGTTGCCGTATATATATATACTCCTTTTTTTTATCTAAAATTAACACTTTCCAAGTAGAAAACGTTTGTTGAAATTTGATACAAAAACGTGCATGTCAATTATTTTCCTGATGTATAATACTATTTATCACTAAGACTTTTGCAAATCATGATTTTATATCTTTCCAAAAAGAAGAAATTATATCTTTAATGACATTTTATTTTCTCAGATTATAACTATAAGTGGGTTAATTTTTTTAAAATCTGGTACTCTTTCGCATTCAATCTGGGGATTTTAAAAAAGTCTCTTTTTGAAAAGGGAAAAATAATTGTTGTCACGAACGTGTTTGAATCATTGTATTATTTTCAAAATATATAAAAGGAAATATTCAATGTAAAACATACATAAATTACGTAAATCTAGTATTTTAATTAAATTTTTTCGAAAGGTTAAGATAATTGTGATAATTTGTGCAATTTTATTATTAAAATCATACCCTTCTATTCAATTGAATAAAACAAATCATAGTTAAAATAGTTGGATAATTCTATGTACTCAAAAGATATAATCAGAAGAAAGCTCTAAACAAATATGCATTATTCAGCTACATCATCGCAACTTAGATATAAAACACTCGATGATATAAAGAAATTTTGCGAGTACAATATTATTTTGTATTCCTTACTGCCAAGTTGATAGATCTTTAATATTATTTAAAACACCATTCCTTATACTGGTTGTTTATAATAATAATGATATATCATAATTCCCTTTTATTTTCTTTACGTAATGTTTTGCAGAAATAGATTTGGAAAATAATCAACATGGTATCTGAATATAACAAAAATCCTTAACAATATAATTTTGGTAATATTTTATACAGCATGTAAACCGCAGTGATTCGTAATCAAAATTGGTTTCGTACCATCGACAACTAAATAAAAATAAAAATATTTTTGTCCTCAAACAAGCCAAGATTTATATAATAAAAACGTGAGACAATATGAAATCTTTGTCAACATAGAAAACGTCATCTTTCAAATTAATCAATCGTGTTTTGATTGATATAAACAATTTCAATTTGATTACGAACCCTTTCGCCGGTCATTTAAAAAAAAAACCGAATGTACGCCAGTCGCTGCAAAGTCCGATGAAATGAAATATCACCATATCACCAGCCATTTCAAACTTAGCGTACGGTCGGTTTACGCTACGTGACCCAAATCAAGTAGAATAATATCACCGGCTCACGAGGCTCACGAGGCTCACGAGCCCTTCTTACCGTGAGTATTTAACAGCGTAAATTTAACAAAGGATTCTCGGAAGCTGCTTTTCATACTCAGCAAAAGTTGATTTTATAGTTTGCGAATATTGAATAAACAATAACACCAGACGGGTAGACGCATTCATATATCTTTTGAAAAGTCAGAAATCATACGACTCACGACATATAATCTTTAGGCCGTGACTCTACGTAAAAAAAAAATCGGTTATCGGTTCTAAAATTACACCACATAATCGATTACGCTTTATTAGTTAAAATGAAATCATTCTTTTGCAAACAACTCTCTACCATTATTTGATATTTGAACATCTATTTATTGCATTATTTTAGACGTCTGTTTAATTGCTTACAGCGTAATACATGGATACACATCTTCGTTAGAATTGTACAAAATGTAAAATTTCAATTGATTACAATCCAAAAACTCCTGATACATAAAGTGAGACATTACAATAATATTTACTGAAATTACAAAGTACTGACGCACTCAATCCTGTGCCAATCCATTGACATTCGAGTTCAACGATCCTCTCACGATGTTGCTCACTTGTCAAGGGGATTGCCCGAACGAATTTGATGAGATTAATGAATAATTTGATCAGTAATCTATGACGAAATTTTAAGTGTACATCCCTTTATACTCTTATTTTATTGTCACCATGTTCAACATCCCCAACCTGTACCAATAACGATTTCATTATATACCAATTATCTGTATAGATAAAGGTATAAAGAATCAGAAATAGTTGTAATCAACTATATAATCCTTTACAACAAATTGGTATTCGGAAACTGAATCAACGGATCAACGAATCAGCGTTGAACGAGTTTATATAGACTTAAGATTGTTACGATTTGATACTCATATATTTGTCTCGCTTATTTAAACGGATTACTTCTTGCGAAAATCTTCTAAACTAGACATTTTAATTTTGATAATGTCAATGAATGTTCTCTATATCATTTTGTATGGTTTATAAGAATTGAAATTCTGTTCCGTTCTGCTACCGTCCCTATATACTGTGGGATAAGGATTATCGATGACCATATACTATCGTGGCTTGATCGTATATACATTTTAAACTACTGAGAGTATCGACGCCCTTGAAAAATAGTTATTCACGATATGGTCGTCATTAGTTAAATCTTATTCATTCGTTTGGACTGCTATTTCAATCATTTTGTGAAACTGTACGTTTCGGGTGGGAAACGCAGAGTGACTTGTAGATTTTTTCATTCACTACAGCGCGAGTGAACGCCCAACTGTCTTACGGGCAAAGGGACCAGCCGTGACTGTGTATTGTCTAGGAGTCTCGCATACTCGTATCGTATTTTCCCCATTCATTAACAGCGTTACAATGAGTAGCTAGCTAGTTAGGGTGGTGCGGGACCCTTAGCGACTCTCGTATCGGGTTATTTCATTCATCCTACTCGTTGAGAATAAAACTCTGCGTAAAGGAAATGAACTATCGTCTTTACGAGAAACGGACCACCCTATATTTATATTCATGATATACTAAACGAAATTTAAACAAAATATTACTGTTACCTCCAAAAAGGATAAATGGTATTGAACATAATTGTAATTATTTTATTGCGAACCTGAAATGGTATAAGAGATATTAAAGCTAAAAGTTCTGCAATTTACAAACTGAATGAGGTAGAAAACTTTTATCATAAATCAAACATTTTGACAAAGTTTAAATTTGTTTAAGCAATAATAATAATGATAACCCTTAACCTGTTGAACTAGGACATGTCCGGGACAAAAAACCTTTATATGTCTTGAACTCGTACAAACATTTTATATTATATTCTAATTTACACTATTCACCAATGAAAATAATTCAATATAGTCAACAGATGTAACACTCATGAGTTGATGAATTAAACCCTTTTTCTAACTTATAAATTTTCTTCAAATACTCTTCCCGATGTACAATCTCGAAGCCAAATGATTCTTCCATACTACGCTTACTCTATTTGAACCAAATACAACCACGAACTAAATATCGAATTCAACATTTTATTTACACGACAAACCAATCGGTGAAACATCAGTAGGACTGCCAAAAGTGACATCCGTTTGGATTACAGAAAGTACACGCTAAGAAACCGAGTTGGTTTTGATGGTCTCCCCGCATAGCACAAGGTATCGTGTCTTTTAATTCTGGAACAAAGTCAGCCATGACGTCCATAGCGTACTTCAGTCTCTCCCACTGATGTAAACGAAGAAAGATGCCTTTCTTTGACGGTTTCATCTCCGAAGCCTCATCACACCACCACCATTTACGGAGATCTACGCCGGCGAACTTCTCGTTGACGCTAACGTACGCATTGGCACCCAAATGTCCGCATAGCTTATCCTCTTTTCCCTCTTTCAAATGTTGAACTGTTTCGTCAACAACGCTCCTTTTCGATTCCAACTCGATCCACTGTCTCAGCTGCAAGGCAATGCCCTTACGCGTGGGATAAACTTTCCCTTCCAAACCAGGGGTGTACTCCCTGACGTGGATCAACGTTTGTCCCTGCCATTCCTTGGCCACGACGTACACATTCTGTCCAATATCTAGTCGGCACTTTCCAACAGACGCATTTACTTCTGGGCCCATCTGGTTAGCCATAGCCATCGTTCTGAGATTTGACGGTGTAAGAGTCCTGACGTCGTTAGTCCATGCTCTCCGTGGAATGAAGAGCTGAGAGTCTTTCCTCCCTATATAGGGAATAGTTAGCGTTCACCGATTGGTCGCGTATGTTAACGTTATGGTCCCTCCCTATTGGATACATTTATAACGTAAAATTGATGACGTCACTCTTCAACCTTAGTTTTGTTGAGAAGTACTGCCTTTCTCGAATGCGAAAGTCGTCGGTCCGTTATAAAATCCATATCCTATCCGAGGCTTGGGGCGTTGATGATGCAATCCCACCATGTTAACGTAATGACAGGATGGTGACCATTTTTCGTGCTCTTCCCAAGGATCGTCGTTCGTTTTCCAGTCTTTCAGGCGAATGTGGCAAGAAAAACAATACACTTTATCTCCCCAATTGGTATACACCAGTCCGGCACATGCCATCTCTGAAGGTTTCTGTTTCATTTGTATCGGCCACTTGTCAAAATATAACAGTCGATCTTCGTACTTACTGTACTTTTGAGGAGACGCGGACTGCATACTTCCCGCTGAGTCGGTACACAAGTCTCTTCCACACACGTCCATGGTCGTAGCGAAAATGATCCAGTACTAATACAGCCGATCTTTTATAATCGAAGAATACCGTGACGTCATAGCTATTCCTATAGAAATTAACCGTCTATAAACTCGTGGTGTCTATATAGTACTTTGAACGGAACGAATTCTTTTCGTTAAAACATTTCAAAAACTATCAGCCGTTGGAGATTCTTAATTAGTGTTAATCTTTGCTGATCATTTGAGACGACAACGAACGGCTATATGAAATCTCGAATGAAACGGTTAAACAATTATATTCCTTTCATATCTATATAAAGATTACGCACGAATATGAAATTAAGCATTTACCAACGAATTAAGAAAACGCTTATACGTAAAGAAATATATAGATGGAATACATAGACGATCGATGTATAAAATCATATTCCTTTCATACCTATATAAAGATTATTTCCAAAGATTACGCACTGATATGAAATTAATCATTTACCAACGAATTAAAAAACGTTTATACATAAAGAAAATACATAGATAGAATACATATATAGACGATATATATATAATTTTGTTCTTGTTTATCGTCCAAAGGAATCATTCATATCGCCAATTATTTGATGGGCAAATCATTTGTGTTTACCATGATTCAATCGCGATTATTCAACTACAATTACATTTCAAATACAACCCTAAAGCTTTTTACCTCGACTCGTTAAATTTTACTCTCGTGTCATAATAATAAAATGTCATATCCCGTACGCAATATCTTTATCTATTTCGGGTACCATATCTCACGATGATATACACAATTTATTTACCATTTATAAAATCCCCAGCACACGCAATTCAAAAATTCTAAAATTAATTTCATCTTTACCGCTTTAGATCTTTGATTAACTTTTCTTAGTCGTATGTGACCTGTTTTCAATTTCATCCACCCATTCTTTGTAAAATAATTTAGAAAAATACCCCTTCGTCGTCAATATCACCTTTTAATGAAAAAGACGTTCAATTCCAATCCAAAGACGTTTATCGATTTTCCAGACCGCCGATTAGGGACGCTAAACAATTATGCCGCACCCCTCGGAAGCGATGACTCATTCGGTTCCTCTACTTACCGTCGCGGGGAGGGGACGCTATCCCCTAAAAGATGACTCATTCTTTAAATATCCTATGACGTCATAAAGTGCTAAAGACACAGGTATTCATCAGTCGGGTAAAGATACGCGGAGGGTATGTTATGTTATGTTGTTGGCAAGTAAATCGTACACGTGTGAGTCTCATGCATAGGGCCTACACCATATACCAAGATGATAGATAACAGTCATTTACTGAAGTCTCTTTTGTAATGATTTTCTCATGTTCTTCTGCACAACATAACAGTCAAAGGAAAATAGTGAAATTAATTTATTTGTGCAGTTTGCTATTGTCAGTGTCACAAATAAAATCTGCATGATACAAACACATCTGCCTCTTCTGGTTTGAACATCATTGAACACAGAGTATCTTCATGTGTGGTCAAAATATTTGGAAGATTGATAACTGAAGAGATGATTTCATGTTTGATGTAATCATTCACATTGAGATAAAGTTCTGACGCAGTATGGATACGCTATGACGATGACAATGAACAGTCACCCACCAGCAACACAGAAATACTGTTAAACAAACAGTTTCCATCTCCAAGTATCTTCAAAGCAGTGTAGGTTGACTCAATGTCTACTGGCAGAAGTGTCTGTGCTAGTTTATTAACTTTGAAATTTTCAAAGCGAACAGATGAGCGTTGTTTTAGCAATGGTCCGATTATGTCCATATTTTCAGCATGTATAGTTTATCCCCTCTTTCAAGGAGTCTACATGCAGTCTTTCAGCTCAATAGACCTTTAGGAGCTAAAGATGATGATGAAAATAAGTTTTTAAGGTTGTGACCCCTGTGACCCTATTTGGGGTCATTGGGTCACGAAATCTACAATTTAGAATCCCCATTGGCCAAGGAGTCTGCACATATAATTTCAGCTCTCTAGACCTTTTGGAACTTGAGAAGAAGATGAAAATAGTTTTTCAAGGTTGTGACCCCTGTGACCCTATTTGGGGTCACATGCTCAACAAAGTAACAAATAAGAATCCCCATCGTCCAAGGAGTCTGCACATATCACTTTCAACTCTCTAGTCCTTTTAGAACTGGAGAAGAAGATGAAAATAGGTTTTTAAGGTTGTGACCCCTGTGACCCTATTTGGGGTCACAGGTTCACCAAAGTTACAAATAAGAATCCCCATTGTCCAAGGAGTCTGCACATATCACTTTCAACTCTCTAGTCCTTTTAGAACTGGAGAAGAAGATGAAAATAGGTTTTTAAGGTTGTGACCCCTGTGACCCTATTTGGGGTCACAGGGTCACCAAAGTTACAAATTAGAATCTCCATTGTCCAAGGAGTCTGCACATATAATTTTTAACTCTCTACTCCTTTTGGAACTGGAGAAGAAGATGAAAATAGGAATTTAAGGTTGTGACCCCTGTGACCCTATTTGGGATCACAGGGTCACCAAAGTTACAAATTAGAATCCCCATTGGCCAAGGAGTCTGCACATATCATTTTTAACTCTCTAGTCTTTTTAGAACTGGAGAAGAAGATGAAAATAGGTTTTTAAGGTTGTGACCCCTGTGACCCTATTTGGGGTCACAGGGTCACAAAGTTACAAATTAGAATCTCCATTGTCCAAGGAGTCTGCCAAAATAATTTTTAACTCTCTAGTCCTTCTGGAACTTGAGAAGAAGATGAAAATAGGTATTTAAGGTTGTGACCCCTGTGACCCTATTTGGGATCACAGGGTCACCAAAGTTACAAATTAGAATCCCCATTGGCCAAGGAGTCTGCACATATCATTTTTAACTCTCTAGTCCTTCTGGAACTTGAGAAGAAGATGAAAATAGTTTTTTAAAGTTGTGACCCCTGTGACCCTTTTTGGGGTCACAGGGTCACCAAAGTTACAAATTAGAATCTCCATATGCTAAGGTACTTGTACACAAAATTTCAGCTCTCTAATGTGTATGGTTCATGAGGAGAAGTCGAAAGTGTCAAAAGTTTACGGACGGACGACGGACGGACGACGGACGGACGGACGACGGACGGACGGACGGACGCCGGACGACGGGCCATGCCATAAGCCCATCTGGACTTTCAGTCCTGATGAGCTAAAAAGCTTCTGCTTATAAACCATACAAAGTTCCAGAAAAACAATTAGAGTTTAGCAGTGTAGAAATGAAAGCTTCACTCAATTTACGATTCACTGTCTCTGGATAACTTTTTCCCCCCGGCTTGGTATTTATTAAAATCCAAGTTTACTTATAACTGAAAATGAAAGTAAATAATGTTTGCTGCAATATGGTAATGATAATTCTCTTGACTGAATTGATAATTTTTAGTAAGGACCTCTTAGCAAATGTTAGTCTTTAGAACAGTATGAGCCTTCAAAATCACAAAATTATCAAATATCAAATTTGAAAAAACCTTCCCTAACAAAAAACTGGCGACTCTTTAGATAATTGCTTATCTAAAGGAAGAAGAAGTGTTTGACCAACACGTCCAACTCAAAGAATCTCAAATTTACAAACAGATTTGACAATTTTCGAAATTTTCTCAATTACGGTTGAAAAAAGTACTGAAAATTCAATGTCCTGTTAAGCTTTTATCGTACATGATTAAAAAGGTTTCCCTAATTGAATGTCAACTAGGGATCAAAAATGTTATTTTTGATTTTAAAAATCCAAATTTTCATGCGTGGTTTCTCACCAATGACAATAGTTATATTTAGCCAAATTTCAGTGGTCTCACATTTTTTCTCATATTTTCAATTATATTGTATTATAAGGATTTTTTACGTCAATTAAATAGTAAATAATAAGGCAATTGTTATATCTAGAGTGATCAATACATCAAACATATCACAATATTCAAAGAGCTCCCAAATTCATTTTACAAAATGGGCGGTTCTTTGTGTATATATACAAAGATACATCATAATGCATAACAATAGCAGCAGAAATGAACAATGATGGTATCATTAATTTTATTCAAATTCGAATTTTATGGCATCAATTAAATTAATAATAATAGCTGCATGTTACCGTTTTATTCGTCAAAGGGTGAATCAAAAAGCAGAAATTAACGATGATTTGTTTTCAAAAGTAAAGAACGGCAGAAAGTAATCTTTCAAACACAACGACCTTTTGTTGTAATATATAGTTTGTGATTTTTAAAAAGCCCCTTACGAGAGGGGGGCCGGGCCCCCTGAACCCCTTTGATCCGCCACTGTTCTGCATTTTTAAATTTTTTATTGACTTGAATCTATAACTGATTTTTCAAAAGGGGGGTTCCCGAGAATGTAAAGAATGTATTTTCGCAAAGCGCACATGTCTACACAAAAATTCATGATGTAGAATAATTATTTAGTTACAATTTGCACTATCTATCGGTTTTTTATCACAACGTACTCACATCAAATTAAATAAAAGAACGACCATACCGTCTCAACTCCCACATGCAATCGTCCGCTTTCATTGGCTGTCACGATAAAAGCTAGACGATAAGGCGTGAGCTTAGTAATCATCGTTTTAACGACTAAATATATGGTAAGGAACACCTTTCTCGAATCTAATGTGCTGTTTCTTGAGTAGATGGAAGGATCAAAACTTAAAATAAAGCTTTAATAGTTTTAACTTATAATTTGCAACTACTCAGATATAATAAAGGATGAGTAAAGATTTATGTAACCAACATATGACACAATAACAAACTGTTTTTGAACTTTTTCCCCAACAGTATTTGTTTTTTTAAGTGTACAAATGCGAATTTTAAGTTGCTGTTTCATAAATAACATACATTGAATTAAATTAATTAAATTCTTTTAAAAAAAAAAAAATTTTCTAGGCATTTTATATATTTTTCGAATTCCATACAAGGTTACCTCGTCAAATAAAGTTAATCAGATTTCCAAGTTTTTTTATTATGCTTTCACTTGAGAGGGGATCACCAAAAGGAACCAAAATTCAAAAGTCGAAACATTTTTCGAAAACTTCTACGAAATTTAAATTTAATGCAGCTTCAGATGTCATGATGGTAATTTTTGTACTCAAATTGTTCACGGCAAATGCATGACATGGTTAAAAACATAACCAACCCATAAATGTCCCACCACAGTGCGTTTGAGCGATGGAAACAGTTTTATGGAGCCATGTTTTGAGCATAAATTGAGATTTTTCAGGAGACTGTCGTACTCGTTTTTAATAAGTTCGGCACATGCTTTATACACATTTCGGGCTAGTCTGTCTAGTCATATGAATAAAGAAATTGTCATACACATAATCTTCTTCCTTTTTGTCCATATAGTCCTCTTCCTTATAGTCTGTCTAGTACAATCACCAATTTCTTACCCAAGCGGGCAAGGATATGCCGGGTATTAAAGTTTGCATAATGGTCATGGGAATTACAGTTTTTCTAAAAATAACTCGCAATATGATTGGTTGATGGAACTTTTTTACACCCATTCATGATTCTCTTGGATCTTCTATTTCAGTCGAGAGCTATATATGATAAATCTTATACCTAAGTTGCGAAAGTCACACATTACTACAACATTTTTAAAGGGAAGTCAAGAGCTTTTGATGTTTTCTTTGCCGTAAATATTATTTCAAATCTCCAAGGCGGCGCTGTGTGGGAGAGTCGCCAGCCGAACTGGCGTTACGTCATAGATCTATGACGTCATTAAACATGACGTCAAACAGTGACGTCATAACATTCCTCGCTAGGCTTGTCAAACGTAACGAAAGCTAACGACGTCTAACTTTTTCTTTCTGGTTGTGCGCGGTCAGTAAATAGATTTTTTTGTCATATGAGACAATATGCTTGTGATCAAATGTGACATCAAAATTATTAACTATTTAAAATAAGAGCGTATTTTGCGAACTACTTCGAGCCGCCCATCTTGAAGTAGTGAGCAACATTATGAATGGCGTATGAGTACAATTTGTACTTTACCGGCCGCGCGTAGTTTTTAATGTTACTCTTTTTCCCCGTTTTATGCATTAAAATGATCTTGGGTAAGAAAAAGAATAACCAACTCGGTGCTCGGAATTACGGATTATCTGTCCCTCGTGAATTATTGTGTCAAACTCCTTGCTGAAGCTCGGAGTTTATCGCAATAATTAACTCAGGACAGATAATCCGCAATTCCTCGCAACTCGTTGATTATTCTTATATTCCCTCTCCCTCAATAGGTTTACAATATTTTTCCATGAGTTGTTTTGATTTGTCAGAATAGTGTCAAATGTTCTTGAACCTTGAAGTTCTTGACAATCAAAGATGATATGGATGGTGGATGGTTTCCTCCCCTGAGTCACACCGTAGACATGCAGCACTGGCGGCAAGATTGAATTTGTGCAGAAAGCTTTGGCAAGGGTAGTGATTTAACTTTATCCGGCTGAGGAGGACTTGATCCTTGCGATTAACATTTGTGTAACGAACATTGCTTGGTATAGACTGGATTTGATGGTATTGTCTTCCGGTTAATCCATTGTTCCAATTATCTACCCATAGTTGTTTGGTTGATGATTTCACTGCACCCATTAACAGCGGAATGGATACTACTGGTTTGTTGACTGGTCCCCAGTTTGCCGCCATCTTGGCCAGGACATCTGCCTTTTCGTTCCCTGAGGTGCCAGCATGGCTAGGGATCCATTGGCGAGTTACCATTCCTTTATTTGCTGACATCAGTTGATTGATCCTACTTCAGAGGTGGAAGTTGTCAGTTGGCTAGTAGGATGAAAGGGTTTGCAGCGAAGACTTTGAGTCTGTGAGAATAACATATTTGGCGTCAGATCGATGCATCTGTTGTTGTTACTGCTTGAAGAGCTCTTTCAATGACAACTAGCTCTGCCTCTAAGATGGAACTGGGAGGAAGTGGAATAATGGATTCGTCACCAGAGTAATGAAAATATATTCCCGCTCCTGCTCGCTCAGCAGAAAGGTCGAGAGAACCATCTGTGTATATCTTAGAATAGTCCTGATATTTCTCATGAATGAGTTCCAGAGAGAGTTGATGCAATCGCTCTGGAATTTCCCTTTTGGATGCCTTGTCTGGAAGATTCTATTGAAGAAGGAGATCACATCCATGATGGTTGGTCATTCATGATGGCTGTTTGTTGGAAGTCAACTTTCTTTTTATTTGGTAGGACAATGTTCCTTTGCTTCAGAAGTAGCTCTGAGAAGCTATTGGGAGCTGGATTATCCTTGATGACTCGTGATGACTTTTTTGGATGGAAATATTGTTTGATGCGTTTGTTCAGGACAGCTGATTTAATATAAAGATTCAAAGGGGTGATATCTGTTTCTATTTCAAGTGCTGAAACTGGCGTTGTCTTAAGGGCACCACCAGTCATCCTGAGGGCGGCATTTTGGATTCTTTCTAGTTTGTTTTGATTACTTGAACTACATGAGGACCAAATCTCCACGGCGTAGCACATCTTGCTTTTGAGATATGCCAAATAGAATGTTCTTAGTGTAGAGAAGTCTGCGCCCCAGTGCTGTGAGGCAATGGTTTTCATGAGGTTCAGCCTCTTGGTACAAGCCTCTACGAGGAGGTCGATGTGTTTTGATCATTTTAGTGTGGGGTCAAGAGTGAGACCAAGAATCTTTGGATGCTTGTTATACTTTATTTTTTGTCCTCCTAGTTTGATGCCCAGATTATCCACCGGAAGCTGGTGTTTCCGCCTGTCACTGTATACTCTGTTTTCTCCCTCGATACTTTGAGATGCCATCTTTGTGCCCATTTATCAATGGCTTCCATACACTGGTTGAGTGAGCTCACGATGTAATTGAGAACATGGTGAGTGATCAGGATTGAACCGTCGTCAGCATAGGTCACGTGTAGACATGGATCAGGTTATATAAGAGGAAGGTCATACATGAGGATGTTAAAGATGGTTGGACTAACAATGGCGCCTTGAGGAGTACCAGCTCTGATACTGATTTTTCTGAAGTTGAATTTGCAACCTGAACTTTGATGTATCTTTCATCTAGGAAACTTCTAATGATCTTGAGCATGTGCCCAAAGATACCTATCATTGCTGCTTTAGTGATCAAACCCTCCCACCATACCTTGTCAAATGCTCCTTCTTGGTCAATTAGAACAACAACAGTGTATTCCTTGTTGAGTAGACCTAAATGACATTGCTCAGTGATCTTCATGACCGCATCAATTGTTCCTGATTTTGCACGGAAGCCGCATTGAGATTGATGAAATATCTTGTCACTGTGGATTTTCCAATTTAATCTCTTGTTGATTAGTCTTTCAAAGAGTTTGCCTAAGCATGATGTCAGTGCTACTGGACGATACGATTTTAGTTTGGATTTGTCTTTTGTTGGTTTCAGAAGAGGTATAATTTTGCTGATCTTCCAATCACTTGGGTAGTTCCCCTCTCTCCAAATCTCATTGAAGAGGTTAAGGATCAACTTTTTCCCAGGTGGGGGTAGGTCAGCAAGCATCTGATTATGAATTCTGTCTCCACCTGTGGCTGAATTTTTCAATTCTGATAGGGCTATGTTGAGTTCTGTAGTAGTGAAAGACGGGTCACACTCATCATCCATTTCACCGAGAATATCCAAGGAGTTCTGGGCCATCTCTTCAATACCATTGAATTCATTGGTAGTTGTTACATGTGCATCATTACATTTCTTGGCATAGTGGGCGGCAAAGAGAGCTGCTTGATTATTACTTTCAGTTATTATTGCCCCTTCATGTTCTATGGCTGCTTGTTGTCTTGTATTGGATCCATTTATAGCCTTGATTTCTTCCAGATCACGTTGGATGGTGTGTTCAGATTAAGGGATGATACCAATTCTCTGAAGCCAGTGCGTTTTGTTTGCATAATCAGTTTGGTGACTTTGGACTACTGTCTC
The DNA here is from genome assembly GCA_916613615.1 of Steromphala cineraria. Taxonomy (NCBI): domain Eukaryota; kingdom Metazoa; phylum Mollusca; class Gastropoda; order Trochida; family Trochidae; genus Steromphala; species Steromphala cineraria. Next base: position 4,093,141 of record OU744731.1, on the reverse strand, counting down.
TTGTAGTTTATCATGTCCTTGATGGTTCGTGACCGTTTAAACTTTCTTCTGTATTGTCTTTTGGTTCTCTTTTCTTTTGCAATTTCCGAATTCCACCATGGGGTTGGGTGGTGCTTGTGCTGTTTTGTGTTTGGATAGCTTTCCTCTGCGGCTTCTATGATGCTGGAAAATACAGCACTGACTTTGTCCTCAAGGCTCATATCATTCTCTCGGAGGCAGATCAAGTTGTCAACTGCTTTATGGTACATCGAAGATGTAAATAATTCCCTATTTGCTTTTTTGATGTTTCATCTGGGCTGATATGTACTTTTGAAGGAAGAACCTGGACGTTCAAGACTTGTGAGTATAGGAAAATGATCACTTTTTATTGTATCATCAAGAACTTTCCAATCTGTTTCTCTGGCTCTCAAATCAGGAGTTACAATAGTGAGATCCATGGAGTCTGTCTCTCTTGAAGAATGACTTTGGAACGTGTGATCTGTTCCATTTAGGATGATAAGATTCTGCTCATCTGTCAAGTCAAGAACTTTAGTGCCTGATGAATTTGTTTTGGAACTTTCCCATAACGTGTGTTTGGCATTAAAGTCACCTACAATCACGGAATGTGATTGAAGGGGTACAGCATCACGTTCTGTTGTTATTTTGCTGTAATTTTTCATACATTTTCATATATTCAGAGCAACAAGAACTTCTTCAAATTTAGTTCACTTTAAAGTGAATTAGAATTTTCTGTAGATAATATGATTTTATTCAATTTTTAAAATATTTATGAAGATTGACATCATTTGAACAGTTTAGTTTTTTGTAGTAGCAACGGACGATTTTATGATAGGTTTGTTATCAGCGTGTTTTGATCTTAAAATGTAAATATTTTTTTCATTTAGAACTTTAATTTGTTTTTCCTAAAAAAATTATTGCTATGGTTGAGCTCCTCTCTCTTGCCAATTTGCTTAAGCTCTTACCATAATTACTTCGTTTTAACTTTATTTATATCTAATTGTTTAATATTAGGTTTAATTGTCTCAAAAGGATCTCTTCCTTTTCTTTTTCATTATCGTTATTAACGTCTCATCCTTCTAGGCCTTTTTCTCCTGGAGGGAAAGTTGGAAAATCAAAATGTTATGGAGGGATGCTTGACGCTGAAAGCAAACCATTACTCCCATCAGGTCTTTCAAGCCATGATTTATAAAGAACCCAGCAGGAAGGTGAGGTGATGTGGAGTTTATCGCCGCTTTTAAGAGTATTTCACTTATAAATATCGCAGCTGCCAGTATTATTGCAGGGAGAAAGCCCGCAACACTATTGTGGCTATGCATTGCGGTGAAACCTGCAAGAATCGGCTGGAACTAGCAACCATTGGTGGTACTGCACTAAAATTTGTGTAACATTGCACCCAAACTTGACCGCGTGGAACAGTTCTCTACTGCAGACAAAGTTGTCGAGCCCCTGGCGGGATTCGAACCACAAGTGTTTGCCACTAACATGGCAATGTCCCCCGCCGCTTATACTGAATTCAGTTTTGAGTTTTAATGATTTGGTAGACAGCATGATATCTACACATAACAAATGAATAATATAAAGTAAACATAGTTATAATGACTGAAATATCTGATAGCACACATTCCATAGGAGCTGTGGTGATTCGTTATGTGTAATTGTTCATGAGATATCACTTTAACAAAGTGGTAATAGTGTCGTAGTTATGTAATGACCTTGAACATAAGACCAAGGTCTCCATGATCAAGCAGTGTCTGTGTTGTCATGTCATGTAGGCTCAAATTTGAGGACCGTAAACAGTAAGCATTCAGAGTGGTCAAAGTGTTGTAGTGACCTTGAAAATAAGGTCAAGGTCACCATTATCGACTTGTGTCTGCATATTCCGGTCATGTGGACCGACACCAAATTTGAAGACTCTGAGTGAAATGGTTCATAAGATATCAGGTTAACAAGAGCTTAAAAAGCAATCAAAGCGCCGTAGTGACCTTAAAATAAGGTCACAGTCACCATTATCAAGTGGTGTCTGCGTACTCCTGCCATGTAGACCGACACCAAATTTGAAGACTGAGTGAAATGATTCATGAGATATTGCATTAACAAGAATCCGGATGTACAGACAGACCCCGCTGAAAACATAGTCCCCCGTTCCGCAATTATGCTCTAGAGTGTGGCCAATGTGGTTCCCCCCTAGTAAGGGGCCACAGGGTCACCAATCCTAACATTCAGTTTATAGGCGATGTGACTTCAGATACCGATAATCAATTCAGAAATGGTAATTGGTCAAATATTTTATTTAAATTATTTTATTTATTTAAACCTTTAAGTAGGAGTCAGATATCAGCTTTCTAGGCCTTTTGCTTCTGGAGAAGAAACAAGATGTGTTTGTGAAACATGAATGCCCCCGGATGCATCCTGCTTGCTGTGTCAAGGTCAAGGTCACAAGGTCAAATGTCATGGTGTCATCTGAAAGGTCTCATCACAAGGGATCTATATATCAAGTATCAAAGACCTAGCTCTGACCAATCAAAAGTTATGACCAAGGAGTTACGGACAGGCCCCCCGGAATCTCCGATTCGGGGGCATAAAAAAGGTTTTAGGGCGTGACATCTACAGCACTTATTAGGGGCGACAAGGCTTCCAAAGCTGTAAGTTATAATCCTCACTAGACAATGAGTCTGTACACAAAGTTTCAGCTTTCAAGACCTAATGAAGAATAGAGAAGAATGCACAAAGTTTACAGACAGTCTGACGCCAGAGCCAATGCCATGTCATAAACCCATAGGGCCTTACAGGTCTGATGCGCTAAAAAGTTGATCTAAAACCGATTCATATGAATTTGTTTTGATGAGCTAGGTCCAACCTTTTATTTAGTTCTGCCCTGGAAACAAAATTCAATGGAAACCACCAAACATAATAATAATTCCGAGAAGGCACATCTACACATAATGATTGATCCATATTCAGGGCACCTGTGCAAGTTAATTCTAGCAATTGCGAGTAAGTTTCAGCTTTTTAGGCCTTTTTTTCTGGAAAGATGATGAAAATAGGTTAAACGCCATGACCTGTGACCCTTATATGGGGCATGAAAGCCACCAAAGCTATAATAATAATTCTCACTAGTCCAGGAGTTTGTACACAATGTTTCAGCTTTGTAGGCCTTTTGCTTCTGGAGAAAAAGATGAAAATAGGTTTAAAGGGTGTGGCCCCTGTGGCCCTTATTAGGAGCCACAGGGCCTCCAAAGCTGCAATTCATAATCCTCACTAGAGTAGTCAAGGAGTCTGTACACAAAGTTTCAGCTTTCTAGGCCTTTTGCTTTTGGAGAAGAAGTAAAAATTCCACAAAGTTTACAGATGCCATGCCATAAGCCCATCAGGCCAGCTACAGATGAGCTTAAAAGGGTACCTGATCACCAACGGGTACCTGATCACCAACGAGAACCTGATCACCAACGGGTACCTGACCACCAACGGGTACCTGATCATGCCTAGGAATGGAGCTGTGAAAAGGAGTTGTATGAATCAATTGAAAGCGGAATCGTACAAACCGAGACTTTTCCTTGAAGGCAATGATAGACTTTATGAGGACTTAAAAGACATAGCAAATGAAAATGGACTATCTTGTTTTCCAACAATTTAAATTACATACAAAGAACAAGGACAACACTGAACTTGACTAGCAATGGCTGAAGGAATGAGTATTATCCCAGATTGTAACATGACTTTGCTAAATACTCGTTTCTGATTGGTTGATTTGAAGGATTTCCCAGTGTTAAATGGCAATGAACACCCGCAAATTGGCTGTGGCGAATTACCGCGAAAGGATACATTAATTGGTTCGCCTCAAAATTAAAATGTTCTGATTCTCCCAATATTCATGCCCGATTCACATTTTACTGTTGTTGTTGTCATTTTCTAACTTGCGCATTCCCGTAGATGCTAAAAATCTGTTTCTATTTGCTATAGTTTTATGTAACTAAACTTTCTTAATTGGCTGTTTCTCCTAATTTGCCGCCTTGTGCCATTCGGCCGGTTTCTTTTGAATGCTGTTCCCATGGCATGATGTCATAATCGCCAACGGTTATGACGTCATAATGATCGAGTTTAAGATATTTGTTCAGTCGGGTTTGTTCCTGTTTGTTTATGAATTATATAACTGTTCTCTCTCACATAAATTTCACAAGTGAAAACTATAAGATATCATCTTTATGAGTGCAACTGGTTTGCAATATAAGAACACTATTTTAATGTCTATAACACTGGGAATTCCTTCTTCTTTATAGCTGCGAACACCTATAACAATAATGGATCATGCAGTTGTTAGATCCTGTCAACTCAGTGTTTCCTACGCAAAAATAGAGTTTGATCTTAAATTGCTTATAACTAACGATCATGTTACAATATCAATAGTTGTGTTTGTAAAATTTCCGGGATTCATTGTTATTCAACTGCCGCAAATTTAAGCTAAATTTGTGGGTGTTTAATAACAATGAATCCCAGAAATTTTACAAACGCAACTATTTATCTTCTAAATGGCTAAGTCTTATGATCAAGATTAAAGTGCCTTTTACTAAAACAAACAGAAAGAATATATACATTATTCTGTTTATTCATGCATAGGAATGTATCATTAAATAAACAAACTACAAGTGTTTATACACAATATATTCACATGATTGTGTTTCAATAATTCAATACTTATTGTTGATGTTGGTGTTACTTATAAACATGTATTTAAATATGCAAATAATTGGCCTCTATCTATCTAAAGCAATAAACCTACCGGTATAGGAATGCAATTTGTTTTGTGTCTGTGTATTTTCATTGTTTATGTTCTTAATTTTGTTTCGTACATAGCAATTTTAACATATAAAAAAATATATATATAGTAGTACAAATTAACATATATATATTCAATAAGTAAAAATCATGTTAAATGGCCTGTTTGACCGCGTTTTCACCGATTAGCTTAGGCTACTAACAAAGCTATTTTTAGACACAGCGAGTCAGCTGTTTAGCAGATCTATAAATAGAATGAGAAATTTCCCTTCCCATAATACAATGTAAAATAATTGCAGGGATAATATTCTGGATGGGACCTAGGTTTTCAGTGCTGATCAAAATTTGACAAAGCCCTTTGTTTTTTAAAAACAGTCATTCCGGTACTATCATGGAATTTACTTAGTTATATGTGTAAAACGGTAATTTAATCCCGAGAAAAAACTTTCTCGTGTGAACTACAGTAAAATGCAGTGACATGTCAAGTCATGATTGATTTAATTTCTTTCGTTTGAGGGACGAATTAGAATGAAATTTCTTTCTCCTAGCGTCGGAAGATACAACAAAGGGAGGTAATGCAATTGTAGATGGCGATATATCGGGTATAAAAGGGCGGGTAATTCGAATGAGGTTATTCTCAGCTGCGGTGCACCAGCGGTCAGTTTTAATTTTTGTATATCATCATGTTTTTTTCATGATCCAGTGTTGCTTATGCATTATCATTGTATGTGTGTTTTTGTACTGAGTTTATCATGCTCATTCTATGTTATAGACCGATGACTGGCACCGGCGGGTGGGACGTGATGTCCAGGCTGACGAGCCTTTAGAATACGCGAGTCATCGGGGAAGGACCGCACAGTGTTGCGATATGCTACATTGAAGTAGCAGCCGGAGCTTTCGAAGCTGACGCATGATATTGAATTGCGTCGTTTTGTATTGTATATATTTGAGTGTTATTGTGAATAAACTGTGGTGCACCGTTCAGCATTCCATTTTATGTGAAGCGTTTGTTGTATGTGTTTAAGGTGTAGGAGAATAAAAGGAATTTCTCTTGTCATCTCGCATTCGAATTTCCATCGTACTTTCGCGGTCGCCCTTGACTTCGCAGTTTGCATATCCTCACTAATAGTAAAACAGTTTTGTTTTTTCAGAAAGATATCTAAGTCACTGAAATCACATAAAGTTTTTATGTTCGGAAAAGTGCAGCACTGTGTATAATTGGGTGCGGCAGCGCTGACGAATCTTTGTTTATAATCGAAAGCCGAAGCAAATCCACTTTTCTTCTCAGTGTCACATCGATTGAGCCTAGCCAATCATGCCAATTAATTAAGTAAATCAAGAAAAAAACAATTGATTGATATAAGACAATGTTTTGTGGCAGTAAATGCCAGTAGTGCATCTCACGCTCGTAGCTCCGATGATTGGCTTCATTTCATGATGTTTTTCTTTTTTCAGCGATACATTTTATTCTTTGTCAAATTGTTAAATCGTGAGCAACTAAAATGTTAACCTCATTAACATATTTGAAATTAAGTGTGAAATAATCATGTAAAATCATATTTATTTGTTAACAGGAAAGTCCTGAATTTCGTTTCGACAAAAAATACATCGCTCGAAGTGCTTGTCAGTGGCTTTGATTATTTTCGCTATTTTTTGTTTTGAAGGGCAGATTAGAACTAATTATCAAACATGACAAAGTTAAAAACATAAAAAATAGAAAACAAATTGAATATATAAAAAGTGACGTGTCGTGTGCAAAAGGGAATTCCCTCTCAAATCCCAGTCGAACTGGCCGTTTAACACCTTTTTTACTTTCTGACTATGCATCGTGAAATTAAGAATTTATTACGATTGACTGTGAACTACAACAGCAATAAATCGATAAAAGATACAGATACAGATAAATCATACCTTCAATGCTACTGAAACAACTTGTAAATAATCTACCACCAATCCATATGGATTTTCAATTGCTTAACATCACTGTAAGTTTCCCCATCTTCCTCTATTTTCTAGGTGGGTTTATTCTTTTTTTTATATGTACATCTCCTAACTATTTGTATTGGGCAATATTCAAAAATACTTTCCTGTTATTCTCAATAAACAAGTCAAATTCAATGCACTTTGCAAATCACAATTATGGTAGAATTTCTTTCAAGTGATTACTTGATAAACGTATGAATAAACATTTCCTCAATCTATCCATTTACATTTCTTCTGGCATCAAAGTGCAAGTCAGCATTTGTAGCATATCCATGCTTTTCTCTCCTCTTCTGGGTGAGCTCTCGAAGTATGAAGACCCAAGTATCAGGAATGTGTTTGCCCAGAATCTCGGCAGGAAAGGTTGCTATATCCTCCTCACTGAGCGTCTCGTCAGGCTCCTTGCTGTACAGGGGGGCGTCTATCTCTCCTTGCAGTAGGTCTCGCAGTCTAAAATAGTATTTACATCACATATAAGTAAGTAATTTGACCACATTTTAGGAGTTTCATTACAACATACTTAGTTTGTTAGATTATATACAAAACATACAGTGATTGGCTCTCGATGATTTGTAATGAAAATGGCCAAATTGAACACCTACCATGCTCTTATAATAAAACTTATTAAAAACATCTTAGTTTCTGTCCTACAAAGATAACATTTTCATATTATCATGTGATTGGCAGGGAAATACTGAGATCGATCAATGAAATTAAACCTTGTTATCAGTCACTAGTGGTGACAACAACAATGGAACATGATCTGACCTCATAGAACAATACTCCGACCCAATGACACGCTCATGACATGTTGTTGCTTGGGCGATGGGCTCTCTTTTGAGCCAACTCAACGTAAATGTGCCTACATTTGATCAGTCTAAGTAAACCTAGCGTCACTATTATCCGTTACACTGCTATACTGAGTCTAGAAAGGTCTGGTTGAGGGTCGCGTCAGTCGACCTTTCTGCGACCTATGACCCTCCAACGTTATACGTGCGAAGGCAGACTATTGTGGCTTGGTTAGATCAGTTCTGATTGGTCAACTTGGTCACGTGACACTGACATTTGATAGAAATGCGACGATTTTATCATAAAAGAAATAGAAAATTTGTCTTTTCCTTACAAATACCATGTTTATCTCATCTCTTGAGGCAGAAATAAACTAGAAATATGTGCATGTGATGCACTGTGATGTTCCCCCGAACATTTAATCCGAAAGTGACCCTACCCCCATTATGTACAAATTTCAAATTGTTTCCATGGAAACCAGAAAAACAAGTATTTGTCACAAAGGTGACAAGATCCCCCGCCGCAAATTGATGTTAACAACAAGAAGCGTGACAGACATACGTACGGACGCACGGAGCGGAATACTATGTCCCCCGTGAAGACTCAAGGTTAATGTGTTCATGAGATATGGCGCTAACAAAATTTTAAAAACTGGTCAAAGTCTCGCCGTGACCTTGAAAATGAGGTCAAGGTCACTCAAAACTTTTCAGGTCTGCGTATTCCCCAGATGAAGACTGGTACCAAGTTTGAAGATTCTAGGATGAGCGGTTCATTAGATATCGCGCTAACAACATTTTCAAAACTGGTCAAAGTCTCGCTGTGACCTTGAAAATGAAGTCAAGGTCACCGAAAACTTTTCAGGTCTGCATATTCCCCAGATAAAGACTGGTACCAAGTTTGAAGATTCTAGTTTGAGCGGTTCATTAGATATCGCGCTAACAAGAAGCGGGACGGACGGACGTACGTAGGTACGTTCGTACGAAGCTGAATACTATATCCCCCGCTAAACGCGCAGCGGGGGATAATAATAACAATTCAGAATAACCAAAGTAGCAAAAGGCACCACTCCTCCATTTCTAACCACATATCTAGTCTAGTAAAAATGTTTTGAATAGTTTTAAAGCTAAAGTACGGAAACAGACCCTACCCCCCATATACACCTAGTTAAACTTGTTTCTATAAAAACCAGAAACAAATTTCAGAATAACTAAAATAGAAAAAGGCACCGATCCACCACTAGGTCTAACCACATACCAAGTTTCTTAAAATCATATTGAATAGTTTTTGAGATATGGCCTGGAAATGTTCCTCCCTCCATATGTTCTAAGTTCAAACTGTTGCCATGACAACCAGGAAAATTATACAATTCAGAATGACCAAAATAGCAAAAGGCACCGATCCACCACTAGGTCTAACCACATATCAAGTTTCGTATAATCATATTGAATAGTTTATGAGATATTGCCCGGAAATGGTCCTCCCTGCATATGTTTTAGGTTCAAACTGTTGCCATGGAAAGCAGGAAATTTTACAATTCAGAATGACCAAAATAGCAAAAGGCACCACTCCACCACTAGGTCTAACCACATATCAAGTTTCGTAAAATCATATTGAATAGTTTTTGAGTAATGGCCCCGGAAATGGTCCTCCCTCCATATGTTCTAAGTTTAAACTGTTGCCATGGAAACCAGGAAAATTATATAATTCAGAAGGACCAAAAAAGCAAAAGGTACCACTCCACCACTAGATCTAACCACATACCAAGTTTCGTAAAAAAATATTGAACTGTTTTGGAGATTTGGCCCGTAAACGAAAGCACCCCCCAAGTTCAAATTGTTTCCATGGAAACCAGAAAAAAAAAAATTCAGAATAACCAAAATAGCAAAAGGCACCACTCCAGTACTAGATCTAACCACATACCAAGTTTCTTTAAAAAATATTAAACGGTTTTGGAGATATGGTCCGGAAACGAAAGCGTTACGGAATTACCGAATTTCGGACGGAACTGAAAACATTATGTCTCCTGCAAAGCTTTGTGTGGGACATAAAAAGGTAAATACTATTAATACTATCTTGCGATTGAAGAAATAATTTTAAGGGTCAACGCTTTGCCATACTTTTAAACACAAGGGTCAGCATTAATTACGTCTTCAAGACAAAATCTGGAAGACCCAGCGTAGAAAACTCCCGCCTGCCCGACCGCCCGAGACGGCCTGTTTTCTAACTCTAACTCTAACTCTGCGGATAACTTTCACAAGTAGCCCGTCCGGTGGTCGGGTAGATATTTACAAAGGCCAACTGTAATAGTATACTCAAATTGACTCAAATGAACAAAAAATAAAAGCCAAAAGAAATAAAGTGTTTCGTCAGGTTTCGTAAGTCAAATTATCAAATATGACAAAGGCAAGTTACATTGCAGCCAGCTAAGGCTGGGACGGTTACACGTATACACGGTATCGTTTTGTGATGAATGAATAAACGTTTACAGAATCATGTAAACGGTAAACGATTAAACGAATTGTTGCGTGGTAGCATAGTGTATATCCGCGGAGACCTTTGAAAATGGCAACAGCCAAACGTTCGGAGGTGTGGAAATTCTTCACCAAAATTGACGGTAAACCGAAGTGAAATGTAATGTGTGCGCTATCGAACTTTCACATTCAGGTGGAAGCACGGGAACGATGAAAAATCATCTAAAATTTAAACACCAGTCTATCAAAAGTGAATCAAATGCTTCTTCTCAAAGCATGCGTCAGTCATTCATTTATTCAATGCTTACGGCGAAAGCATGTCCCGTGACAAGTACCGAAGAAGTGTATGAAACTTACGGCCATATTGAGTTTTGTAGAAGGGGGTGGTTTCAAAGATTTCAGCAACAAAATAAATCCATACTGCATAGTATAAATATTTATAGGTTTCTCAAAACTTTTTCGTTATTGGTAGTTAACGATTATTTCATTTTAAAACAGTAAGTTTTCAAACAATAAACCGAATAAATATTATGGACTTTAAGTTGAGATTATTTAAAATTAACCTGCGAAGTTTAATAATTACAACAAGAACATTTTTAATGAAAATTATTTTTGCTGCACAAATTTAACATGTAAGTCTATAAACAAAAATGCCACTGTCCGAATATAACTGGTACGGGTATGTAGATTATCGCAAGATAAACCTACATTATTTGTTGAGGATAATATACGGAAGCAAATCAAGTATGCGCTGTCAATTCGCAATAAAGCTCCACATTGAATGGTACACGACCCCTTGCATTCCAATCTACATCACAACCTCTGTGTCATTCAACCAATCACAACAAACAAACCGCTTAGCGCATGTCTGTTTAAGCCTGTAAATTTGAGGTGTTCGTCTGTCAAAAATTACTGAACGATCTTCGAGTTTAATACTTTGAACTGAAACTAATAATGTGCTTATTGACTTATTCTACTATAAATCTTTAACTATGTATGTCTATCGATCGATTCAAGAAAGAAAATAATATCAACAGTAATCAGCGATGTAGAAGCGAGTTTCATCAGAGATGTGTAGTGTTTTCATTGACCTACATTTTCTTGCCGATTGATACATGACTTGCAGCTTGTCTGTCGACTCGACAGGTATTTTATCATGTCAAATATTTGTGTGGAAGTTTAAAAAAACGTAACTAAGTTTTTTTATCATATTCATGGCAGAATAAATTGCCGTTCGATATGGCAGATCGTTGATTTCTGATGTGGAATTATCCCCGTGTACACGTGAATAATATGTGAATTTGACAGAACACATCTGAAATAAATAATTTTAAAAGTAAGTCTTCATATTACAGTAAGAAATGGTTGATTTTGATAGGCAACTATATACACTTCTATCAATTAGTGTCACACAAATCACGTATTGGTTGAGTTTGTGCCAGGTATAGTACTCGATGTCAATTATCAGACACTAATCACTGTCTTACCAATAAGAGGACATGTAATATCACTGATGGTGTATATTTGAAGTTTATGACATTAAATTATTCAGAATCTTAATTTCGTCATGTCTTTATTGTAAGAACCGGACAGGTAAGTTCTGATCCGGACTGGCAACTTTTTGGAGTTACCAGTCCGGCTGTCTGGCTTGATATTTTGGGAGTTTTCTACACTGGAAGACCTATTGTTATTATCTGATTTCTTTAAGTTTTTGTTATCATTATTTGTCCTTTCTTGTAAACGAGCTACAGCTCAAACGGCTGCTCCAAATTTTACGAAACTTCGCATGCTGATAGCCTTTACGGAGTAATAGATATAAGCTTTCGGGCCAAATCGACCTGCACATTAAATGTCCAGTTCGAATCCTATATCGAAAATTTAACATTGATTTTTTTTTTCAAAATGCACTTGCTCAAGTGTGTGCATGAGATATGTAGGAGGAGTTGAAAATGAGACAACAGACAACACCCAATATAAGCCCATCTTGTATTTTAGGCTTTTAAGCAAAATAAAGCATTTTGCTGCGTAGTTAAAGAGGACTTGCATGATATATTATCTCAAGTTGACAATTTACATAACAAATAAAACAAAGATCTACAATCTTATGAATATTTTTAGTATGAAACCGTCATGGAGTCATTCATCCTATAGTGTATGAAACAAGGCCAGCCTGCCAGCCCGTTACTTACGCTGACAACATTTTGAGGTTTTTCTTCAATTGTGTCATTAGAATCTACAAAACTCATTTGGCTTGTTACATTTCAGGCTTGTTTCATACACTGTGTACTTACAATGTTTATCAAAATTACATTACATATAAATGGCAGTTTGTTCAATACCATCTAGTTGATGATAATTAAATGTTCTCACTTGATGGGTTTCATATCGATAGCGTCCTGGTCCCGTGGATCTGCTGTGTGAGCCACTCTGAGGAGTAGACAGTCAAACATCTGCTGCAGCAGCAGCTCAAGCTTCTCCACACTCTGATTCTGTGTGAACTCCTTCAGCTCTCCCCGTGATGTGTCCAACAGCTTCTCCTTGAACTCATTGTCAAGGTTGTCAAACGCATCCTGGCAGTGAGAAAGATATAGAGTGAAAACATATGACCAGTCATGTGACATTGCAGCAACAGGGGTCGCTGTCAGTTTATTGAAGATTAGGCATTGTTTTTCAACATCTGATTCAGTAATTGATATTTGAAATTCTGTAAACAAATCCGTAAAAATCTTTATTTGTGATGTCATGACTGATCGGAAATGATGTTAGTTTGTCTAAATTGAGAAGCACTTATAGAAGTCTTCCTGCTGCATCAGCAGAATTGAATCAACAATGCTCCCACAACAAGTACCCTGTTATCAATCAAGACAAATGTATCATATCTCCCTATACACAACAGAGGTACCTCATTTAATGTATCTGCACCATTGGTATTTTTGAGGGCACAATTCAATGAAATTTTGAATATGGACGTGTGAAGACTTTGAGTGAAATGGTTCATGAGATATTGCATTAACAATAAAGAGTTTCAAAAGCAGTCAAAGTGGCGTAGTGAAAATAAGGGTTAGTACTTACTTACAGACGCCACTGAATTCATAGTCCCAAGTTCCTTGTTGCAACAGGGGACAATAAGAATTCTTTGTATTTATTAAAAAGATTGTCTTTAATAGGTAACAATAATTTCCTTTCTTGCGGTTGCGTTATTTCCCATTTAAAGTCGATGACATAAAAATCAACTTTCCTCCGGACTCACCTGGCCATGTTGAGCAAGCACAACAGATTTCTCAAAACTCAGGAGCAGCCATAAGGACTGGGCGTGCTTGAATCTACAGAACTGTCTGGCCTAAAACAAAGAAGAGTTAAATTCCATGAATTTAGCCTGTAAATTTTCTTCATTGAGAGGTATTATAAAGATTAAAAACATGAGCAAAACCCTGTAGGTCCAAAAACAAAAATTGTTTCTACATAACATGTCATGCTTCTGGTAAAATATAATCATTTATCAAATTTTCATAAGGAATATTACAGCAATATTAGACTCTGAGCAATTTGTGCATATCATTTCAGTTTTAAAGTACAGTACTATTAAAATTCTACAGTTTTGTGAATTTGGACTGACTAAACCCAAAATGTTCACCGATTTGACAAATAAGTAATAAAAACATGAACCAATTGTCCTGATGGAACATCAACAATTGAACCAAATGTTATGGCATGGTTTTTGACAGATGATCTATACAATGATTTCCATACAAGTTTCTGTGTGAAAGGTCCTTCAGTCTCATTACCATTTACATCATAGGTGTTTTTTATTTATCACAATAATGACTGAGTGAGTAGTATTCAACTGTTTTGTCCAATTTGTTATTTTTACTTCCAAAAAACATCTATCAACATGACAATAATTCTACCATGACATTTCAAAATCCTCGAATTTCATTGGTTTATTTCTATGGTCGAACCTACGTTCGAACACAATTTTTATGACGGGCGATTCACTGCGGTTTGATAAACATTGCCATAGAAACGAACTTCATGACACGAGTCGACATGCATACAGTCACTGTACGCTTCGGAAGTATCTTCGTCTGAATACTGACTAAAAGTCTTTTATCCTCTTACTACCCATACTTTTACATAAGAAGAGTATGGTTCAAAATGATGTCATGCGTGTTTATGTCCAGGAAATAGCGTAATTTTAAGCCAAAGGCTGAATTTAGATCAAGAAGCTACCGCAACCGGTTTGGTTCAGTGATGTCAACAGTGAAGTCAACCTTTGACGTCATAAGCACAAGACATTATGACGCACAGTGTTGACCGAAGCACAACTGACGTTACGCGGTAGAAACTAAAGCTAAAACACTCGTCATGGTAGAATGTAGATAAACCTACTGTGTGTTTTTTAATTTTCGTGGTTTAACGTAGATTCGATACCATTGATGTTACATTCGAAGCCTCACGCTAACGCGTTCGGCTCCGAATGACATCAACAGGTATCGAATCTACGTTAGACCACGAAAATTAAAAAACACAGTAGGTTTATCTCCTAATTGTTTAAGTTTTATTTCCTAAGTCTAACTTAATTTGCCTTGTGAAGAAGAAAGTAGGAAACGAAGAGAATCAAGGAAAGAAAATCTCATTTCCCCAACCTTCTGACTGAGTATAGTGTTTTTCATCTTGAGTGCCTCCAACATAAAGGTCTGGAGAGACTTCTCGGGATCCCCTCCCAGAGACTTCAGGAAGCTGATGGCGATGTCCAGGTTGTTGATGGAGTTGTAGATGTCTGGCAGGTTCCCCTTGAGCTCAACCAGGATCTGATGTCTCACTGCAGGGGCCAGGGATTCCTGACATTAAGAGATTAAAATTATACTTATTTAAATTTGACTGAAATTGTCAATGGCCACTTTCGGGATTAATAAAGAAGGGATTGCAATTAGACATAGAATCCACTTCATATTTCTTAATTCGGACAGTATCTACAAGCCTCGGATATTTGTTAATTTTATCAACTTGTATTGATTTATTTAATTTCAGAAGACACTTGGGTGAGATTCTCTATATCAAAAGTTTATTTCATGAACATAATTAAAGGTTAATATAAATAGGCTTCATATGCATAGATTAATTTTATTGTCCATAATTCATTTCACCACCATTGTGAAACCTGCATTACTTTATTCATGATGTTTCTGAAAGTCTTATAATTTCAATTTCTGGTGACCAATTGAAATAACTAAAGAGAACAAAATTTGATTAAACCGTTACAACATTACCTGTGGGATGATATCACGAAGTGTTCTGAAAACCTCAGCACTAGATGTATCAGCCCTGAATACAACCGTCTCAATCTGAAGTGTGACAGAACTTTATTAGGGAATCATACATGTTTCTTTCTTTCAGAGAATATAATAAAGGGTCAAGACATCTATGATTATTTGCACTTCTATCTTTTTACCCACTTGCCTCTGTATATTCCGTTGAACCAGTTGACAACCTTTGAATCATCTTCTTATTTAACTGGGACTAATGATACCAAGTCACTACCTAAGAATGCTTTGTAACTAATCTATCATATTTGCAGATTTCAAAATTGAAACTTTGTGATTTTTTTATCATAATTTCTCTCATAAATTTACTGACAATACTATTACTTCTAAATACCCTGTCCTTTTGACTTCTGTAAGACACTGAGCAAGACTGAATGTGGCTACCCCGGGGCCCTGTCACAACACATCACATGACTGGTCACATAATTACACGTCACAAATAAGACTGTACTTTCATCATTTTAACTTTTTTGGAAAATGAACTATTTGATTTGGTAGATTATTATATGATTGGCGGTGAAATACCGAGATCTATCAATGACAGTAAACCGTGTTATCAGTCACTAGTGACAATAACAATGGAACGTGTTATCAGTCACTAGTGACTGATAACAACAATGACCTGACGTCATCGAACAATGCTCTGACGCAATGACACGCTCATGACGTCATATTGTTGCTTTGGCGACGGGCTCTCTGTGGAGCCGACTCAACGTAAATGCACTTCAAGTTTTTTAGAAATACAACGATTAAATCATAAAATAAATAGAAAATTTGTGTTTTCTTGACAAATACCATGTTTATCTCATCTCGTGAGGCAGAAAAGTTACATATTTTCACTCGTGGCCGCGCCACTCGTGAAAATATAAACGTTCTTCCTCACTCGATGAGATAAACATGGTATTTGTCAAGAAAACACAAATATCCTCTAAATATCCACAAATTTACCATTAGTGATAATTAGATGAAACATTTACACCTATTAATACAATAGCAATTTCACATTTGTCAAATTTCTCTTCTCATTTGTGATGTTTTTTTCACCAAGTCTTTTCAAATGTAAAGTTCTGCTCAAATGACATAGATTACTCTACCTGAAGGTTTCTATTTATTAAATGACATAAAGGTTATTCTAATTTTCGTAGAACTTTAAACTTTTAAGTAAAAAAATATCATGATTTTCACATGAAAAACATTGCATGGTTCGAGTTTAAAAGGATTGCAATATGGCACTGTATGATAAAGTGGTTCTCACTTAGTCTCCACAAGAAGATAAAGGTAAGTTCTTGTATCATCAGTTATTTTGTTCGCAAGTTCAGACTCACCGGAATGACATGTCCCTTCTGTTCAACTCGTGACTTGGCCTGCAAGATGGATTCCCTTAGCTGGTACTCAAAGCCCGAGAAGTCGTAGTCAATCTTGGTGCCCTTGCCCAGCTCAAAGGAGTAGTTACAGTTGGCCAGCACAAGAGGAAGCAGGTCCCGGTCAGGGTGGTAGCTCACAAGATGGCTGTCGTGCAGTTTCCTCACACTCACCTCCGACAGTCGACTGAAACTGATGGTTGGCAGTTTGATGAGGTACATGCTGAGGAAGGTGCACAATACTCCATGCACATATTTGAAGATTGTTATCACAAAATTTACAAATTTGAGTCAACATGTCAAAAAGATGTCACCCCTAATCTTTCAGCTTGCTTTGCCAATTGGTCTTAAAGAATATTCTTTCCTGCCTCCCACAACAATTTTTGATACACTGAAAATAGGATAGTGAAGGTTTCTCATTGGTTTCGTAAAGTGTAAAATTGTTTTACCTTGTTTTGATAATTTTACAGTAATTATCCATGAACTCATTGTGTTTGCGAAGCAGAAACTCGATGGTCATGTAGGAACAGATTCCAGGTCCCTGCGTGGACGGGAGGAGAACAGCCAGTGGAGAATTCTTATCAACCGTCATGTTCTTGTAAGCATCTGGGAGATGGATTAGACTGTTGTGAACTGTCCAGCAGCCTACAAGTGGAAGATGCATCAATATCAACAATATATGCATCAATATAAAATAAAACACGCCCTAAAAATCAACATGAATCAATATCTACATAACCGGCATCAACATCAACAAGTGTTTGCCACTAACGTGGCAATGTCCCCATTTGGATATAGCGATAGAATTGTCACAATAAGCAAATGCTATATTCACATGAAAAGGAAATTTGTGGTATCACTTTGGGCAAGAGACTTTATTAAAAACTTCATTCAAACTGTGCCTGTGTTCACCTGGTACCTCGTAAAGGTGTGTGTTGGTGATAACCTTCTAGCTCCTTGTATATGTCAGTTTGGGATAGACCAGAGTATCATTGTTGGTTCTGCTTTTGAGATGCATTTTTAGATTGAATAGTAAGGTATACAAATATTCACATAATCATATTCTAGGAGGAACAAATTCATGAAAACGATCAATGAGCCCTGATAGGGCTAGTTGATAATCTTTCATAAATACACAACAAATAAATTCTTCATTTTAATCCATGAATGACATGTTTTCATGTAACTTGAATTATCATCTTTCATATTTATATTTCCATTGATTAATTTACACAATGCATACTGACAATATATCA
This sequence comes from Steromphala cineraria, assembly GCA_916613615.1. Taxonomy (NCBI): domain Eukaryota; kingdom Metazoa; phylum Mollusca; class Gastropoda; order Trochida; family Trochidae; genus Steromphala; species Steromphala cineraria. Next base: position 4,075,187 of record OU744731.1, on the reverse strand, counting down.
AGGAATTCAAATTGTGCAAAGAAAAAACCTTACCATAGCTGTGCAAATGTTCTTTGACAAGGTTCCAAACTTTAGCAAATTCAGGCATTAGTTCCTTCAGAGTTGTGTCAACTGATGCATCTGAAAAAATTGATTTTATGAACTGAAACAATGTTGAGCACTTTCTTGCCTTTCATTGTCTTTGTTCTCCATTTTTCATTCTAATCAGTCAGGCAAAATATGAAGAGATCTAGAGAACAGTTCTCATATCACTCTAAAATGCATGTTGGCTTCACTGTGACCTTGAAAATAATAGGTCACAAAAATCAAATTGGCGCCGGTGTCTTCCCAAAATAGATTTATAAAAAGAATCCAGTGAATGACTCTTGAGATATCACACCAACAATGTATGTTAAAAATGCTGATCGATAAATAAACAATTGCTGTGACCTTGAAAATATTGTGAAGGTCACCAAAATTGTCTGGGCCCGGCGCTTTCCCAATAAGTTGATAATGTGTAAATTATGAAGAGAATCCAGTTATTAGTTCTTGAGATATCCCGCTGACAAGCCTAAAATGCAGGTTTCAATGCTTAAATCTTCTAAGCCTTGCTGTGACCTTGAAAATAATGCAAAAGGTCACCAAAATTGACTGGGCCCGGCACCTTCCCAAAAGAAAGGTTGGTGTCAGTTATGAAAAGAATCCAGTGAATGGTTCTTGAGATATCCCGCTGTCAGGGTAAAATTTTAAAGTCTCGTTGTGACCTTGAAATGAAGGTCAAGGTCATGAACCTCTATAGGGACCTTACTCTCATGGTGATGAAGCCATATGCAAAAAATGAACAGAATCCAGTCAATAGCTTTTGAGTAATTGATTTTGTACGTTCGGATGCTGTCCAATACTATATTCCCCGCTTCACGCTAAACTGCGAGGGATAATTAAAGCATGTGAGAGTTTCAGTTAGTTCTTCATGTTGAAAACAACATCCCTGAAATTGTCAAGTGTCAGTGCATGAGATGATAGACTAAGCACAGTTTTTAGGAGAAAGGTACAATTGGACTTATTTTCACAAAACCCTTATCGCTCTAATCATTATCTTACGTAATAAAAAAAAACTGTCGTAAGCATTTAAAATGTAATAAAAAAAATTGTAAAATCATTGTGCTTTTTCGTGAATATGTCCTAAATTGCTTTAAGCTAAATGTGAATAAGAATGTTCTGACTTAAGTAATACTACCAGAAGCAGAAGCAGCAGCAATGGTCATTTCCGTAGCTTGAGACCTGTCAAGTCTCCTTCGATACTTGGACATCAAAACTTGTTGGAGACGGATGATGTGTGGAATGTTTTGTAGAGCCTGAAGGAATGGATGCTGAAACAAAAATAATATCTTGTTAGCTGGTTGCTAAAAACAAATTTTTACCCTCCTGTAGCCAGCCAGAAATGGATTTGTCATCATCGTCATCAACAACTTGTGAATTCTAACTAACTCAGAATTGATTTAGAAGCTGAAGTGTTCCAGGCATACCTGTAGCTAGCCCCTAGTCAAAAACACATTACTCAAGCTTGTACTCAGTAAGGACTTCTGCTCCTCAGGTGTTTAACCTTCTTGACTAAGACAAAAATAAAGTTATTTTATATATATATATATAATAAAGTTACATTTTATATTCAATTGTATTATGAAAATTCCTTTACATTTAGAGCCTATGGGTCCAAATGAAAGTGTATCAAAAATGTCAATAAAATGCAACCTTGAAAGACTTTCAAAATGGTTCAATTGATGTTATTCTGATAGCTGAAATGAGTGTCAATAACATTTAGTTAAAGATTGTGCATAGTGCCTGCATAGACATAGTAGAAAAGGTTTTAGTAGGCAAGATAATTGAATTGTCACTTTTAGAGGTATGGAAAACCAAAAGTTGAGATGATGGTTAAGGGAGGAAAATGAATTTCATAACATACATATGAAAACAACTTAAAACTGCATCTGTACCTCTTTGCTGAACAGACTGAGGACAGCCATCTTGGACTTCTTGTCCTTGTCACCCTCGATGTGAATATTGAATTCCCTGAGGAAGTGATCGAGGGTGATGCGAGACCGATATCTCCAGACTGCGGGGAACTCGTGGAGACTTTCCACCTCCGCAGGTCTTGACTTGTCCACCTCGTATAGAACACTCATCAACTTGTCTTGCCCTGGGAAAAATATGATACATTAGTAAATACCTAAAATTATGATAAAAAGTGGCTATCACAATAGATATTACTTGTGTTAGTAGAAAACATTATTCTATTTGAATTTGTCAGTTAAAAAGCTGCTCCTATTGTCATATCAAAATCTTTGGTAACTGATCAAGTTGAGCAGCACAATTTCTGGACAACAATCAAATATTAAGAGAGAAAATGCCTGGCTTACAAATTCAATCATGTTAACTTTATGAAAGATCAAGGAAGAAGTTTTTATCTTAAAGCTTCATTTATTCCTTACCAATCCTTTTATCTTTCAAGATACGCTCATTGATTTTGTTAAGGCAGGTGTCCAGATCCTATCAAGGCAAGAAAAAGGTGTATGAAAAAAATTACAAATTCATATATGATGTATTATTTGGTGGAATGTACTAGTTATGACAAATCACACTTGTATCACTCTTGTCTGAAAACTGCATGAAATCACCCAAATATTTGAAACAGTTAAGGCTTTTTTTGTGAAATTAATATAAACAATATTTGGTTTCATGAAAACCAAACATACAAATAGAAATTTGGTTTAAAATGGTTTGACAAATCTTTATAAATTTTGATAGGTTATATATGGCAAACCTAAGTATACTTACAATGTTACATAATCAGCAATAAGGCTAAACATTATCTATTTTCTCAAGGTAATAAAGCATTTTATGCTTTTAAAAAAATGTTGCTGTTTGTTGACCAAAGATATATTCAAACTGATTGATTCTATATTTCTGCCTAGATAATGGATCTGAAAGTCTGGGGAACATCATATTGTAAAATCATTTAAGGTCTTCAGATTATTGAAGGCAGCTTCATCATGTCCAGAGGAGTCACATAATGGTGTAGATTAATTCAGCTGGATTCACATTGAAGACTTCCATTTCAGGGTTATGCTATTTTGAAATCCCTTGATGAATTGGTTTGGTTGACTTGGGATACATACATAAAGAATATCTAATTTGAAATTTGTTTTGAATTTGTATGGCTTTAACAGGATGTGGGTGATAGCAGGGGTTTTATACATCAGTCCAAACTTATGTTTTCCGATATTCTAAAACCATATGGTATGTCATTATTCGCAATCCCTCAGATATATTTGATTACATACACTTTAAAACAAGATTTCAGGTTCTAGGATTTTTGTGTTTTGAGAAGAAGATGAAATTAGATTTGTAGGGCTTGGCCCCTGGGGCCCTTTATGTAGGTCACAGGGTATCAAATCTATATACTGTAAGCACCATGTCTGTGTAAGGTCTAAGCTCTCTAAGCCATTTGCTTCTCGATAAGATGAATATAGTTTTTAGGGGGTGTCCCCCAGGGCCCATATAAAGGGTCTCTGGATCACCTAATCTATAAATAATAACAGCCATCAGTTATATAGCTTCTACACAAGGCTTCAGCTTCCTTGGCTTTTTATTTCAGGAAAAGAAGTTGAAAACGTTTAAAGGATTGGCTCCTTGGACTTTAATTAGGGATGACATTGAATCCAATCAATAACAAAAATATAGGCCATGAATCCAAGTTTTAGATTATGGTGCCGGTGGTTCTAGAAAATAAGTAGAATATGTACAAAGTTCACTGTTGGATGGATGGATTGACGGGCAGATGGATAAATGGAAGGAAAGACGGACAGACTTCAGACATCATCCTTTGTCCTAAGCCCAATGGGCCTTTCAGGCCAGATGAACCAAAAATGTTTTATATACAGAAAAAAATCCTTTCAATCTCTAAAAATCCAAAATGAAAATGTTCAGTGTTTTGCAAAAATAACATAACTAAAAATAACATGCATGATTGGGTTGTGTATGAGTCAAATATCGGTAAGAGTCTGATGCCAATTTGACAAAGTTCTTCTATCTGAATTAAATGTTACATATGAAATCTGCAGATACCCGAAGAATTGGTCGGATAAGACTCTTTGCAAACATATTCTCCCATGTCTCTCTCTGTGGCTTGCTTGTCAGTCGTTGCTCTTCACGGCGTGAATAGTTGCCTGTGAACATATATACATGTTTGTCACAGAGGAAAGTTGAAAATAATTAATATGTAAAATGACAAACAACATACAGATAACAATACCCTCTCCTCTATACAATAGGCTAAGGGCGGATAGCCCGCATGTTGTTCTGCGACCCTAAATCGCATCCTCGGTCCATTTGGGGCTGTTATCTAAAATTCTACACAATGTGATTTTGTTAATGTCTGACGATTATTTATATTGTTTCATATGATTGCATGGTATACCGATAAAGGTTCTTGTAACTAAATACTCTTTTGCAAAAACCCTTGTCGATACATTGATTCAACGTGAAAATATGAGTTTTAATAAAAGTTTTATAGCCTGAAAGAAACCCTAGATGTGACTATAAGCAGAAATTTTAAATTCTATCTATTTAAGAAAGTCTATTGTTGAAATGGACATTGTTTGAACTCACAGTTTTAAATTTGACCAATCAGGGTCACTTCCCTCGAGGGTTTCTGTCTCATGGAAGTTTGGGCAAAGTGGTACTGTCTTAAAGGGGCAGTAGCACGTTTTTTGATAATTTTATATTTCAAAATTTCCGCTGAATGATGTATGTTAATGTTAAATGTATTATTATGATAGTACCAAAAATCTCATTACACAAGCCAATCAGCCATATTCAGAGGACAAAGTATGAAGATTCACATAAAATCAATTGGCGGCCATTTTTTTGTGAACACCTTTAATTCATTTTCTGTAAGAAAAGGGAATCGCATGGCTAAACTTTACATTATATATTTGAATTATTACTGCTCCATTTAGTTTAAATACATTGTCTGTCAAATGGAACCATTAATTTTCATTTTCCTGACATCACCTTATATTTCCTTAAAAACGTGCTACTGCCCCTTTAGGTTTTGTAGAGGGGAGGGGGTATTATTATCTTTATATGTTTAGTTACTGATCATATCTTTAAAGTTTTGACTACTGATTATTTAAAAATTCCTGTGGTTTGCCATTTAAATAAAGATAATTTGTCTTGGTATTGTTGAGAAGCATTGTGTTGAAAACAAAATTGAGGAATAAAAGTAAACATAATACAAAAGGCAAAGCCATCAGATTTCTGCAAATCTGAGATCTGGCGAAAGATGTGATTCCCTGACTGACCTGACTGAGTGATCTGGTGACAGATGGAGTGAAGCAACAAGAGGACATCGTCCACACTTTTCCCACTGGCCAGATGGATGATCTCCAGGTCCTTCTGCAGATGTTGCCAGAAAAATTCTCCCATATCCTCCTGCACCGCTGGTGTCACCAAACCAGACACGGCCTGGAACATTACATAAGAATAAGAGTCTTTTGGTGTTGACGTTCATCAATCTTTGCATTTTGTACCATCTGAGGATCAAGACCTATACTAAAGAAATAAGAAAAAATGGTCATTGCTCAAATACTCCCTGCAAGTAATAGATACACCCACACTTCCCGAGGTGTATCAGTGATTATAACTCATGTTTGAGTCGTGGGTCTCAAACAGGAGGTATATTGAGTGATGCACCAAAGGAAAGGTGGGTATATCTGACTTATATTACGCCTAGGGGCGAGGATACACGAGTGGAAATTTTTTTTATATCCGCATATGTGCTTTTTAGTGATTCTCAACGTTGATTGGTTGGTTTCTAGGAGAACGAAAGACGATTGGTCGACGGAACTATTTTCACATTTCATTGATAAATTGAATGTGCCAAACGTATGTCGATTATATGTTAAAAAATAAACTCATAGATCGATAAATATTAGTGTACATCATATTTCTTATAGGTTGATATTTAAACGCAGGATTATTTGACACTATTCATCTACGTGTTTATTTTCATTGTGATCTCATGATTGCACTTTTACCAAAGGTAGACAATCAGCAACAAACATGGCTGCCATCGAAAATTCATGAAATCTATCCAAGTACAAGAATTTCACCGATCCGTGTAGCCTATAGTTAATTACACCTAATCACCATAGGGACTCAAATTCAACATACATTCATCAAGGCAATAACTTTTCAAACCAACATGCTCATAGTCAATCAGTCCTGGGAACAATCCTACTGTGATCAATTTCACAGGCCGATTAGAGTTATCGTTCTTGATACTGACGACGTGAATGAAAGTAACATTGAAAGAAACAAATGTTGTTAAAAATTCAGGTTACTTGATTATCCTGACATACAGACTTGTTTTGATGAATTCTTTGTAAGTTTCTCTTAAATATATTGCCACTTTTATCAATTATTATTTTAAAAAATTGACAGGTTTTTTACATTTTCGTTGCAACATTGAGCCGTCAACAAACATCACAGCGATAGTATGGTGTGATGAATACTTGTTATATCTGTAAAAGAATCCTGTTTGTTAAGAGTTTTAAGTGTGTTAATTTGTTCAATGGTGTATTTTTTTATTCAGGGTCAATATTTAGGTCAGTTTCGTATTGTTTTGTAACTGAACTAGACTCTGAAGCATTGTAGACTTATTCACTGTTGAGATGTTCAGTTAAACACACGTATGAATACTGATCAGCTGGTTGGTGTCATTACCACAGTATTACTACGATTTCAAAATCGCATGTTTTAAGTTGTTTTGTAATTATATTTCATTACAAATGGGTAATATATAGAATAACCAACTCGGTACGATTTGTTACAGGATATCTGGCTCACGACTGTGAACATCATTTCGACTCGGGCAGATATCCCTTAATCACTCTCTTAATACACCACTCCGAGTTATGTTTGACGAAATAGAACTATCCAACCTTCTCTATGTATATATGTCTTGACCTAACTAGATAAAAAAAATATTAACAATACTCTTCTTATTATGTTTTAAAAACCATAAACTGACTTCATTACATTCAAATTTGGTACAAAGTAGTACTTATACATAGGCTGATATAGGAAAATACAACTATCTGGACATGACACAACAAAAAATGCCACTATAGGCCTCAGTAGCTCAGCTGACAGAGGAGTTGCGTCGAAACATTATAAGGCTCCTGTTTGATTCCCATTTTAGTCGTTAACATTTCTCAAAAATTCTAATTTTACAACTCTGTTAATTTGCCGAAGTTGAAGATTTCTTCACCTGACTTAATGTTGGTGTGCAATAAAAAGTAGGTGTATAAGAAAAGTTGAAGTGTATCGGTCAATACACCTACATTCAGAACAAAGGAAACCATGGCAATGAGACCGGAAAGTGGGGTATTACCTCTATACGCCCAGGATCATAATTCAATGAAAGACATAATTCTGAAACAGCTTTCAAACTTGTTAATAGTAAAAGAAGATTACCAGCATCTGAAAATTCAGTCTCCTTAACAGAACATAATTTGCAACATTTCAATTACAGTTTCAACTCTATCAACCATACACTCAGGTTTACCAACAACCAAAATTTCATTAGATTAGATGTATTAAATAGAGACTGAGAAAAATTGTCTCTACTTCATTTTCATATCCATTATCAATACAACTTCAATTGCAAAACCAAGGGCAATAAATCTGTCCAATATCTTTCAAACTCAGGTGAATCCAATAGTATCTGAAGAGAAGTCAAGTCAAGGTTTTAGACTTGATTTGATTCCTGTCAAGCCGTGACTTGGGAGAGGGTCAAGATCAAATGACCATCTGAAGTCTCCACATACAAATTTTTTTATCTGGAAAATTTTTGCTTCCTACATTTAATAGTTATTAGGAATCCAGATGTACAGATGTTGAGGGTAAGTTGAAAATGTTGAAAGTCTACATACATGTACTACAGAAAAGCTCATGATCATGTATTTAGCCATGATGAGAAATATTATCAAAGCTAATGATATCCAGGAAGGGAAAATGGAAGTGTTCGACTTGTATGAGAATGAATGATAGAGATGTTCCAAACATACCTGTGCATCAGTCTCCGTTCCCAGAAAGAGGGCAGCATGAGTGAAGAATCGGAGAACAGCGCATGTAGCTCCTTCAAGTTGCCGTTCCCCAACAGAATGGTTGGTTCTGTCAGTAGCTCGACCCAGTATGTAGCCTGGACGTGTCTGGTCAACTCTGGAGAAAGGAATCATGATGTGACAGGCAAGCATGCAACTCTTATTTATATAAATAATCCAACAAAGAAATGGAGCTAAGGCTCTGTAGCTCATCAGGCTTCATATTTATAATACATTTTACTTTAGGGTGTGGCCAATATGTTGTTGCCCCTTAGTAGGGGTCACCAAATGTACAATTCAGAATCTCCATTACCTAAGGAATCTCTACACAACACTTCAGCATTCAAGTCCTTGTAAAAATGAAAAAGAAAAGCCATTGGCTCTGTAGCTCATCTGGCTTCATCTTTAATTTTCTTTTAGGGTGTGGCCATTGTGGTTCCCACCTTCCTAGGGGCCATAGGGTCCCTAAATGTACCATTTCTTTAGAAGCCCCATTTCTAAGGATTCTCTACCCAAAATTTCCTCATTCTTTGCCTGGTGCTTCTTAAAAAGAAGATGTAAAAAGTTTTAGTAGGGGCCACTGGCTCTTCCAATATTCACTGGTCAAGGAGTCTATACACAACATTCAGCTTTCTAAGCTTTTTTTGTTCTGGAGAAAAAGACAAAAAAAAGGTTTTAAAATCAAAATCCGTAAATAACTAGAAGGTGTTTTTACTCGTAAAAACAGATGTCTCCCCATACACCATTAAAGCTGAATTTTGCTTTTGAAAATTACTTATAGTTTTCTTAACTCAAATAAAAAGCATATTCTTTCTATATAAACAAAACAACAAACTGTAAGTTTTGGTTCTATTTATGAAACTATAACCTTTATGCACCGTAAACTAACCCTACCCTTCAATATGACAAAGTCCAAACTGTTGCCATGGAAACTAAAATAAAAGTACCGAGGGTACAGAAGCTCACCTTAAAATGAATGATGTGGTAAAATGGTTTAATTATACATGTAACCATCTTTTATATAATTGATTATGGCTGCCATCATGATTTTTTATCTTTTAAAATACTAGTCATCTTTTGGAAACGACTAGAGCTTGAACAAACATTAGTACACGAATGATATAATCATGATAAGTTAACAAGCAGTAGGTTTTTGTATTACCTTTTTCTATATCTATGACTGAATTGGTGACCATCTTGTACTTTTTAATCTTCAAAATGCTACTTTTATGTGGGCATCCGTATTAATTTCAATATGATATCTTGATTGGTTTAGGTGTATCCATTTAAATGTCATTCATTACTTACAGGATGGTGGCCACTTACATTTGTTTTGTAGTGAATCATTAATATGATTATTTCACTGATGGTTATGCTGCATGGGATATTGAGAATCCCAAGAGTACAGATTTTTCAAGGAAAATGAATGACTGATTGAGAGGAAAGTCATAAACACAGCAATGCATAAGACACGTTTATTTTGTTCACATAATATTTACATGTCAAGTGACCATGAGATGTCTTTCATTAAAGTATCAATTTATTTAACACTCATACAGTACTATAATGGTAAAAAAAATTGCATTGTCAAATCAACAGAGAGATATGACAAATCAAATTTCCTTACTTTTCTTACAAAACCCTTTTTGATTTTCATCTGCATATTTATTCCACATCAACTTATCATGTAGATTGCTAAACACAAAGGTTATTGTAAACAAGTTTTGTGTAAGTTTTTATTCTTAGAAAGAACATATCACTGTCATGAGAATATAAGTCCATAACTTTTATTGCATACACATGGGCCATGGCCATATAGCATGCTCTAATGCTCTACCATATCAATTGGGTCAGGTTGATTATGCAACAGACTAGCAGCTGACACTGTGATGCTAGCAGCCTGCCTTGGGATGTGTATTAGACAGCATAGTGGAATATCTGAACTCTGGTTGACCCCTTATGTGTGGTATTTAAAGGAATATAAGGGAGATACCATTGTTTAAAATTTAACATGTTTAATGTGATTTGGTTTTTGCAGCTAGTTGCCATAAAGATTTTAAACAAATTAATCAATTATGTTTGTCTTTCATCTTAATTTATTTTAGAAACACTTAAAAAAATAGAACAACTTGCACGACAATCTTAAATATTCCGTATTTAAGATAATATTATGATTAGTAAGTTCAAATTAGAGAATTTATATGGTGCCAGTGATCACTTGATGAAAGCTTAAAATTTAATAATAATGATGTGTCATCTGACATCTGCAGCTGAAAAGTCAATATGGCTACTATTGCGCCCATCTTGGTTTCTAAAAACTGAAACGTCTACCTTTCTGTGCGGAATCACTATAGGTATAACATACTACAACATAAAAATGATATCTAGATTGGTTTAGGAGAAATAGTCTTTGTCATGAAATCTTATTGAAAATTCAATATGGCTGCCATGGCGGCCATATTGGATTCTCAAAACTGAAACGTCTACCTTTCTGTGAGTAATCACCATGGGTATAACATACTACAATTTCAGAATGATATCTGAATTCGTTTAGGAGGAGTAGTCTTTTTCGTGAAATCTAATTGAAAATCAATATGGCTGTCATGGCGGCCATCTTGGATTCTCAAAACTGAAACGTCTACCTTTCTGTGAGGAATCACCATGGGTATAACATACTACAATTTCAGAATGATATCTGTATTCGTTTAGGAGGAGTAGTCTTTTTCGTGAAATCTAATTGAAAATTCAATATGGCTGTCATGGCGGCCATCTTGGATTCTTAAAACTGAAACGTCTACCTTTCTGTGAGGAATCACCATGGGTATAACATACTACAATTTCAGAATGATATCTGTATTCGTTTAGAAGGAGTAGTCTTTTTCATGAAATCTAATTGAAAATTCAATATGGCTGTCATGGCGGCCATCTTGGATTCTCAAAACTGAAACGTCTACCTTTCTGTGAGGAATCACCATGGGTATAACATACTACAATTTCAGAATGATATCTGTATTCGTTAAGAAGGAGTAGTCTTTTTCATGAAATCTAATTGAAAATTCAATATGGCTGTCATGGCGGCCATCTTGGATTCTCAAAACTGAAACGTCTACCTTTCTGTGAGGAATCACCATGGGTATAACATATTACAATTTCAGAATGATATCTGAATTCGTTTAGGAGGAGTAGTCTTTTTCGTGAAAGTTTACGGACGGACGGACGGACGGACGGACGGACAGACGGACGGACGGACGGACAGACAGACGGACGACGGACGAAGCGCCATGACATAAGCTCACATTTACTTTGTAAAGGTGAGCTAAAAATTAAAATTTAAAAAAGGTTGAAACCCCCAAAACACCTACAAGATATGAAGAGTATGTTGACCAAATTTGGTGAATATTGATCAAGTAGTTTCAGAGTCAAACAAAAAACAAAAGTGAACGCCATCAAGACGCAGACGCGGATTGAAACTCTACCAAAACCAATATGTCTCCTGACCTTTTGGGAGGAGACATAATAATCCTCACCAGTCAGGGAGTCTGTACACAAGATTTTGGCTTTTTATTTGGGTTCTGGAGAAGAAGATGAATAGGTTTTAAGGGCATGGCCCCTGTGGCCCTTATGATGACCAAACTGAAAATTATAATCCTCACTAGTCAAGGAGCCTGTACACATTATTTAAAATTTCTAAACATTTTTGTTCTGGAAAAAAGCCAAAATTAGTTTTTTCTAAGGCTTACCCTTGTGGCCCTTTATAGGGGTCACATGATCACCAAAGTTACAAATCAAAATCCCCACTAGTAAAGGAGTCTGTACACATGAATTCAGCTTTCTACACTTTTTGGTTTTGGAGAATAATGTCAAAATTCTGGAGAAGAAGGTGAAAATAGGTTTTAAGGGTGTGACCTTATTAGGGGCCACAGGGTCAAAAAAGGTCCCAACTAGTCAAAGAGTCTGTAAAGTTTCAACTTTCTAGGCCTTTTTTTCTGGAAGGACGATGAAAATAGGTTAAACGCAATGACCCGTGACCCTTATATGGGGCAACAAAGCCACCAAAGCTATAAATTATAATCCTCACTAGTCAAGGAGTCTGTACACAAAGTTTCAGCTTTCTAAGTTTTTTGCTTCTGGAGAAGAAGTCGAAAATGAATGAAATTAACGGATGGAGGGACGTACTAAAGCCGAACACCATGCCATGCCATAAGTATGAGTATAATTTATATTTTACCGGCTGAATGTGTTGTTATTAAATGTTATCCATTTTCCCATTTTTTTACATAAAAATGATCTTGGGTAAGAAAACAATCACCAACTCGGTGCTCAGAATTACGGATTATCTAGCTAGCTGTCCCTCGTGAATAATTTTGTCAAACTCCTCGCTGAAGCTCTGAGTTTATCACAATAATTAACTCATATAATCTGTATTATTATTCTTATAATAAAATTCACATTCCTTAAAAGTTAGGTTTATTCTTTTAAGATTAGCGAGTATTTAATTATTGTAATCTTATTTTAGGTTCCTCACATGGCATCTCATGCTTAAGATTGGAAAGGCTGAGTCCCTGAGATGAAGTTGTGATTTATATGTGTGTTTGTAAATAGTTTATTTTGTGCAATGTATTTTATGTGATTGGTGGATTTGTAATGGAACTTTTAATGTATTAATATCATATGCTGCCGCCTTTCTATTGATTATATGTAATGCTGCGATGTCTATGTATTTTTCAATTGTAAATTGGTTTAATGTATACTCATAACAAGTGTATTCAATTATATATCATGTAGTGATTGATATTGTGTGTTACACAATATACTTATGATTTGTATTTATGTTGCAGGGTTTGTTTATTTCTCACATCTACAAGTTAATAAAATCCATCCATTGAACCCCAACAAGTCATGTTGTCCCTCTTGATACCATGGATTACCTCTGTTACAATCCTAATGGATATCATAAACGGTACAAAGTACAAATTCTCATATAATACTCAATTAAATAATTAAATGAACACACCTCTTTTTTGTTGTAACTCAAATGTTAAAATCTCAAATTTACAATTTAATATCTAAACCTGCACCGTACTTCTTACCCTGTATCCTGAATGTTTCCCTGAGCTGTCTTATGGCTTTGTCCACCAATCTTTAGTCCACAGTGACAAGTCGCCTCCACATATGGTCTTCCACACTGTGGATGGTACAGATCATTCATTTTGAAAGTATACAGATAATTCATTTTGGTAGGATTCTTGCCTTAAATTACGAAGTATGTTATCAAACCTGCCGGATGAACATGCTTGGGTTACTCTTGCCAAAGATCAGCATTTTGCAGCATTACAGGTTGTGCCTACTCAATCAAAAGAAAGAGTCAAAAATCTCAGGTCCATGTTCCCTCCTTCTACTTATCCCCATTTGTTAAGGTACCTGTACATAAGATTACAGTTCTCTAGAGCCAAAAGGTCTAGAGAAGAAGTTGAAAGTGTTAAAAAAATTGACAGACATATGCTGGATGCCTGATGTCATGCCATGCATTAAACAGATCCAGCCAGATGATCTAACAATTGTCTCAAACTGTCAACCCCAAGAAAGATCTCTTTTGAAACACACATACAAACCAAATAAAACATTTAAAAATCATAAAGGGTTAAGCTTCGCTCAAGAAATGAAACAATGTCTGAGATATGGTCATAGAGGGGACAAAATGTAATCTCACTTAACAGGCACACCAGCATCAAATAGGTACCATCTGTTCTAAGTTTCAGAGTCACATGTTTATGTTGAAATATTATTTTGAAATGACAGGAGTTGAACAAAAGCTAAAATACTCACCTCTCCTATTGCATAGGGATGACCATTTGGACAGCCTAGAAAAAATGAAAAAGCTGAATTAGAAAGCACCTTTATATTCACATGTTTTTGTGACTTTCTCGACTGGTATTTGTCTTGTTTGACAAGGCGCTCTTTGGTTTAGATTATGATCTCTTATACGCATGTAACTATATACATCCTGAGAACTCCACATGGTATTGTAAAAAGTCACCTGAATGTAAAAATGGAATAATTATGTTTCAAGATAGTCTATTGGATATATTATCGGACTCACCAAATGTTAACATTTTATGCGGCGGCGACTTTAATGCGAGAACTGGTACAAATCTTGATTTTGTGGAAGATGATATTTTAAAGTACACTGAAGAACAGAACCATTCTTTCTTTGACTTTATACTAGACAGCTTTAATTGTAAACGTATATCCGCCAACAAGATTGTAAACAATTTTGGTAAAACCCTACTTGATTTATGTGCGATACTTACCGGTAATATACACTTTATGAACGGGAGATGTTGGTCTGATTCAGAAATAGGCGATTTCACCTTTATAAGTCCCAACGGTGCCAGCGTTATAGATTATGTAATATCTTCAGTAACAATATTTGATTATGTAAGTGACTTTGATATACCGTCTTTTAGCTGAATCCACCCATCTCCCGCTCACATTGAAATTACGAGAGCTTCATGCACGCTCCTCTGAGACAAGTTACTATCACTGTGAGAATCTGTTTAAATTTGTTTGGGATGACCAGAAATTGGAAAACTTTAGACAGAATATTTTATCACCCAATGTTCAAGACCTTTTAGATAAATCAATAGACAGTGCATTCACATGTATTGACACAAGCATTGCCTATATTGTAGATGCTCTTAGTCTAGCCGCTTCTGATATGAAAAGAAAAATAGATAGAGAGAGAGAGAAAAAGCAAAAATTAATGGTTTGATAATGAGTGTGTAAATTTAAAACACGAACGTTGTAGATCTTTAAACAAATTTAGAAGAAATAAAGATAAACAATCACTAGAACAACAAAGCAAGAAATCGATACAATCAAAAACGTAGAGAGTATTATCGCTCAAGGCAAATCAAAATCGAAAATAGTATAAATGATTCAAAACGTTTTTGGAACGAGTTAAAATATCTAAATTCAAAACAAAAATAGAGCCATTGGCTCTGTAGCTCATCAGGCATCATATCAAGTTTGCTTTATACAGGCCAGATGAGCTAAAAATTAAACTGATGTTACCTATTGCAAGAAAACCTATAAAAAAATTACAAAACAAATGTAACGATTTCGGAATAAATTTTCTTACCCAAATGATTTATTATTATTCAACACTCTCTAGATCGTCAATATTAGACAGTGAAAGAAGTCAACACTAAAATATCCAAGGAGAAATAAATTTGCCATAGACTGTCATCTAATGGAGAAAAATAGGTTTTTAAGATTGTCACCCCTGTGACCCTATTTGGGGTCATGGGGTCACGAAATCTACAATTAAGGATCCCCATTGGCCAAGGAGTCTGCACATATCATTTATAACTCTCTAGTCCTTTTGGAACTGGAGAAAAAAATGAGAATTGGTTTTTTAAGGTTGTGACCCCTGTGACCCTATTCGGGGTCATGGGGTCACGAAATCTACAATTAAGGATCTCCATTGGCCAAGGAGTCTGCACATATCATTTTTAACTCTCTAGTCCTTTTAGAACTTGAGAAGAGGATGAAAATAGGATTTTAAGGTTGTGACCCCTGTTACCCTATTTGGGGTCACAGGGTCACCAAAGTTACAAATTAGAATCCCCATTGTCCAAGGAGTCTGCACATATCATTTTTAACTCTCTATTCCTTTTGGACTGGAGAAGAAGATGAACATAGGTTTTTAAGGTTGTGACCCCTGTGACCCTATTTGGGGTCACAGGGTCACCAAAGTTACAAATTAGAATCTCCATATGCTAAGGTACTAGCTGTCTAATGTGTAATGTGTATGGTTCATGAGGAGAAGTCGAAAGTGTCAAAAGTTTACGGACGGACGGATGCCGGACGACGGGCCATGCCATAAGCCCATCTGTACTTTCAGTCCTGATGAGTTTAAAAAGGAGAAATGATATTGATACAAAAGATTGGTTGGATTACTTCAAAAGATTATTTACATTTGAGGACGAAATGGATGTCACTGATAACAATGACCCTTTTGATGTAGAGGAAAATCCACTGAACATAGATCCAAACCATGAACTTACGGAAGAGATACTTGATTCCCCAATTACCAGAGAAGAAATCCTAAACAGTATTGATAATTTAAAGCTTAAGAAATCTCCAGGCTTAGACAATGTTATACCAGAACTATTCAAATATTCAGCTGATCTCATAGTTCCATATCTAGAACTAGTCTTCAACCTAATACTAGAAAAAGGATATTTTCCTAAAGCGTGGTCTGTTGGAATTATAGTTCCTTTGCATAAAAATGGCGATTTGAATAATATGAACAAGTGAAGAAGCGAGCAAAGCTCACATACCCCCGCTCCCCACTTTGTTCAAAGAATTTCAAATAGAAAAACTGATTAATATTGGTTAAAGTATGATCGTTGAGTATACAGTAAGTCATTGTGTAAGTCTTCTTTCAACTGAAACCCAAATACCGAATTCATTAATAGGTTTTATAATTAAAAGGGTACATCTAGAGATAATGGTTGATCTTTGTTTCAAATTTGAGGTAGTTATCATGAATATTCTACTAGATGCACTGAGGACAAAACTATTTTTGTTGAGTCACTTTGTAAGTTATGTTTTCCAAAGAAACCACAGAGAAGAAAATCCATATATATCGTTTAACTCTCACAAGGCATATCCAGCAATCACGATTGACATTTGTAGCAAATTTGTTGAAGCTGAGATGTATATTTCAGGAAATATGTTCAGGACAAAGTAATTTATCATAGAATCACTGTTTTAGTCATGTTTCCATGGAAACCGCCAAAAATTTAAAAAATGTGATGGTCTAATCCTCAATGGCACATCTAGGGTTCATGGTTGATAAGTGCATGAAGTTTGGTGAAGCTAGCATAAATAGTTTGGGAGATATGATCCGACAAAAGACTTTGTCATAGAGTCACTGTTTTAGTCATGTTTCCATGGAAACCGCAAAAAATAAAAACAATTGGTTGGTCTAACCCTCAAAAGCCACATCTAGGGATCATGGTTGATAAGTGTATGAAGTTTGGTGAAGCTAGCATGAATAGTTTGGGAGATATGATCCAGACAAAGAACTTGGTCATAGAGTCACTGTTTTAGTCATGTTTCCATGGAAACAGTCAAAAATAAAAAAAATGTGATGGTCTAACCGTCAAAAGGCACAACTAGGGATCATGGTTGACATGTGTATGAAATTTGATGAAGCTAGCATGCATAGTTTAGGAGATCTGCTCTGCACAAAACGACTTCCTCAAAGAGTCACTTTTTAGTCACGTTTCCATGGAAACCGCAAAAATGAAAATTCAGAAATAGTTCTAACCCTCAAAAGGCACAACTAGGGATCATGGTTGAGATGTGTATGAAGTTTGATGAAGCTAGCATGCATAGTTTTGGAGATATGCTCCGCACAAAATGACTTCCTGAAAAAGTCACTTTTTAGTCACGTTTCCATGGAAACCGCAAAAATGAAAATTCAGAAATAGTTCTAACCCTCAAAAGGCACAACTAGGGATCATGGTTGACATGTGTATGAAGTTTGATGAGGCTAGCATGCATAGTTTTGAAGATCTGCTCCGCACAAAGTTTTGGGACGGACGGACAGACGGACGGGCGGACGGAAAGAATGAACGCTATATACCCCCGCTTACGCTGTAAGGCGGGGGTATAATAATTATAGAGGTATTACACTCTTAAGCATATTCAGTAAGATATTTACCTCTATCCTCAATAAGAGACTATTATATTGGAGTGACTCTATGGATAAGATTAATGAATCGCAGGCAGGGTTTAGACAGGGTTACACAACTATAGATTACATGTTTATCTTGCAAAGTATTATACAAAGATATCTAAATTCCAAAGGTGGTAAATTTTATGCTCTTTTTGTAGACTTCGCAAAAGCTTTCGATTCTGTACATAGAAATAAACTCTGGAATCTCTTAAACTCAAATGGTATAAGTTTGAAATTTATTTAGCTTATGGAACCTGCGCAGCGGCAGTGGAAACTGCACAAAATTTGATAGCAGCCCAGACTAAGATGGAGTTGCTGTGGCAGAGTCAATTTCTAGTTGTATAATATTTTGTAAATAAACATGTGTATTGAATATATTAGTTTGTTTTGTATTGATGAGAAATACATTCTCATTAGATAAACTTAGCTTAAGTATTTTAATCATTATTTTATATTTAATATTTTATATTACTACCATAGCTCTTTAAACATCAATTAAATCTTAGTTCAGCATTACTAACTTTCACTGCATGCTTTTCTCACTGCAATCCCTACCCAAGCGCGTCCCATGCTTAGCCCCTGTAACTCCTATTGTTCTAGGTTCACCCGAGCGTAGTATTATCTTTAAAGGGTTAGATCTTGTATATCTCTTGATCAGTCTCTTATGCTGTTTTGTCGGTCAAGTTGTTGGATATGTGATTTGTGTATTCTGAGATATTCTTTAGGATCGAGATCATGGCGATCTGGATGTGTTTATTCTTTTAATGACAAGGTTAGTAATCTTGGTCTTGTGTATATATTTGGTGTTGTATTTATATGCATTATGTAGTTGGTAGTTTATCGGCTATAGTTTAGAGTATGGTTAATTTCATCAGTTGTATGTATATATCATGTGTAAATATTGTATGTTTTGATAACTCACAGTATAGTGATCGAGTTCTGATAGTTTTATTGCTTAAGGTCATAACTCTCAATATAGTGAGTTATGTAGGTTAATTCATTATTCCATTAAATGTAATATTTATCACATTAATTCAGGCTATTAATTACTTTTACTTCTGTTTCACAGTTCACAGTGCAGTGAGTTATATTATTAGTGACAGGTTTAATAATTACCTCACAGTACAGTGAGATTGCTTAAGAATTATATCTTATTCTACTCTCATAGTTTTACCGTATTTATGCTAATAATGCATTACAGTTAACGTTAAATAATTAGTTTAGTTCCCTACTATTATTATCATAAGCAAATGTGTGTGTATGTGTGAATGATGTGGGTAAGTGTGATTGGATATGGTTGTATGTAGCTTTTACCGTATTTACTCTTTTTAAACCATTGTTTTAAATATCATCATCTGCATAGTCATTTTATTATTCCTGCAGATGATGTAGACAACGACCATACCCTATGGCTCTGTATGCGAAAGAGTTCAGGTCATACCAACCTGGTATGTAACATGTTATCATCGCCGTTGTCATGTTGTCTAAATGTATTTATATAATGTCTACGTATATATCATAAAATACTACATGTGTTATGTAAGTATCACTACCATTTATCTCATGTAATAGACTGCATACATATGTATTACCCATATGTATTATTTACCGCTGTGAATTATGTAAATGTGTATATATCATAATGTTGTCATAGTAATATGCTGGCAACTTATAAATTATCCTCTATGTATGTGTATGCCTATCTATGTGTAACTATAAATATATGCTCATTAATTATCATGGCAATGGCAGGATTAATTCATATTTATGTACTTATTGCATATTCATTACATGTGTAAGTACTGTTTAACTAATTTATCATAACATGTGATGTGATATATCTCACCTTTTGACTGTAAACTTATATTGTTATTTTAATGTGTTTCAGGATGTCTCTCTCTATACTTATGCAAACATATAATAAAAAATATGTACGTGTCACACCCCAGCGGCTTTGTGGTTCCTTGAACATGCTACCCATCTAACGCTGCTACATTGCTAACAAGCAGCCTCATTAGCCTTTACAGTCTTTACAGAAGAATTCAAATAACTGGGATCAATGCATCTGTAGAGGAGTTGAAAACTTGGCATGGAAGATGGCCCGGCAAACTGACTGACACCAGATGCAAATGCAATGCCTGTAAAGCCAACCATTTTATTCTTAAACCATTTCTACAACTAAGGATAATCAGGTTGGATAATGAGATAATCTGCGCCCGAAATATTTTGTATTAGCTGTCATCAAAGGGCAATGTACTTCATACAGTGCTTCAAAGATCTGATTAAATGCCAAAATGAACAAGTGTTTGTGACTAACATCGCAATGTCCCCCGCTGTTGAAATATTTAAAAATAATTGTCACAATAGGCAAATGCATTATTCCCATTGACATTGAGTGCAATGGTTTTAGAGATATGGCTTAATTAACAAAAGTGGCAGAAGTGCCTGGTGAGCTTGAAATTAAGGTCAAGGTCACCCACAGTGATTGGTCTCTACGTAATCACCCCATGTAGGCTGTGACCAAATTTGAAGACATGAGGTCCATCGGTTCATTAGATATTGGGTAAACAAGAATCAGACATATGGACAGAGGGCCGCTGAATATAATGCCCCCGTTCCGCATTGCAGCGAGGAACAAAAAAAATTAACTTCCACTTGGTGAGGCATATATTCTCTTAATTGGTACTTCATTTACATTTTTCATTAATTTAAAGGGATAAACAGTGTACCTAGAAACTATACCAATCTTTGAAAAGATATATTTGACAATGGAAATGAAAAAACGAACAACAACTTACGATAGAAAACAACACGCTCAGCCAGTCCCTGTCTCACCACATCAATGTCGTCTTGTGGCATTGTTGGCAATAAGGCTCCCTGGATTTATAGGTTCAATGAAAAATCACAAGAAGCAAAATTTCGCAATGTATGTCCTAAAATATTAAGGATTGTCAGGATTGAAGAGCATAGAATGCGTGTGTGTGCTACTGCAGAAAAGATGATTTCCTGGTTTATATTTTACACCATGATTTCACACTTGAATATCTCATGAACTTCTAAGTGCATAGTGGTAATTTATATCTCACAAAATACACATAAACTTTCTATATGTGCTTAAACAAATAAAGATATAGCAAGTGCCAAATGAAATTTAAAATAAAAACATTTATTCTCTTAATTATCTCAAAATCCTTATTCAAAATTCAACTTACGACTCTTTCTGAGATGGGGCTTTAGGTGAAAAAAATCAATGAGCATGCAGTTTGCTTTAAAATAGCGAAGACACTGAAAGATACGATTTGTTTCAGTGAAAAACATATGATTATACAACTTTGAAGTCTGACCTTTATTGCTTGCATATAATGGTTATTTTCTTATAAATTTTTCTCATTTTTCCCTTAATTTAATTTAATTCTCATTCAGGATGGGTATCATTCCTCATTTCTGTATTGCAGACACAGAAAAGCGTATTGCAATACCTATTGCAATATATTGGTACTCTTCAAATTCAAGAATTTGCATGCTATCTTGTCTAAATATATGTGTAAAAAATAATAATTATGTTTAGCTATGAGCCATTTCGAAAAGTTATATTTTTCAATCACTGTTTATTACTTTTGATTAAATTGTATTAACTATTTTCAAAACACAACTTCATTTTGATAAGAACTTTCCGTAAAATCACATTTTATTTGGTTGTTTTTTCGGCAATTTAAGATGGAAGCTGTTAATTTAAATACGTTCGATATATTTGACATTTTCAGAAGTGCACCGATTCATATCATGTTGTTCCTGTATTGCAATATTGCAATCAAGATGTATAAGATCCACTCACCATCATGGTTTGTGGAGCAGTGATGAGATCAATGAGTGGTTTGAGGAAACCCTTCATTTTGTTGAAGTGAACAATGGCCAACTGGACATGGAACAGCAGACAGGCAAGACTCTGGTTACGAGCACTCATCCCTGGCTGGATGTTCAATCGGGAGCCGGGTCGGCCGAGCTGGTTGGTCAGCACTTTGAGGGAAAGCTCCTGAACATGAAACCATCCATTTGTCAATTATCAAATGATATCAAAACAAGTGTTTGCCACTAACATGGCAATGTCTCCCACCGTTGAGATATTTTGTAACAACTATTAAGAGAGTGAGAAGTCAAAAATGCTATGAAGAGACCTTTGAAATGTAGTAAATGACATCGTGAACCAATAGTGTGCCAATAAAGGCTTTAAATAAACTTTAATCTGAGTGCATCAGTTATGAGGAAAATTGTCAAAGTTGTCAGGAGACCTATATTATGTGCTGTAACCAACTTTGAAGACATTGATTTCCTCGGTTCTAGGGATATTGGGTTAAAAAGTTTAAAAGTGGTCAAAGTGCCTCACGGGAGACCCTGAAAAGAGAGTCAAGGTC
Organism: Steromphala cineraria; assembly: GCA_916613615.1. Lineage (NCBI taxonomy): Eukaryota > Metazoa > Mollusca > Gastropoda > Trochida > Trochidae > Steromphala > Steromphala cineraria. The sequence goes on along the minus strand of OU744731.1, from coordinate 4,052,877 downwards.
ACCCAAAATGACTGGTGACAAACATAAATGTTACAATAAGCAAATGCTTTGATCCCAAATATTTGCTGTGACCAAATTTGAGGACATTTAGTGCACCGATTCTTGAGATTTCGCTTTAACAAGTTTCAAAGGTGGTAAAAGTGCCTTAGCGACCTTGAAAATAATGGCACAGTCACTCAAAGTGACTGGTCTTGGCGTAATTCAGACCAAGACCAAAGACCATTGCAGGGATTCTTCACCATGCGTCACATCAGTGGCAAAGGTATCATCAGCACAATAGTATATAATAGATTCCTAAAAATAACATATCAGGAGTTAAATCATTTCAATTTTCAGGTCTTGACAGAAACAGATTTTAGGAGTATCATATTCTCTGTATTTTATTGATCTATTAGAGTTTCCAGTCAAAGGATGATGTTGGATTTGTTGTTTGTGCTTGCCCTCGAATACTCAAAAAACTCACCTTCAAGGCCACTTTTCTCTTTGTTGTTCTTATGAATTCTTTAACTTCATCCAAACTCTGAAATGTGAAATTAAAATAAACCATGTGCTTTGTAGCTTGTCCTTCTTTGGATATTTGGAAATTTTACCCTTTTTCTCTAAATGTCAAAAATTCCTCATTGGGACCTTTAGAATCACTTCATAACATCATTCATGTGTCAAATCTTGGCTTACTGACACTAGAAACTACATACCGCATTCGTCCTAATAAGCGCCCCCTCCCTAATAAGCGCCCCCTATTACAAATTTCCATATAACAGAGCGGACGAACGAACGGACGACGAATACGGTATCCAAGCAATAACATCTGAAAAGCTTGAAAGGCATTCAAGGATAATCAAACAAAACAATTTGACAATGGAAATCTATCATAAGGGGATCAAAACGTCCTCATTGAGAAATAAAGTGTGTGACTAAAAACTTTATATCTTTTAAATATCAAGGAATCTAAGTTAATTTCAATTTAAAACATTTTTTTGAATGATTTAAATGATTGTTACCTGAACATTCAGCCTGATCTCGGTTGGATGTTTGATGTTCCTCATTGTCACTTCTCTATGCAGGGCCAGCAGGAAGGGCATCTCACTGTCCTGTTAAAGAATTCATAAAAATAGTTGTTATTGTTATTAACAAAAAAACTTGCAAAGAAATTTCAAAAGGGCCAAATTACAGGAATCAACTGTTCAAAGATATGCTAACCTGTTTATTCGATTTTGAAAAAACAATTTCAATATCTGATTAAAATTTAACGTGTTTCGAGGGAAACAAAATAAACTAGATTAGCGTTTGCGGGACACCGCAAAAGCAGAGCAGCCCCGAAACTTGGGGTTTCGCCTTACCCTGTTCCGCCTTTTACAGACCTCACCAAATTGGGCATTTTCTCGTGACCTTGACCTTTGACACTCAAGGTCGCACAATCAATGAACACATTTCAATGAGAATAACGTACATTAATGTAATGAAATGAAGTGTTAAAAGTTAATTTCATCCATTTTCTCCATTTATGTTGCCATGACCTTGACCTAAGACATTTCGTACTCAAAACTTTTAGAAAATTTTGTACTTCTCAAGAGATCATATATACAAAATCTAAACTTCATAGCACAAATACTTTCAAGGTCACACAATCATTGAACACTTTTTATTAAGTATAACAATCATGTATTGATTAAAAGTGATCGTAGTTAAAATTAAGCATTTTCGCTAAACCATGTTCAAGTCATGACCTTTCTGTGACCTTGACCTATGACCGATTGTAGCCGAAACCTTTTCAAAATTTGTTACTTTTCCAAGGATGATATATACAAAGTTAGAGCTTTATAGCACAAAAACTTTTCAAGTTACTGTGTTCACAAGGAATTTTGTAGAGATTTTATAACTCGTGACCTTGACCTTTGACCTTGAGAGTGAACATGTCATAATGATTCCCTGGAAGTATAAACATTTAGACATGTTAAAGAGTTCTGAAAAGCTTAATGGGATAAAGTTATACCCAAATTAGGTGCACATTGCAATAACTCATATCTCATGACCTTGACCTTTGACCTGTCACACAATTAATGAAAACTTTTTATTGAGTATAACAATCATGTATTGATTAAAAGTGTTCATAGTTAGAAGAAAGCATTTTCGCTAAACCATGCTAAAGTCATAACCTCGCTGTGACCTTGACCTTTGACGGATTGAAACCAAAACCTTTTCAAAATATTTTACTCTTCCAAGGAAGATACATACCAAGTAAGAGCTTAAATTCATAGCACAACAACTTTTCAAGTTATCGTGTTTACAAGGAATTCTTAGACTGATTACATAGCTCGTGACCTTGACCTTTGACCTAGAAAGTGAACGTGTCAAAATCTTTCCCCTGCGGTATGAGTGGTAAGTTATGAATAAGAGTTCTGGAAAGGTTAATGGAAAAAAGTTATAGCTAGTTATACGAGTGCGGCGGCGGCGTTGGAAACTTCACAAAAACTGAAAGCAGCCCCGTCCTTAGACGGGGCTGCTAAAAATATGTATCAGGGCTTTCCTCTCTAGTTCAACACTAGTTTAGCGCAGACGCGGACCAATCACATAATCCTTCAAAAACCAACAGTTACGTGCACGTAGCTCTGATATCGAAAGCTTTTGCTGCCGTCATTGTGATTGGCTAGATGAGCTTACGTCAGAATGGGGGTGCCTTCAGATTGTGAATGAGAGGAAAGCCTGGCTGAGTGTGGTTCGAACCCCACTAGAGATAATAATTTTACATTCTTTTTCCTCGAAGCACAGTCGATTTTAATCAAACTGTACAATTTCATTTCAAACAAATATTTGTTCCTTTTTACACAAGCTAATTCAGAACGTAAATTTTTCTTCTTTGACAATACTTTTCTTTGTGCAGACAAAGCAATTATGTATAAGATAAAACATAACAAGTGTTTGTCACTGAGGTGACATAATCCCCCGCCGCAAATTATCAATCAATTATTGGCTGTGACCTCTTATTTGTTGTCAGAGGGTCACGAAATCTATAAACTGTGACCTTGAAAATAATTTGAAGGTCACCAAAATCGACTGGGCCCGGCGCCTTCCCAATAAGATGCTTTGTGTAAATTATGAAGAGAATCCAGTTAATGGTTCTTGAGATATCCTGCTGACAAGCCTAAAATGCAGGTTTCAATGCTGAAATTTTCAAAGTCTCGCTGTGACCTTGAAAATAATGTGAAGGTCACCAAAATCGACTGGACCCGGCGCCTTCCCAATAAGATGCATTGTGTAAGCTATGAAGAGAATCCAGTGAATGGTTCTTGAGATATCCCGCTGACAAGGGTAAAATGTCAAAGCCTCGTAATGACCTTGAAATGAAGGTGAAGGTCTTCCCCAGGGGAAGCTATATGTAAGATATGAAGAGAATCCAGTAAACAGTTGTTGAGATATCGCGCCACAAGGGTAAACATGCAAGTTCACATGTCCAAAAATCCAAAGTCCTCCTGTGACCTTGAGAATAATGTCAAGGTCACCAAAATCTAATCAGCCCAAGGTCTTCATCAGGAGAAGCTATATTTAAGATATGAAGAGAATCCAGTAAACAGTTCTTGAGATATTGCGCCAACAAGGGTAAAATGACAAAGTGTCCTTGTGACCTTGAAATGAAGGTCAAGGTCACGAAACCCATTTGGACAATTACTCTCACTGAGGTGAACCTATATGCAAAATATGAGAAGGATGTAGAGAATAATACTTATGTTATTCCATTTCGTACGTACGGACGGACGTACGGACGGACGCTGCCGAATACTATTTCCCCCGCTTCGCGCTAATCGCGCGGCGGGGGATAAAAAGAAGGTTATCCTCTTAATTTCAAAACCTGAAGTAAAACAGCAGAGCATTAAGTAAAACTGAAGCTTGCATTCTTACTTCCTGCAAATCTTTTTTTCTTAATATTTTGATATTCCAAAGCATTACTGAGAACATTGTTTTATCAAACCTTGATATAGTGGCTAAAAATAAATAAAACAACTTCTTTATCAGCAATAAATGACACAACGTTAACGGTTCCATTGATTATTATTATTATCACACTTAGTTATATTCAAGTTATGGGAAGTTGTTACAGGAAAACAAGGTACCTTCAATACAATAGACAAAATCCATGATAGGTTTCAAATGTCTCTGAGCCTACCTGTACAAGCTGTTTGAGATGTTTGATGTTTTCTCCGAGCAGAGTTTTGGCAAGAGCTTCTCTCACCTTCTGGTATTCAAGACAAACCACATACCTGTCAGGACATTCTGCAACCTAGGATCACATTAACAGTTAATGATAGTTCAAAACTACAAAAAAATAGAGCCATTGGCTCTGTAGCTCATCAGGCTTCATCATCAATTATGCTTTAGAGGGTCACCATAAAATTAAGTATATAGGCGACAAGTTTCAGCATTCTAGGCCTTACACTTCAGGAGGAGAAGATGAAAATAGATTTGAAGGACGCTCCTGTTGCCTTTATTAGGGGTTACAGGGCCACCAAAGCTACAAATTATAATCCTCACTAGTCAAAGAGTCTGTACACAAAGTTTCAGCTTTCTAGGCCTCATGGTTCTGGAGAAAAAGATGAAAATAGGTTTTTAGGGCGTGGCATATGTGGCCCTTATTAGGGGTCACAGGGCCACCAAAGCTACAATTTATAATCCTCACTAGTCAAGGAGTCTGTACACAAAGTTTCAGCTTTCCAGGCCTCATGGTTCTGGAGAAAAAGATGAAAATAGGTTTTTAGGGCGTGGCATATGTGGCCCTTATTAGGGGTCACAGGGCCACCAAAGCTACAATTTATAATCCTCACTAGTCAAGGAGTCTGTACACAAAGTTTCAGCTTTCTAGGCCTCATGGTTCTCGAGAAGAAGATGAAAATAGGTTTTTAGGGCGTGGCCCCTGTTGCCCTTATTAGGGGTCACAGGGCCACCAAAGCTACAATTTATAATCCTCACTAGTCAAGGAGTCTGTACACAAAGTTTCAGCTTTCTAGGCCTCATGGTTCTGGAGAAGAAGATGAAAATAGGTTTTTAGGGCGTGGCATATGTGGCCCTTATTAGGGGTCACAGGGCCACCAAAGCTACAATTTATAATCCTCACTAGTCAAGGAGTCTGTACACAAAGTTTCAGCTTTCTAGGCCTAATGGTTGTTGAGAAGAAGATGAAAATAGGTTTTTAGGGCGTGGCCCCTGTGGCCCTTATTAGGGGTCACAGGGCCACCAAAGCTACAATTTATAATCCTCACTAGTCAAGGAGTCTTTACACAAAGTTTCAGCTTTCTAGGCCTCATGGTTCTGGAGAAGAAGATGAAAATAGGTTTTTGGGGCGTGGCCCCTGTGGCCCTTATTAGGGGTCACAGGGCCACCAAAGCTACAATTTATAATTCTCACTAGCCAAGGAGTCTGTACACAAAGTTTCAGCTTTCTAGGCCTTATGGTTCTGGAGAAGAAGTCGAAATTCCACAAAGTTTACGGACGGATGGACGGACGGATGGACGGACGGACGGACGGACGCCGGACACCATGCCATACCATCAGCCCATCGGGCCTTACAGGCCAGATGAGCTAAAACTTACACAACGTGCACCAACCAGAGAATACGTCTTTTGAATGAATAGAAAATATATGAGCTAAAAAAGGATATTTCTCATGACTGGCATGTACTTGATGGACACTCACTTAGTCAATTGTGTGACAATTATAGAGAATTTTAACTTAGAAATGATTCTTCTATACATAGAGGTTTATAACTAAAAGATTATTCTTTATAATGTTAGGGAATTGACAATTAGAGATGATTCTTCAACGTTTAGAGAATTATGACTTAGTGATGATTCTTCAGAAACAATTTTAGGATTTCTTGAGTAAAGATAACATTTCGGGTACTCATCTAACCCCTCGAGTACTCAAGTCTAATCAAATACTGGAAACCCTAGTTCTGACCTAGATATCATACACATATACTTTGACTTATCACCTGTCTTCACAAGTTAAAGTCAAACAGACTAAAATAAATTACATAAGTAACAGTGACTTCCATTTTACGACACCTCGAGTACAAGACAATGGAATCAAGTCCAGCTGGACCTGACTCAGGCTCAAGTAATCAAGTACCCGTTGAAGCCCTATTTAATACTCAGAATTTGAGTTTTGTGAAAAGCGCACAGAACAGGTACCTGTTCATCAGATTCCAGTTTGAGCCAGGCAGCTGCCCCATTGTTGCAGATGGTGTGGTAACTGTCGGTGCCAAACTCTCTACATATCTGCTTCACAAGAAACTTCCTGAAACACAATACAGGTGTCTCATTCTTAGTTTATTTTATCTAATAAATATACAATGTATTTTAATATATTTAGGGGCCACAGGCTGAAACGAATTGTTTTTCTTGTGACAAGAAAATATGGACAACCCCGAACTTATTAGGGGCCACAGGGCCACCAAAGCTACAATTTTTAATCCTCACTCGTCAAGGAGTCTAAATACAAGATTTCAGCTTTCTAAGCCTTTTGGTTCTGAAGGAAGAAGAATAGGTTTCTAAACCACAATCCATTTGAATTTCTTTATCAAATGACAACGCTCCTCGCATAGAAAGGGTAGTTCATATCACAATGATTTTGCCATGATTCAGTAGCCAAAATGATGATTTTAGAACAGCGTCGCTGGTTGCACAACTAACTTTGACACCCACTTTGACGCCTCGTACTGGCCTCTCAGACAAAGTGTCCCTGCCATTATCCGATGCATGCAATTTACTATGCTAGAAACTATTACGTATCTCACCCAAGTATCTTCTGATATCAAATATATCAACACAGGTTGATAAAAGTCCAGGCTTGCCAATGATATTTTACTTTTATCAACGAGTATATATTATATGATATCAGAAGACTTGAGGGTGAAATTCTATTTATTATCCAAAATCATTTTTTCATTACATTTACAAGAAAAATTTACATATTTGAATATTGTATTTTCCTAAAACTCATAAAGAAACAATGATAGCATTGTGATGTTATAGTGTGTATGACGTCATTACATTGTGGTTTTGTTATGTTTACAACATCAAATCATTGTGATGTCATCACTTAATAATGCAAACTGTTTGTGATGTCATGTACTTGCCGACGACAGGACATTGACATTGGAAATTGACTGCTTCATTTTCAAAATGCGATATTTTCTGTGAATATACAGTTTTAAATCAAAATATTCAACTTTTATCTGTGGCCCATTGTAGACAATATGTGAAATGAAATTTTAAGGAAAACAAATACAGTTTGAAAAGCAGTGTTTTGGTGACATTGAAATGAAAATCAAGTTCAACCAATTAATAGGTGCCTTTGTAATCAATTAATGTAGGCTATCACAAAATTTGGAGACAAATAGTGTTCATGCGATATCAGATTATCATAATCTTGAAAATTAGTCAAAATGCTGTTGTGACTTGTTTTGGATTGAGATCACAAATTGACTGATGTCATGCAAACCCTGACATAAGAATATGGATGTACGTTAAGATTACGCTGATTGTTTTCCATTCTGCATTGCTTCGGGGAGAAATAAATACAAACAAGGCAAAAGTGAGCGCATCTCACATACCCCCGCCTGTAGTTTGACCGCCTTTCTTTGACGAAAATAGTGAAAAGTCATATGTTCTGATAAGTCCTAGGATTGTTACCGTATTTTTCCATCACATGATATATAGAAAATAACATTAAAATTTAATTTGTCTGAATAGGTGTGAACTGGTATAACTATGATAATAAATGATAGTAAGACAAGGTTGAAGAAAATAAAAAATATTATTTTATTCCCCTGCCTTCTACGTACAAGATGTCTACCGGAAATACGCCGGCCCCTTCCTGACCTAGTTTCACTAGCGTCATTGAGGTAAAAACTCACCTTGTGGATCGTGGGCTAAAACTTCCCACCATATTTTTATTTTTTTTATGATAATAAATGTTTTTCAACAAACTCTCACCTTCCATTCAGTTCCATGTAGGTCAATTTATATTCCAATATATGTATTCTTTGCAGTGGTTTCAACATTCCAATATATGTATTCTTTGCAGTGGTAACAACATCAGTCATGTTCTATGTTCATACAGTGTCCATATGAGTATCACAATAGGTCACAATCCCTTTCTTTTGGTTACTTCCCAAAAGATAACTTGAAGGCAAAACAGTCACATTTACAATGTTTATACGGTATGTGTTTGTCATTAGGAAATATATTTACAAGCTTGATCCTCAACCTACTGTTTTCGGACTGTTTTGGTTCAAAATTTCAAAAATTATTTGAACTTTGGCACGGACGGACACACGGAGCGCTATATACCCCCGACTATGTCGTAGCGGGGGTATAATGATAATGTTGTGTATGTCTGCCTGTCTGCCTTTACCTCAGTCTGTCTGCTAAAGGACTAAAAAAGTATTTAGGAAACTCACTTTGGCCACTCTGTATTGGTTAAACCCAACAGATCAGCTATCTTCTGAAGAAACTCTCTGAATGCTTGGGATGATTTCTGTTGCTTGGTCACAAGAACAGCATTGAGGAAGTACGCGGCAGCAGTGAGTCCATATCTACACTGAGCAATGGTTAACATCTTTTCCACATCCAGAGCTTTGTGCAATATGGCAATTTTCCCAGCCTGCAGCTGATGACCTGCATTCTGCATTGTGATTTCAGTCGTTGTGAAACTGCTTCCACTCTCATGGTAAAGGTCCTAAAAAATGTTGAATAAATTATAATGAAATAGTTTTAGTTAGCAAAGATTACCGTTAACTGATACATTATTTTTTAATACTGCTACAATTTCTCATTTTTATAATATATGTGCCTTACATGGGAATTCGAAGTGTTTCTTATAAACAATGGCTGACATTTCATAAACCTTTTATGATACTAAATAGGACACTGATGCTATCAAAAAATACTCTTACCAGTGTTTTCGCCAAATATTTATTAAGATGCATGCAATATCTTCCATTTAAATCTAGCAAATCCAGAATTATGGGGTACAGGATTTAACATGTTTTTTAGCTGAATCCTTTGATCTCAATATCATTTGAACTCTATGGCAATTATTTATATACTATTCACTAAACTAGACATTTAAAGCTTGAATCAACTCAATTTCACACTGATTATATAATTGCATTCGTACATGTAGAGCTTCACAAAATGTAAAATAAAATCATAATAATAACATCTTATTAGCCATCTCACGTGTACCTCAAAGCAGTGAATCACAAGAAGACTGAACTGAACGATTTCCTTGATAGTTTTGGTTGAGGTCTCTCCTTGTTCTTGTTGACAGAGGTGTGTAGCTTGATGGAAAAAGTCTTGGAGGTGTCCCTCTACTGTCTCTTTACTAGAACAGAAGAATTCAAATCAAATCGCAAATAAAACCAATAATTTCTTACTACCTCATAACTTACTAAATAAATTTTTTCCAAGGTTTTAAGAAGTAGTTCAGGTAGGATGAAGTCAAGTAGTAACGGTTAAGAATCAAATAAAGAAGGTGTTATCCATAACATTTGTCTTGCCTAAACTTCAAACCGTATTCTTGGACAAACAAATTTGACAACAGATTCATTATGCTTCTTTACCACTTAAATACATTTGTAACAAATTGGTAAGCAACCTTGAAAATAATGTGAAGGTCACTCAAATCTACCGGGCCCGAAATCTATCAAATAAGAAGCTATTAGCAAGCTATGAGAATAAACCAGTGTATTGTTCTTTAAAAAGTCTGCTGACAAACAAAAATATCAATTCTCTTTGTGACTTGTGAAATCCCAAAAGGCACATCTACATATACCGAATCAACAGCTTTCGACTGAATTCACATTCATTTTTTATGAGAATAATATGTTATCTGGTTAAAATAAACAACAAACAATGTAAGCGAACACTTGCAATATCTTTTATCATTATTTTTAACAATATACGTCCGGAAAGAAGTCTCATTTGAAAAATACACCAGAACAACTTTCAATGCAATTTGCATCAATTGTCTTCTTAGTTGGGGTCTCTCTTGGTTTAAAGCCCACCCCACTATTTTCACGTTATTAATTGGCAGAGCCCCATGCTCTTATAACCGCAAGGATATTTTAATGATTGATCCACTATCCAAGTTTTGTTGAGCTATGTCTTACAATTTTTGAGTATTGCTCTGGAAACTATATTATAAGTTATGTTCCCATATCAAAGCTGTCAAACATAATAATCCCAAGAAATTGTAAGCCCCAAAAGGTACCTGTACATGGAATTATTGTTGCTTTTACCAAAGTTCTGTGAGCTAAGCAATACATGTACAGTTCTTGACTTCTACTACGGAAACTAAATACTAAGTTACGTTTCAAAGAGATAAACAGATGAACGACAGAGGCCAAGGGATAACATTGCCTTCCATTGAATTGCTTGAAATCCATAATTGCAATGATAGTAACCAGTTTTTGGCTTCACTATAGTCAGAAAACATTTTGTATAAATAATGAAGATGAAGAAAAAAGTTAAGCAAATTGCCTTTAAAGTTACATACATTTTTAAGACTCAGATTCTTATTTCACCTTTTGAATGGCAAAAGTTTGAAGAAATAAGAAAAGAATTCATATGTTTTCTATCTCACCTTACATTTCATCTTAAACTTAAAAGATGAAATTCCAGTGGAAAGATATTCCACAGAGTGCCCGACAAATCATTCTCACCTCTTATGGATGAGAAGCTGCAGAAGAAATGAGCGGACAACAGGTGTTGGATCAATCATGTCATCAAAGACAGACATCTCCTTGGTGTAGACTCTGCCAGTCTGATGTCCCTTGTCCACTCTGCGAGTGATGTAGCTAAAGATTCTCTTGATGACGGCACTGTCAGGGACGGTGTTCCCTCCAAAACACAGCTTGGACACCACCAACATCAGGAAGTTGTTGCAGCACTTCAGGTACTCTTGATAGTCCTTGAAACTCTCCCTGTCAGGAGTATATCAACCTTACTTAAACTTTCTGAGGGGCTAATTCTGACTTGCATGACTGACTGATGATGATGGTGATAGTCATGATGAGGTATGAATGTCTATGCAAACTGCAGATCTTTATGTAATTGCAATCATATTGTATCATCTGTAGCTCACATGCATGTACTGTGCAAAGTATGATTGGCATGTAGCCCCTTTACAAGAATAATACATTATCATAGGAATAGTCATCATTTATAGTTGTACTAATGACACTAAATTGCCGCACGTCTGACAAAAATATTGTCTTCCCTGACCTAATGCTCTTTGATCAAAACATTTGTTACATCAGACGTTACTCTCCTTGTTAAAATTGTATAAAAACCTACTCTTTCTGTGTAGGTCCATTTCCTGGCTTGAACTTCCTTGGAATGGTATCATTGCAGCGGGGACAGACAAGATCATTGGAGACCTGCAGGTCATTGAAGCATCGTAGACAGATCAGGTCCTTGCAGGGCAGCTCCACAGGGGGCGCTTCAAACTCAGTGTCACATTGGATACACTTGCCTATCTTCCTGTGATATGGATGAAAAGCAGTACAATATTAGTCTATATTGCCAGTACAGATACAAACGTTATTAGCAACTGCTATTTTCAAAATACTCCTTCAAATTATCTAAGAAGAAACAAGAACTTTCATCCCATGAAACATAATTTCAATCTTTCATTTATAATTTTTACAAACTGACAAATATTTGATATTAACTTTGAACCAAGGAACTTTAGATGATAGGCTGATGTTTTAATAAATGAAAAAGTCATTTGTATCCTTCAGAGGAATGACCAATTGCAATCGATCCTGTCACTTCAATAACTAATTGTTTTCACAATGGTTCACACTAAACATATTTACCCTGCTATTTTCTTCACTACACTTTTGTTGATACTCTTGAGAAAGCGCTCAACCTTTTCTAGGGACTCGACTCTACCAAAATCAGTTTCATTTCCAAGCATCTGAAATACCAGCAAATCATGAAATTAACATTTATTATCCAACACTGCCATGCAATACTAGTAAAAAAAATGCACAAAGTTAACAGACAGATGGATGGACAGACGGATGGATGGATGGCCGTACACCAGACACCATGCCATGCCATAAGCCCATTGGGCCTTACAGGCATGTATGGAAGTAAAAGGTATAACATTTTTATGGATGGATGATTGGGCCTCCCACGCCTGTTGATCTCACTACTAAATAGTCTTACCTTCCAAAATGGCATGCATCTCTGTTCCAGCTGGATTTTAGGGTTTCCAGTGAAGCTTTCCAGGAAGAATTTCATGGTCAACACTTTTGACCAGGCACATCTACAAATTTGTAAGCAAGCAAACATGTTTTTTATTGAGTTAAGGTCACAATCTCTCATTTCTTAATGCAAAATGCTAGAGACATGAGTCAGTGAAAAAGAAAATGTCTAAAATAGCCTTTGAGTAACATAATTTGACCCTTTGAGACATACAAACTACAAACTTATATAATTAATATTTCCAAATCACAACTAGAAAGTGTTTTTACTCATAAAAACAGATGTCTCCCCATACACCATTTCAGCTGAATTTCTTATATAAAACAACATGAACTGTAAGTTTTGGTTACATTTGATTTTTATCTATTGGAATCATTAATCAACATCTACACAGTTTGTCATGTAAACAAACCCTCCTCTTCACATGACAAAGTCGCAACTGTTGCCATAGAAACTCAAAAATATGTAATTCAAAAGAAGTTGAAACCTCCAAAAGGCACATCTATATGATATGAAGAGGATGTGCACCTAATTTGGTGAAGATTGGTCATGTTGTTTCAGTCTTGTGCTTCAGAAACTAACCCTTCAGTTAAAATGACAAATTCGAAACTGTTGCCATGGAAACAAAAATATATATTGAAAAGAAGTTGAAACCTCCAAAAGGCACAACTATATGATATAAAGAGGATATATACCAAATTTGGTGAAGATTGGTCATGTAGTTTCAGATGCTCCGGAAACTAACACAACCCTTCAGAAGGACCAAGTCCAAATTGTTGCCACGGAAATTATAAAAAATTAAATTTCAAAAATTTATAACCTCAAAAGGCACATCTACATGATATGGAGAGACAATATACCAAGTTTGGTGATGATCGGTCACATAGTTTTAGAGATCTGCTCAGGAAACGAACACTACCCTTGAAAAGGCTAAGTCCAAATTGTTGCCATGGAAATAAATAAAAAATAAAATTTTAAGAAATCTATAACATCCAAAAGGCACATCTACAATATACGGAGAGACAGTATATCACATAGTTTTAGAGATATGCTCCTGAAATGAAATGGGAATGCCGATGCCAACGCTGACGGGAACTCAGCTAAAACCAATATGACTCCCGACCCTTCGGGATGAGACATAATTCAACAGGTTTTCTGATGATGTTATTATTAGAATAAAGATTTCTGTAATCAAGAAGTCACAAATTCAAAATATTGAAAGTATTTTCAAAAACAAAACTATGTACAGGTGAGCGTTTTTCTATCTTACAGCAAATTAACGTATCAAGTTCATTGGGGAAAAATTTGCTCCAAAGTGCTTGGATAGTAAATAAGTGTTATATCATTCTGTTCAGAAAATACTAAACTACTTTTCATAGAAGTTATGAAATAAAACATTTTGTTGTAAGGAAATTATAGAGAAAACAAGATGTGTTTGTTAAACACTGATGCCCCCCGGATATCAGAAAATTGTTAATGTACAATACGGACCTGAGACATTTCTGAAATATCAAAGGTTTATCTCTGACGAAGAGACTGAGATGTACATGATGACTGTCATTGATGGACTCTACAAGACTTGTAATGCTTAGGCAATTCTCGCGTTTATTCCCCTAATGTAATTGTTCCTTAACTTTCTCGCATTTTCTTGTACTCTCCTTTGGAGGAATAAAAGTGTATATAAGGTCACAAGGTCAAAATTTATGATCTCATCTTAAGGTCATATGATGATAGATGCACATGTGAAATACCAAATGTCTGCCCCAAGCATGAGCAAGTTTTTGTGTGACAGACAGACAGACAGACAGACAGACAGACAGACAGACAGACAGACAGACAGACAGACAGACATATTATTCTGTTTATGATTAAACTTGAGAAAAAAACATCTTTATCACTATATGCACTAGCGACACATTATGACGGGTTAGAATTGGGATCATTTCATAAAAGATAGTTTGGGATTAATAAACTTAATCGTCTTTTAACATAGATACAATTTATAGAACATATATATATATATGTTTTAGAACTTAGAATTGTAAAGAACATATATATAAGGCCTAGAAAAAAAAGTAACTTGTTTCTGGTTTCCGCCAGCGTCAGTTTCAACCCCACGCATCAAGCCTTTTTTTCCAGATGTTGTCAGGGGGGAAATGGAAATGTAGTCCAAGGCTCAGAAAACAAGGCAAAAGTGAGCGCAGCTCACATACCCCCGCCTGTAGTTTAACCGCCTTCAAGTAACATTAATTTGAAAATTTATGAAAAATACTCGTTGAATGATTATGACTTTGAACACAATGGACTTGCAACTCTAAAAACTATTTCACTTCAAAAACAAAATTAAAATTTTAAAACATCCCCGGCTATGTAGTTTTTGAATAAAATTCTGGGCACCTTGGAAATACCCCTTAAAGGCACAACAGCACTATATATACAGTCGAACCTTGTTTTGATGACAGTATATATCGTCCAGATAGCGAATCGTCCGGTTAACTGGGCATTTTTCTTAAGAAATATAGACACATTGTTTGAAAAATCTATGTCCGGAAGACAAGATTTCTGGATATACGGAGTCCGGGTAACCGAGGTTCGACTGTATACTTCCATACCAAATTTGAAGTGTGCAAGTCAGTTGGTATTTATATATGCTCCGGAAACAACACAAAGTCCAAAAATTGGACCGTTTTTGGTCAAAATTTAAAAAATTATTTGGACCATTGTGCTGAAACCCCTAAGAGGCACAACAGCACCATATAGGCTACTTCCATACCAGATTTGAAGTATCCAAGTGGTATAGTTTTGAGTTATGCTCCGGAAACGAGACAAAGTCCAAAAATCGGACCGTTTTTGGTCAAAATTTCTAAAATCATTTGGACCATTGAGCTGAAACCCCTAAAAGGCACAACAGCACCATATAGGCTACTTCCATACCAAATTTGAAGTTTCTAAGTGGTATAGTTTTTGAGTTATGCTCCGGAAATGAGACAAAGTAAAAAAATCGGACCGTTTTTGGTCAAAATTTCTAAAATCATTTGGACCATTGGGCTGAAACCACTAAAAGGTACCACAGCACCATATAGGCTACTTCCATACCAAATTTGAAGTTTCTAAGCAGTATAGTTTTTGAGTCATGCTCCGGAAACGATTTCGGACGGACGCACGGACAGACGCACGGACACACGGAGCGCTATATACCCCCGACTACGTCTTAGCAGGGGTATAAAAACATTGAAATTTGAACTTTTATAATCTAACTCGTTTCTATTCGTGAAGGCCTTCAAAGACACAGTTATAAAGTGATTCAAAGTTTATGTTTTATCTATTTTTTCAAATTCCGTTGAATAATTTTCTTATTCAATACAAAAAAATATTTGAAAATAAAATAAAAAATCTGCGTCATCGCATCATTTTTGCCTGCATGCAAAGACCAGAAACATTTTTTTATTTTTTTTAGAGCCTAAACATGACATTTCCGACACCATATAAGATTTATTTGTGTTGATTGTTCAAGATTTATTTCAAAATACAATTAGAAAATCTGAGCTACGTGATTGTCATACAAATTACTTTACAGTTGTAGAAATGTAGTTTGTCTTTGGTTTTACATGGAGGATGACACAGGATAAACATGTGCAGAAGATAAAAATGCATATTTATTGTTTTCTCACCGTTGTTTTACCCATTATCATTTATATTTTGGTTAGCCTGATGAGCTATAGAAATCAATAACTCCTATGTACAAATATAAAATCTATGGCCATGGCCTGCAAAGCCCCCACTTAATACGGGTATGCAAAAAATGATATTTTGGCAATTACTTTCACATTCGATAAAGAGTATCAAGAGGTTGTACAGACAACAAAATTTTATTCACCAAAATGCAAAATACTTTTTAAGAAAACTAGTTAAAATTTGAGCTACAGACCCATTTTAAGTTCAATCACAGATTCAATAGCCGAAACTTCATAAAAAAATTTGAAATGGCTCATGAACTCTATGAAGAGCATAAGCATAAGTGCAACAAAGAGAATTCATCCCAACGGCACACAATGGAGCTATAAAGGCCAAAAAGTGATGTTTTTATTGAATCAACAAAAAATTAACATTCCAGAAAGTATAGAAGATGTGTCTCAACAAATGTGCAAAGTTTGGTTACTGTAGACCTAACACAACGGCAGAATGGACAGAATGACTTACTTAACAGCATGGATGTAAGTATCTGCTGTTATAAACATTTCATAGACCTAGCTTTTTTCCTTTTATTGCCTGAACAAAAAGTTCAATATCCAACTAGAAAATTTGTATCCATGGGACACAGATGCCCCAGCTAATAAGAAAGTTCTCAATGTTTTCAACCATAGAATTTAAATAGAGATGCACATCTTTAGCTACTAAGAGTTTTCACTTGCCCCAAAATTCACCTAAGTTCAAAATGTCAGAAATTTGAAAAAAATAAAAAAATTGAAAAACAAAATATGAGATGCACACCCTTAGGATGCCTTAAAGCCATGTGTGCGATTTCAATTAAATCTGTTGAATGGTTTTTGAGAAGTGGATAAACAATACCCTGTAATGTATAGAGTGGTTACGTATGTACTTTTTCTACTTACTTTGCCTGCTCCAAGTGTCTACAACACACAGGCCCGTGTGGCAGGTCAGCCTCTGAGGACTTGATGATCTTCTCAATGATTGGCAGGAAGGTCTTCACACGATCCATCCACTCTGTACGTCCTCTGTCACTGTTCAGCTGCTCCTTGCTGGGTTCAAGTTGTTCCAGGAGGATCATCACACTCAGTACATCCAGGGTCTGATTGAACCAGAGATGAAAAGATTTAACACTTTAAAGTCCCTACTAGCAATCACATTTTTTATTAGAGGTATTCATATAATGTCATTGTCTTAGAGTTACCCTCCTTATCTCTTCAATATGGACGACACGATGTAAAGTACATGGCTGCTGCAAGGAACCATGGTGTTCACGAAGTTGAAAACTTTGGATTGGATTTCTTATGATCTTATCAACAATTTCTGTATTGCATATCATGTAAACTATGGAATGACAAAGAATAAACTAATTAACATTAATTGGATATTATCTATGAGTATTACATACGGTGGAATGTGACACAATGAGCATATTTGAATGTTGCATAAAGTTTATGCCATAAACCATGACATTCCATGTCAAAACACAAGTCCAGTCAGTTTTCCATACAAGATTCAATAAGAAGTTAGTTGGAGATTTTAAACGCTTAAATTTGCCGGTGTTGAATAACAATGAATCCCGGAAATTTTACAAACGCAACTATTTATGGATATTGTAACAAGACCGTTAGTTATAAGCATTTTAAGAGCGAACTCTATTTTTGCGTAGGGAACTCTGAGTTGAAAGGAAATGACTGATCCATTATTGTTATAGGTGTTCGCGGCTATAAAGAAGAAGGAATTCCCAGTGTTATAAAGATTAAAATAGTGTTCTTATATTGCAAACCAGTTGCACTCATAATGATGAAGTCTTATTGTTTTCACTGTGAATTATGAGAGAGAAAACAGTCATATAATTCATAAACCAACAGGAACAAACCCGACTGAACAAATATCTTAGACTTGCCCAGACCATTGTGACGGTGACGCGATCATTATGACGTCATAACCGTTGGCCTTTGTGATGTCTTGCCATGACAACGGCATTCGAAAGGCACAAGGCAGCAAATTAGGAAAAGCTCAACCAATTAAGAAAGTTTAGTTACATAAAACTAAAGCAAATAGAAAAGGATTTTTGGCATCTACGGGAATGCGCAAGTTAGAAAATGACAACAACAACAGTAAAATGTGAATCGGGCAAGTATATGTGGTCAGAATCAGAACATTTTAATGTTGAGGCGGACCAAATAATGTATCCTTTCGCAGTGATTCGTCTTAGCCAATTTGCGGGTGTTCATTGCCATTTAACACTGGGAAATCATTCAAATCGACCAGAAACGAGTATTTACCGAAGTCATGTTACAATAAGGCATAATTTATTTTTTCATAACAAAGGATAGGATTATCAATATGCATTAGAATGAAATTCATATCACTTCACAAATGTTCATTTATAACTGCATCTTCTGTTTATAAAATTTTCTGAGCTAAAACTAAACCCCAGCTTGTTTTTTCCTGCCACTGAGGTTTGGAGCAAAAAGCAACTTGATACTTCTCATTGAATGACTACTCAAGTCTTCAAGACAAAGTCTGAATCTTTATTGTTATTGGCATGTTTTATTATTTTATTCCACGGATTTTGTGAGCAGCTTTTAGCAAAAATGACAGAAGCTATTACAGCGAAATTTGAACACTGATAGTCCTCTATGAGAAGACGGTCTAATAAGCTTTAGGGCAAAATCGGTTGACAAATAAAAGGTCCAGTTCGAATCCAAAATGGAAAAATAGAGCCATTGGCTCTGTAGCTCATCAGGCATCATATCAAGTTTGCTTTATACAGGCAAGATGAGCTAAAATTGAAACTGATGTTACCTATTGCAAGAAAACCTATAAAAAAATTACAAAACAAATTATTATTCAACACTTTCTAGATCGCCAATATCAGACAGTGAAAGAAGTCCACACTAAAATATCCAAGGAGAAATAAATTTGCCATAGACTGTCATCTAATGGAGAAAAATAGGTTTTTAAGGTTGTGACCCCTGTGACCCTATTTGGGGTCATGGGGTCACAAAACCTACAGTTTAGAATCCCAATTGGCCAAGGAGTCTACATGCAGTCTTTCAGCTCAATAGACCTTTAGGAGCTAAAGATGATGATGAAAATAAGTTTTTAAGGTTGTGACCCCTGTGACCCTATTTGGGGTCATGGGGTCACGAAATCTACAATACAGAATCCCCATTGGCCAAGGAGTCTGCACATATAATTTCAGCTCTCTAGACCTTTTGGAACTGGAGAAGAAGATGAGAATTGGTTTTTAAGGTTGTGACCCCTGTGACCCTATTTGGGGTCATGGGGTCACGAAATCTACAATTAAGAATCCCGATTGGCCAAGGAATCTGCACATATCATTTTCAACTCTATAGTCCTTTTAGTACTAAGGCAGATGAAAATAGGTTTTTAAGGATGTGACCCCTGTGACCCTATTTAGGGTCACAGGTTCACCAAAGTTACAAATTAGAATCCCCATTGTCCAAGGAGTCTGCAAATATCACTTTCAACTCTCTAGTCCTTTTAGAACTGGAGAAGAAGATGAAAATAGGTTTTTAAGGTTGTGACCCCTGTGACCCTATTTGGGGTCATGGGGTCACGAAATCTACAATCTAGAATCCCCATTGGCCAAGGAGTCTGCACATATCGTTTTTAACTCTCTAGTCCTTTTAGAACTGGAGAAGAAGATGAAAATAGGTTTTAAAGGTTGTGACCCCTGTGACCTTATTTGGGGTCACAGGGTCACCAAAGTTACAAATTAGAATCTCCATTGTCCAAGGAGTCTGCACAAATACTTTTTAACTCTCTACTCCTTTTGGAACTGGAGAAGAAGATGAAAATAGGTATTTAAGTTTGTGACCCCTGTGACCCTATTTGGGGTCACAGGTTCACCAAAGTTACAAATTAGAATCCCCATTGTCCAAGGAGTCTGCACATATCATTTTTAACTCTCTAGTCCTTCTGGAACTGGAGAAGAAGATGAAAATAGGTTTTTAAAGTTGTGACCCCTGTGACCCTATTTGGGGTCACAGGGTCACCAAAGTTACAAATTAGAATCTCCATATGCTAAGGTACTTGTACACAAAATTTCAGCTCTCTAATGTGTATGGTTCATGAGGAGAAGTCGAAAGTGTCAAAAGTTTAAGGATGGACGACGGACGACGGACGAACGACGGACGACGGGCCATGCCATAAGCCCATCTGGACTTTCAGTCCTGATGAGCTAAAAATTAACATGGGCAATTTTTTCAAAATGCACCTAGAGACTTTAAATTTTACATAGAGATGGACAATGACATTCTAAGCAAAAAAGGCAAACAGGAAGAAGTCGTAGGTCACTAGTTTGGCCGCCATTTGATTTTTCAACTTTTCATAATTTCCAGACCCCATGGATTTAGCTAATCTTCTCCTTTAAATGCTTCTAAAGCTTGATCAGGACGGACTCCTGACATATTTATCTCTGTGCTGAACAATCTGTAAATACGTCTGAACGGCTGTTCTTGAATCACTTTAAAAGGCCCATTCAGTTAGAGATTTATTTGATTGATGACTTTCTAAAAACGGTCTAGGAACTCTATCCATAGGCAGAAAGTCATGAAACTTTCAGGAACGACTCCTGACATGTTTATCTTTGTACTGAACACGCTGTGAATGCGGCTGAATCCTGTTGTCGCCACTTCTGGCTATGTTTCAAGTTCTTTTTTTCTCATTATTATTATTATCGGCTGCTTCAATTCGACCAAACTAGGCATGCTGAATTTGTTAAAAATTGCAATATCAATAAGAGCAGATAACTCAGAAACCTGAATTTGATTATTTTTGCATGATAGTTAGATATAAGCAAGGTCTTCAAGTTAAATGAATAAACTTGCTAGCAAAAAGTCACTTTCCGTCATGAGGAAGGGTCAAACTTTGCATTTAGTAAAAGTGGTGTTTTGTTGGGTATGTTTGAAAAGTCGTAACTAATCAACTACAGACGATGAAGATGAATCATTGTTCGTTATATCATTAGATTACCAAAAGAATACAAAATCTTTGAAAATTCTCATTAAATTTAGTTTAATCTTAAACTCTGAAATTTGGACCTTTCAAATCTGGTCAATCCTACTGTTGTTTTGAATGATTATGATATACATACGTTTGAAAAATCATAGCTCATTGGCAAACAAAAATTAGCAATGTAGACTGAGTGCAATGTGGATAAAGTGCCTTGCCCAAGGACACAACACAGTGTAAGGCCAGGTCACAAATCTTTGGTGTCTTCACCTGGATTCGAACCCGGGTCTTTGGCTTGACAGGCCAGCACGCTAACCACTACACCACCACGCTAACCACTACACCACCACGCTAACCACTACACCACCACGCTAACCACTACACCACCGCGCTATTATGATATACATAATATGTTTGAAAAATCGTAGCTCAATGGCAAAACAAAATTAGGCAATGTTTAATTTATCATCAGACAGTAACAAGGATGTAGAACCTGAGAAATTTCATATTGGCCACCATGACAGTTTAGGCCTCATGTTTATGGAAAAGAAGATGAAAACGCACGTACCATTTAAATTATCTCCCATTGTTACTGAGATACACATTCCAGACATAACAGTGATAAGGCTTGAGGATTGAATAACATGTGAAATTTTATGAGGTATTACTTACTGTATACCTCTTTGACAAAAATGGATCTGACTCTCAAACATTGTGTGAAGGTGAAAGAGGAAGTCTTGAAGACCTAGAGTACTGCCCGGCAGTCCTAGTTATGCTAGAGTTTACTTGGGTGGTCAGAGGCTTGTGTATTGTAAAGGTAAGCTTTGGGCTCTGATAATCAGATGCCCTTTTATACTCTGTTTTCTCCTTGATTCTACTATGTGGCATATTCTTCACAGGTAGCCATAAACCTAACCCTATGGGTAGATTTCAAAGAGGAAGAGACCATTTAAGAGATGCTTAAATAGTCTAGTACTTAATGTATATTTTGTAAATGTGCTATATGAAATAAGCAAACCCTTTACCTACCTATCTTTATTTATTGACCTGTGATAACCGAGTTTACATACCATCTCATTTCTAGTGAGAAGAGGGTTTCCAGCCACATTCTCCTTCATGTCAGTGACAGCTTGCGTGATTTCAGGCCAGATTTGCTGGACCTCCAAGAAGAGATTGAGCCTCTCCTTGACATCAGCGTGGATGAGATGGATGTAAACCACGGCCTGGACTGCGTTCAAACTGTCGAGGTCTCTCTCACTCTGTCGGGCTGCACTCTCTACAGCATCACACAGGATCTGGAGGGGGAAAGCAAGAAGTGTGATAATATCTCTACGATCAGTGTCGTTCAACAAACACGATCAAACCCCAAGTTTCTCTCACACTGTCTGGTTGTAGTCAGAGGGTCTGGAGAGGAGAATGCAAGAACCATAAAACAATAAAGTAATTCTATTTCTGACATCAGCAGGGATGAGATGAACATATTACCCATATGGGAAGACGGACACAGGGTAGTATTTTTCGTGTTAGTCTCTATAGGGAGTTACACCTTTTGCTGTCTTTTCATTGGTTGTTGTGAACCATTCACATTAAAAGTTGTGCCGGGACTATTTCATTCATTTTCACACTCTTCTTCGACACACAAGTTGTTTTCCATGATTCTAAATCTAAACAAGTTCAATTTATTCCATGTTTTTACTAACTGCAGATTTTCACATGTGCCGATGCACATCATAGGAATTTCAGTTTGCGCCGATTTGCATTTTGTTACCGTAGGACGTGTCAGTCACTTCAAATCATTACACAACTTGAAATGACGGCTAGATAAAAAATAAAAACGAAACTTTTAACACCAATAACATTTAAGTTTAATTTTGTATAACACTTCGCAAGAAGGGATACTTAGCCGTGTGTAGGCATATAGACAGTAGAGTGACGGCAAACGCATATGAATTTGAGGTTGAGTCCTTGTGAAATCCTTTATATACAATACTTTTCTTTTAAGAATCTTAATTTTTACCTTATAAAATTAGATGGGTAATATAAACAATAACCAACTCTTGACGGGAAATGACAAATTAATATAACTCGGGAAAGATAATCTGTCATTATACCCGTCCCTCGTAAGTTATTGTCTAAATAATTACTGCCTTGATACACAGTCTTAATGTCCAAATATCTTATAAAGTGATGGGCTTCATGCACATACAGTAATTCAAAATACCGGTACATTTCATTAAGAGTATAAAGTTAATGTTGAAGGAAGAACATGTAGTGTTCTCTACAAATACAACATGATTAAGATTTCCAATAGACCTTAATGAATGAATGTACATCCTCTTCACCAGTTGATAAAAGAAAATCCTTGTTTTTTAAAAAGCAATGAAAAGTTTATTGTATGTTTAATAATAAAAAAAAGAGCCAGTGGCTCTGTAGCTCATCAGGCTTCATATCAATTTTGCTTTAGGGTGTAGCAAATGTGGTTCCTCCCTTACTTTGGACCACAGGGTCACCAAATATACAATTTGGATTCCTCCTTATCTAACTTAGAAGTTTGCACACAAAGTTTCAGCTTTCTAGGCCTAATGCTTCTTGTGAAAAAGATGGAAATTAGGTTAACGGGTGTGGTCCCTGAGGCCCTCATTAGGGGCCAGAGGGCCACAAAAGCTATAAATCATAATCCTCACTAGTGAAAGAGTATATTTACAAGGTTTCAGCCTTCTGGGCCTATTGCTTCTGGAGAAGGAGATGAAAATAGGTTTTAAGGGCGTGGTCCCTCTGGCCGTTAATAAGGGTCAAATGGCCACCAAAGCTACAATTTATAATCCTCACTAGTCAAGAAGTCTGTACACCAAGTTTCAGCTTTCTAGGCCTTATGGTTCTGGAGAAGAAGATGAAAATAGGTTTATAGGGCGTGGTCTCTCTGGCCCTTAATAAGGGTCAAAGGGCCACCAAAGATACAATTTATAATCCTCACTAGTCAAGGAGTCTGTACACCAAGTTTCAGCTTTCTAGGCCTTATGGTTCTGGAGAAGCAGATGAAAATAAGTTTTAAGGGTGTGGCCCCTATGGCCCTTATTAGGGGTCACAGGGCCACCAAAGCTACAATTTATAATCCTCACTAGTCAAGAAGTCTGTACACCAAGTTTCAGCTTTCTAGGCCTTATGGTTCTGGAGAAGAAGGTGAAAATAGGTTTTAAGGGTGTGGCCCCTGTGACCCTTATTAGGGGTCACAGGGCCACCAAAGCTACAATTTATAATCCCCACTAGTCAAGGAGTCTGTACACCACGTTTCAGCTTTCTTGGCCTTGTGCTTCTGGAGAAGAAGATGAAAATAGGTTTTTAGGGTGTGGCCCCTGTGGCCCTTATTAGGGGTCACAGGGCCACCAAAGCTACAATTATTAATCCTCAATAGTCAAGGAGTCTGTACACAAAGTTTCAGCTTTCTAGGCCTTATGGTTCTGGAGAAGAAGTCGAAATTCCACAAAGTTTACGGACGGACGGATGGACACCATGCCATGCCATAAGCCCATCGGGCCTTACAGGCCAGATGAGCTAAAACTAACACAACGTGCACCAACCAGAGAATACGTCTTTTGAATGAATTGAAAATATATGTTACTGTCATTACAATGAATTGAATATATGTTTTATATCTAATTAAACTTTTTTGGAGAGCCCAACAAATGCTTGAATACTTACCTTCAGATCTTTCTCTGTGGTCTGCCCATAGTAGACTGTTTCAATGAAGTCTTGAAGGTATGCCCTTATGAAGTCCCCTTTGAAGGACTGCTCTACAAAAGCTGTGAGTATGTGTCCAAACTCTGTCTCCTTAATAACATCCACAACATAGTCCAGGAACTGACAAGGTACTGCAGAAAGAAGAAACACTTAATATTGGCGAAATAACACCAGCAGCAGAAATGAAACAGATTTAACCTCAAATCATCTGACAAACTGTATGCAAAGAAAAAAGATTCTTTATTGGCTAATTCAGGAAATAATGTTATTATACAATCAGCAACAAAAGAATTCTTGTGACAAGGAGTTTGTTTCATCAAAATTAACCTTAGTCTGACTCTACAAGTAAACCATAAATGGATTCAATTCACTTTGATTGGGGACCAATACTCACTGGTGAGTGAACAATCAAAGTAATGTTTGTAAATCATTGGAAAACTGACTTTGAAATTTGTTAAAAACTGTCTAAGACTGTATGTGCTTAACATCTTGAGAGGATAGAACGTTTCAAAACGCAAAAAAAAACTGAATTGAACTAAACAACAAAACTGACATTCTTTTTAGTATATTAATGCTATTGAAGATGACCGATCATGACTTTACAACATCTCCAGTGACCTCAGCTTTATTGACGCTAGAAAAAAATTGCTTTCTTTTTCAATAGTACTACAGATATGACATTAAGGCATGTCTGAATGCTTATTTCAACAGCAAAATGATAACATTTATATTTCATCAAAGCCTCCTTATATGAACCCCTACTATGTCTTATTATTTGTAGTAGTACTACAAAGTCACACATCTTTCTGTCACATATAAATTGATATGAAATCATTGCATTAATCTTTTCAGTTGCAAAGATTTGAGGATGACCCCCTGTCGTGCCCATAATTCAATGGGGATCATTTATTTTGTTATTACTCAAAAAATATATGTTATTATTACAGATTATTACTAAAAATAAAATTCTTAAATCCATTTTGGAGGTTAAAAATATCCAAAATTTGCATATTTGCAACACATTTGGAAACATGAATAGCTTATGCGTTTGAAAAAAAATAGAGCCATGGGCTCTGTAGCTCATCAGACTTTTGATGGAAAAAGGTTTTAAAGGTTTTGACCCCTGTGACCTCATTTGGGGTCATGGGGTCACAAAATCTATAATTTAGAATCCCCATTGGCTAAGGAGTCTACACACAACTTTTCAGCTCTCTAGACCTTTTGGAACTGGAAAAGAAGATGAAAATAGGTTTCTGAGGTTTTGACCCCTGTGACCTCAATTGGGGTCATGAGGTCACAACATCTACAAGTTAGAATCCCCATTGTCTAAGGAATCTACACATAACTTTTCAGCTCTATAGACCTTTTGGAACTGGAGAAGAAGATGAAAATAGGTTTTGACCCCTGTGACCCAATTTGGGGTCATGGGGTCACGAAATCTACAATTTAGAATCCCCATTTGCCAAGGAGTCTGCACATCAAATTTCAGCTCTCTAGAGTCATATGTTCTGGAGAAGAAGATGAAAATGTGAAAAGTTTACGGATGGACGGATTGACGATTGGACGGATGGACATAAGCCCATCCGGTCTTTCAGATCTGATGAGCTAAAAATTAACAATGAACTTGCAACTTTTTTTTCACTGGAATTTGGACATGCATTTGAGTTGTCACAGCAACTGTATAATTGACGACAAAAGTGATGAAATTTGAAAGAAAAAAAATTGGCAATACTTTTTTAGGTCTATAAACATAATATGAAAACAATTGTTATTATTGCCATTACATAACAATGATGAATATAAAAACATTCTTTCAGTCATGTGAATGAATGATTACAGTAATTGATTAAGGGTGAGGTTAAACAAAAGAACAACTGAAGTCTTTTGATAAGTTTTTGTCAAAGTTTGAAA
Organism: Steromphala cineraria; assembly: GCA_916613615.1. Classification (NCBI taxonomy): domain Eukaryota; kingdom Metazoa; phylum Mollusca; class Gastropoda; order Trochida; family Trochidae; genus Steromphala; species Steromphala cineraria. The sequence continues at coordinate 4,026,262 of OU744731.1, read as the reverse complement.
ATGTTATGTCCACCTAGACTATATATCCCTTAAGGGCAAATCAGCAGGAAATGGAAATCTCACATTTGGTATTTGAATTTTCTAAGCTAAAGAGCTTCAAATTATGCCCCGGAATTGGAACAAAGTCAGAATTGTTGACCTCTTAGGGTCAAAACTTCAAAACCATTTGGTACCCTGAAATTGTAACCCCCAAAAGGCACATCTGCATCACATATAGGTAGGATTCATACCAAGTTTTAAGTTTCTCAGTCAAATAGTTTTCAAGTTATGCTCTGGAAACAGAACATGGTCAGAAATTTGGCTTTCATAGGTCCAAAATTTCTAAAAGTTTTGGTACCCTGGAATTCACACCACCAAAAGGCACATCTGCACCATATAGGTAACATCGATACAAAATTTCTAAGTCAAATAGTTTTCAAGTTATCCTTCACAAACGCTGTCGGACGCACACACGCAGGGACACATGGAGTGCCAAATAGCCCCGACTACGTCGTAGCAGGGGTATAATAACCTATAAGGGAACTTGGATGTAGGGGTAATGGGAGAAGGGTTTGGGGTTATGATCATTTGCACATGTTTGTCTACGTTTGCTATGCATGTGAATCCTGACGAGAGTGTCATTTCAAGGTCAATCTATTTGCTAATGATTTTATTCTGATTAAATCTTTATTCGCATGAGGATCAATACCGTAGCTAATTCAAGATTCTGCTTTTATTGATGATGGGTCAAAAGAGACTGAATTCATTTGATGATGATATGATAATTACATCACTGCATCAAATCAACAGGATATTACTGTTAATTTACATGGGTACCTTATTGCTTATATGAATAAAGTGTATGTTATAACATAAGCTAATTTCTGTGTAAACTGTTAAAAACAATCTTAAATATGTGTTTATTAACCAAACATTGTATCAGTGTTTAAAAATAGAGCCATTGGCTCTGTAGCTCATCAGGCTTCATCATCAATTATGCTTTAGAGTGTGGCCAATGTGATTCCCCCGTTGTAGAGGCCACAGGGTCACCATAAAATTAAGTATATAGGCGACAAGTTTCAGCTTTCTAGGCCTTACACTTCAGGAGGAGAAGATGAAAATAGATTTCAAGGACACTCCTGTTGCCTTTATTAGGGGTTAGGGGGCCACCAAAGCTACAATTTATAATCCTCACTAGTCAAAGAGTCTGTACACAAAGTTTCAGCTTTCTAGGCCTCATGGTTCTGGAGAAAAAGATGAAAATAGGTTTTTAGGGCGTGGCATATGTGGCCCTTATTAGGGGTCACAGGGCCACCAAAGCTACAATTTATAATCCTCACTAGTCAAGGAGTCTGTACACAAAGTTTCAGCTTTCTAGGCCTCATGGTTCTCGAGAAGAAGATGAAAATAGGTTTTTAGGGCGTGGCCCCTGTGGCCCTTATTAGGGGTCACAGGGCCACCAAAGCTACAATGTATAATCCTCACTAGTCAAGGAGTCGGTACACAAAGTTTCAGCTTTCTAGGCCTCATGGTTCTGGAGAAAAGGTGAAAATAGGTTTTTAGGGCGTGGCATATGTGGCCCTTATTAGGGGTCCAGGGCCACCAAAGCTACAATTTATAATCCTCACTAGTCAAGGAGTCTGTACACAAAGTTTCAGCTTTCTAGGCCTCATGGTTCTCGAGAAGAAGATGAAAATAGGTTTTTAGGGTGTGGCCCCTGTGGCCCTTATTAGGGGTCACAGGGCCACCAAAGCTACAATTTATAATCCTCACTAGTCAAGGAGTCGGTACACAAAGTTTCAGCTTTCTAGGCCTCATGGTTCTGGAGAAGAAGATGAAAATAGGTATTTAGGGCGTGGCATATGTGGCCCTTATTAGGGGTCACAGGGCCACCAAAGCTACAATTTATAATCCTCACTAGTCAAGGAGTCTGTACACAAAGTTTCAGCTTTCTAGGCCTCATGGTTCTCGAGAAGAAGATGAAAATAGGTTTTTAGGGCGTGGCCCCTGTGGCCCTTATTAGGGGTCACAGGACCACCAAAGCTACAATCAATAATCCTCACTAGCCAAGGAGTCTGTACACAAAGTTTCAGCTTTCTAGGCCTCATGGTTCTGGAGAAAAAGATGAAAATAGGTTTTTAGGGCGTGGCATATGTGGCCCTTATTAGGGGTCACAGGGCCACCAAAGCTACAATTTATAATCCTCACTAGTCAAGGAGTCTGTACACAAAGTTTCAGCTTTCTAGGCCTCATGGTTCTCGAGAAGAAGATGAAAATAGGTTTTTAGGGCGTGGCCCCTGTGGCCCTTATTAGGGGTCACAGGGCCACCAAAGCTACAATTTATAATCCTCACTAGTCAAGGAGTCTGTACACAAAGTTTCAGCTTTCTAGGCCTCATGGTTCTGGAGAAGAAGATGAAAATAGGTTTTTAGGGTGTGGCCCCTGTGGCCCTTATTAGGGGTCACAGGGCCACCAAAGCTACAATTTATAATTCTCACTAGCCAAGGAGTCTGTACACAAAGTTTCAGCTTTCTAGGCCTCATGGTTCTCGAGAAGAAGATGAAAATAGGTTTTTAGGGCGTGGCCCCTGTGGCCCTTATTAGGGGTCACAGGGCCACCAAAGCTACAATTTATAATCCTCACTAGTCAAGGAGTCGGTACACAAAGTTTCAGCTTTCTAGGCCTTATGGTTCTGGAGAAGAAGTCGAAATTCCACAAAGTTTACGGACGGATGGACGGACGGATGGACGGACGGACGGACGATGGACACCATGCCATACCATAAGCCCATCGGGCCTTACAGGCCAGATGAGCTAAAAATGAAATAGACATTTTTGTGGATTATTTTCACTGTGGGAAGCTGCTATTTTACAGATGTAAGGTATACACTTATCTGTCCATCCACTAAGTTTACTATGTCCTTGGTATAAAAAATAAGAATAAATCACATGCATTACAACCTACCTGTTACAGTATCATTATGAATACTATTCAAACCCACCTTCAGTATCAGAATATGTGTTGAAACCCTCAAGTATGGCCTTTGATACGTCCTGATACATCAGCCAAAAGAACGGGGTTCTGATGGGAAAGGACGAGCCACTGTCGAACGTTGAGACCTCACCCTGGTGATATTGGTCCCCTGGTGCAATGATACTGCGGCAGTGGCCGTGACACATCTGTGTGTTCTTCATCACCTCCAACCACAGCCTCCGAGTCCAAGGGGCTTGGTCCTTGGAGAACATAAACTCCAGGTTTCTGTGAGTGTCCAGGAAAGCCACCACTCCGGCCATAATCGGCGTGATCTTGTTCTCCAGGCACTGCATGGCTGCTCGTCTGCAAGGGTAAGGAGTTACATTTACTCATGAAGTCTACAACATTGATCTCATTCTCAATGCTCTGTACAATGAAATACACTTGCCTGAAAGTTCCTGCTTTTCTGACATTTTCTGGTTTGGCTGCCTCCTTGGAGAGCCAGTCAGCGGGTAGAGCTCCCGTCTGTTGCTCCTCCTTCTCTCGTAGCAGACTGATGAGCAGGCGGGATAGGCCAAATATGAAGACCTGGGCATCTGGAAAAGTTATGTGAACATAAGGGGCATGACACTTTAATACTAACTTCTTTAGTTGGATCTACACCCAGCACCTTGATTTAGCTAAGGAATTTAGCTCAGTTGGTACAGAGACGTGTTCTTAAAGGTTCTTTTCGAAAACCATACTTCAGAAAAAAACTCTTGACTCTTTCACTATATCTTATACTTTATTATAAGAAAGTTTTGTCAAACCATAAATACATGAACTTGAGTTGTAAGGATAATCTGATAATATATATATTATATGAGGTATGATTATATACTGACATGAAGTCTGCAACTACATGCACTGAGGCTTTGATAGGAATTGTAGAAAACTATTCAAAGCAATTCAATGTAAAAGAATTGATGAAAACATTATGCAAATCTAAAAAAAATATTTCGGAATTTCAAAATCCAATTTAAGGTGTACTAAAAACATCTATCTATATATTGGGAATAATAATTTGTAATGATTTAAAGCTTTAATAGTTTAAATAGATTTTTAAAGTTGTGTTGTGACCTTAAATTGGATTGTAGTAGAAATTTTTGTATTTCACCTTTTAGGACTCATTCAAATTAGAGCTCCACAACACAACAAAGTTTCAATTTATTCTTAATAAGAATATACTTATTGATGATATAACTTGTAACCTTGACCTTTCACCTTGAATATAACCATCAATGAACACTTTTCATTTAGCAAAACAATCATGTAATGATAAAAATAGAGCCATTGGCTCGTAAGCTCATCAGGCTTCATATTTAATTTTGCTCTGGCCAATGTGGTTTCCCCATTTGTAGGGGACACAAAGTCTCAAATTCTAGACTTAAGTATATATATGATGCGATTTCAGATACTCGTACTCAATACAGAAATTGAAATATTTAATATCAGGATATTTGGATTATATTTTAACTGTAAACATATTATGCAATGTAAACTCATTGTGTTCTTCATTCTTGTGTAGACACTTGACATTGATTGAAGCTGCCTTAAAATATCATCTTTCAACAGTAAACCTCTCCTTATCAGAAATTTCCTAGGGAAGCACACATAAAATATCTCTTAAAATTGATACTTGTGACTTTCTGTTGGTAGTTTTTAACTCTTTGGTCTTTGATTATGCTAGTTGAAGTGTATTATTTTCCTAATTTCGGTGTTTTCTTTACTTTGTAGTCTTTACCCCTTAAGAAGCCATACCATGGCCAGGATTATCTTTTTTCGACAGAACAAAGATGAAATTAGGTTTTTAGGGTGTGGTCCCTGTGGCCCTTATTAGGGGTCACAGGGCCACCAAAGCTACAGTTTATAATCCTCACTAGTCAATAAGTCTGTATACAAAGTTTCAACTTTCTAGGGCTTATCCTTCTGGAATAGAAGATGAAAATAGGTTTTTAGGGTGTGGCCCTGTGTTCCTTATTAGGGGCCACAGGGCCACCAAAGCTACAATTTATAATCCTCACTAGTCAAGGAGTCTATACACCAAGTTTAAGCTTTCTAGGCCTCATGGATCTGGAGAAGAAAATGAAAATAGTTTTTTAGGGCTTGGTCCCTGTAGGCCTTATTAGAGGCCACAGGGCCACCAAAGCTACAATTTATAATCTGCACTAGTCAAGGAGTCTATACACCAAGTTTAAGCTTTCTAGGCCTCATGGATCTTGAGAAGAAGATGAAAATAGGTTTTGAGGGTGTGGCCCCTCTGTTCCTTATTAGGGGCCACAGGGCCACCAAAGCTACAGTTTATAATCCTCACTAGTCAAGGAGTCTGTATACAAAGTTTGAGCTTTCTGGGCCTTATTGTTCTGGAGAAGAAGATGAAAATAGGTTATTAGGGCGTGGCCCTTGTGGCCCTTATTAGGGGCCACAGGGCCACCAAAGCTACAATTTTTAATCTGCACTAGTCAAGGAGTCTATACACCAAGTTTAAGCTTTCTAGGCCTTATGGTTCTGGAGAAGAAGATGAAAATAGGTTTTTAGGGCGTGGCCCCTGTGGCCCATATTAGGGGTCACAGGGCCACCAAAGCTACAATTTTTAATCCTCACTAGTCAAGGAGTCTGTTCACAAAGTTTCAGCTTTCTGGGCCTTATGGTTCTTGAGAATAAGATGAAAATAGGTTTTAGGGCTTGGCCCCTGTGGCCCATATTAGAGGTCACAGGGCCACTAAAGCTACAATTTTTAATCCTCACTAGTCAAGCAGTCTGTACACAAAGTTTTAGGTTTCTAGGCCTCGTGGTTCTGGAGAAGAAGATGAAAATAGGTTTTTAGGGCATGGCCCCTGTGGCCCTTATTAGGGGTCACAGGGCCTACAAAGCTACAATTTTTAATCCTCACTAGCCAAGGAGTATGTACACAAAGTTTTAGGTTTCTAGGCCTTATGGTGCTGGAGAAGAAATCGAAATTCCACAAAGTTTACGGACGGACGGAAGCCGGACTCCATGCCATGCCATAAGCCCATTGGGCCTTACAGGCCAGATGAGCTAAAAAGTATATTTATTCAGTCCTCTCTTTTTCTCTGTACAATCTCTCCTGCCTGAGATAAAGGCAAACTCAATCCAGAGTTTATTTATATATGACAAATCATTGTGATTATTTCCTGATTCAGGTTATCTTTGTGCAATGGAAAATACTTCAGTTTGCCCTTTGTAACTTAGTACATATAGTAATTTTTGCTTCTCAGCGTCCCTCAATTACTTCAAAGGCTCAAGTTTTAAGAAAACTTTTACAAACAACCATGTAGAGTACCTTCATTGTTCTTGTTGTCCAGCAGATAAAGTAGAATCTCAATTCTCTTGGTTGACCTTCTGGAGTTGAAGGTTTCATCCTTGATAAGAGCAGCAACTGACTGGATACAGGGCAGCAGGAGTTTCTGGATGTATGGGGCTACCGAGTCTGATACCGACATCATCTCAGCCTCCTGAAGTTCAATGGCACTAATTCCAACAACTGCAGGAATAGGGTCAGTGATATGTTCCTCAGTGTCCATCATCTCAGTTGCAGTCTGCTCAGAGGTTTCAATGGGTAAAGACTCAGGGCCCATCAGATCCATAGGCTCTATGGTCCTTTCATTTGGCTGGACCCTAGTAACAGGTGACTTGCTTCTCATGCCCTCCAGAATGGAAGATGGGGGATAATGGTGCAGGTCCTCCATGGTTGGCATGTTCTGTGCTGGTGGTCGCAGCTCATCAAGATGCAGGGAGTGCCACTTACCAGCCTGGTCAAATGAAAATATCTCTTTTTATAAGATTCCATGCATACTATGAGAAAGTTCATGACTTTGCATTCTCATTTTTGTCTATAGAAGGTAGAGACAAGTTCAATCATCGATCGATCCACATATTAGAGCAAAGTCTAATTTCTATTGCTAGTCCTTAAAATTTCTTGATATAACAACTTGACCTACCTGGAATCCTGAGAAGCATCCACCAGCAATATTTGGTAGCTGTACAATGAAGACAACAGCAAAGTTGTCAAGGTGCAAGATTTCATCCATCACACAGTACTGAGCACTCTTGATAAGACTCTGGTTGCGGTCTCCAGATCCACACTGTATCAGCACCAGCTTCTGTCCTTCATCACATCTCTTGATGAAATTCCTGTTGAAATTGACAGAAAATCATTTTCAGAATATAAAGACACAGTACTTCAAATAGAACAAGTGGCTCTGTAGCTCATCAGGCTTTATATAAATTTTGCTTTAGGATGTGGCAAATGTTGTCCCTCCCTTACTTTGGACCACAAGGTCACCAAATGTACAATTTGGATTCGATCCTCCTTATCTAACTTAGGAGTTTGCACAAAAAAATGAAAAAAATGTTTGTGAAACGAATATGTCATCGACCAACAAAAGTGTTGATACAATGATTATGTAACATGTCTTCTGTCTGGAATAATTTTGAAATGTTTTCAGACTAAAAAACCAAATTACACCATGAGTCCAAAAAATCAACCTGTTCTAAATTAATCTCTCACATATTGGTAACAGACAATTTGTTGTATGAGTTTCGACGACAGGGATGCAGAACAGGCTTGTGGTTTTTTTTCTAATCATAGACACAAAATAATATCCAAATTACTTGATCTGCTGAGCAAATTGCTGTTCTGTATCAAATGACTGTAGAGTGAGAAGAATGATGTTGTTTAGCATCAGATTGAGGTGTCGAGCAAGTTCTTCTTTCTCCTGGTCTGTCAGCAGCTTGGAGTGGGTTGTGATCTGGGGAGAAAATATTTTTACAGATTGAAAAAGCACTAGATTTTCAAGAGTTTTTTTACCTTTATTCTATGTTTTGGGTAACATTTTTTTCATACAAAAACAAATATCAATTTGACATTGAACAATGTCAGGTTTTTCATATGAAGTTAAATGCAACCCCTTCTGGTAATCATGCATGCATGCAGTCAAACCTTGGATGAATACTTGTATGTAATTATTGTGTTTGATAATTAGCATCATATATAAGAATAATTGTAGCTACCATTTTAACTTAAGTCATGTGCAATGAATGAGGTTTGAAATAGATAATTAATGTTATAATAATGCCATTATATACCGCAGATATTCAATCTTAGTATGTTTATCTCCATTCTACCATAATGTTCAACAACTTATATTTGAAGAGTCCTTTCTGTTGACTGTTGTGTCACCCATGCATGTGCATGTTCCTAACAGACTGACATTGACATTGTTTATAGGAATACTGAATGACATTGGTTGCATTGGACATTACCAACATTAACCAATTCAGTCTGATTAAAATTGGCCTAGGTCTGAGGAAAAGTAATAGGATTTTTTAAGTGATTTGTAACTTTTTTGCTTAATGGGCATTCTAGAAGTTGCGATGATCAAGAAGATAAAGGCAATATTATGGATATACAACTTCTTTATTCAAGTTTGCGACATTTCGGCATAGATACTAAGGCTGTTCTCAAGCAAGCAAGCATCACTTGCTTGAGAACAACATTAGTATCTCTATGTCGAAACGTCGCAAACTTGAATAAAGAAGTTGTATATCCATAATATTGCCTTTGTCTTCTTGATTTATAACTTGTGCCCTTGACCTATGATCTTGAATTTTTCAACAATATAGATTGATCAATGTATTCATGAAAAGGAATGTCTTAAAATTTCACCTTTTAGCCCCAATTAAAAATAAGACAAGACGCTAATATCCCAGAGAAATTATAACTCTTCTCTTGTCAGTGACTGACCTGAGCCTGTAGCTGAGCCTCCTCTTTCTGTAGGAGTGTCCACTGCAAGTATTGATAGATGTCGTCATGTTTCTGCTGCTGGTAGTACGTCCTGTGCATGGCGTTAGCCTCCAGGTGTAGCTTGGTCTCCGACAATCTCACCACAGATGCTGGCGTTGCAGACCACAGTAGGGCGTCCTGGCACTCACGGAACATCTGCATGGTAGTGTGGAAAGAGCTATCAAATGTTTCAAGAAAACTATCTACATAGAGAAAATACACCCCATTATTTTTTAATTTCAAATACGATAACACAAGTTTCAGGCCCCCCTAATGCACGGAAATAAAAATGTCAATTTGGAAATAATCTCCTCCTGTTTGGTACAGATAACAACAAAAACTGAAAAAATCACCTCTACTATGAAAAACAAGATGTGTTTGTGAAACACGAATGCCCCCCGGATGCATCCTGCTCGCTGTGTCAAGGTCAAGGTCACAAGGTCAAATGTCATGGTGTCATCTGAAAGGTCTCATCACAAGAGATCCATATGTCAAGTATCAAAGAGCTAGCTCTGACCAATCAAAAGTTATGACCAAGGTTAAAGTTTAAAATGCTCGCTGTGTCAAGGTCAAGGTCACAAGGTCAAATGTCATGGTGTCATCTGAAAGGTCTCATCACAAGGGATCCATATGTCAAGTATCAAAGACCTAGCTCTGACCAATCAAAAGTTATGACCAAGGTTAAAGTTTTTGTGGACAAACGGACAGACAGACAGACGGACAGACGGACAGGTGAAAAACAATATACCCCCGGAATCTCCAATTCGGGGGCATAAAAATGTGTCAATTTTACATGCACAAGCGTTAATCACGGCAGCAAGAATGTAAAATGCGATTATGGTCGCAGAAACGGCATTTACGGAAATAAAATGGTGCGGTACGGCTACTGATCCTGTTTTCTTGGTGACCAATCAGCGTAAAGGGAGACAATGCTGAGATTGCAACTAAATATCCATTTTATCAGCTACAACAATTATATTTATTAGATTTATTAATCGCATTGAACAACACCAATCATTAGCTTGCAATATATTTCACCTTTTATTCTCGAATGCCACTCGAGCCATATCGTCCGGTTTTCGATCAAAACCCCGACTTTGAATGGCCATATTTTCGCTCTAATGTACTGATTGACCTTAAACTTTTTATTTTCAGTAGCAGTAAGTGGTTCCCGATGTAATCACATCGATTGCAAAATTTGACATATGTGATTCTATCAACATACTCTGTGTCTCTTTAATTCATAAAGTCTGTCACAATACATTATTGTCATAAAAAAGAATACAGAAGAACACGGATATAACGAACTCCAAGGGACCAAATAATTTTCATCGCTATATCCGGTGTTCGCTACTCACGTTTGGCCGCCATGCATAGGGCTCTTAATGGGACTTAAGAATTGGTTCGCCTTATTCGATTGTTCACTTTATCTGTGTTCTACTGTATGTGGAAAGAGAAAATAATTGTGAAGTCGATAACTTCAACAAAAATAAGTTTATTCACTAACCTCATCTTCAATGTTGTCAATGCGATCTGTTCTTCCTGAGACCTGAAGCAATATGGCAGCGGCTGTGTCTGGATGGTAGCCCATGAATGCATCTCCTGGGTTTGCTGTCATAGTTCTTCTGCAATGAATATCCATGCCAGGTTTCAGCTCACAATTTTTATAACATCTAACAAGCAAAAAACTGAGATGAATTAAGCGTCTAATCCGGTAGTGAAGAGAGAATAGGGGAAGTTTAGTGTCAACGAAAACATCAACAATCCAGTCAAATTCTCTTAAAATGTTTTGCATGGGTTGTAATGACAACACATATTTTCAAATTCACTTTCAGCATTTCATTTTGAAAAGAAATTCATGCAGGTTAGCATGCTGAAGAATTCACCCATGTCAGGATCACCTAAATACACCACATGAGACTTTTAAATTGATTCATATATATATATATATGAACTGCCAAACCTTGTTTAACCAAAAAGTGCACAGAGACATTTTACTATCTTTATGCGATGTCAGCTTGTTACTGACCTTCCAGGGCTAGGTTTCCTGGGAGTGACAAAGTCGATTGCCCATTGGTCAAGTCTCTCAGCTATCGCGATTTGTTGTTTGGTCATCATGTTGTTCAAGGTCAGTAAGTGCTTCTCCAGGCGGTTGATCAGAGGGATGGGAAACTCTTCATACACTTTCTGTTTTTCAGCCACCACGATCAGTCTTTTGAGATGGAAGTAAAGGTGGAATTACACAACAACAACAACAACAATTACAACTTGAAATATATGTGCATGTGATGCACTGTGTGTCCCCAGAACCAACTTTTAATCAGAAAATGACCCTAACCCCCATGTGTACTAAGTTCAAATTGTTTCCACAAACCCCCCCCCCCCCCACCCCCCAAAACAAAAATAACATGGGTGGGCGCTCATTAAAGTGGTGTGAATGACAACCGAAACATAAAGACTACTCAATTGGAACTGTGTTCAGATTGTCTTTGATAAATGATAAAGACTTCCAAAACATACTTACACATTATTGAGTAGAAAATAACACATATTGCCACCATTGTTTCCTTTAATTTCTCTTGAAACAAAAAAATGGGCGGTTATTAGACTGTTAATTACAAAACCTTTTGGGGGTGCTTATTGAAGCAAGACGCTTATTATGTCGAATACGGTAACCAAAGTAGCAAAGACACCACTCCTCTTCTAGATCCAACTACCAATTTGAGTAAAACAATATTTAACAATTGTTTAGCTATAGCTTGGAAATGGACCTTCTCCAAAAATGCAGTAAGTTCAAATTGTTACCATGGAAACCATCAAAAATCAGAAATTCAGAATAACAAAAATGGCTAAAGGCACCAAACCACCATTAGGTCTAACCAAATACCAAGTTTCGTAAAAAAAATATTGAATACTTTTGAGATATGGCTGGAAACAGACCATTCCCCCAAAATGCACTAAGTTCAAATTGTTTCCATGGAAACCAGAAAAAAATAAAAAATTCAGAATAACCAAAATAGCAAAAGGCACCAGCCCACCACTAGATCAGACCACATACCAAGTTTCGTTAAAAAATATTGAATAGTTTTAGAGATATGGTCCGGAAAAGAAAGCATTAAGGAATTACAGAAAAACGGAACCACAGAATTACGGAACCATGGACGGAACAGAAAACATTATGTCTGCCACATAGCTTTGCGGTGGACATGACAAAAACCAACAACCAAAAAAAAAAAAAATATAACAACAATAATAATGCTGAGCGTCAAATAATAAAGCAACATGTCTTTGAATGCCCATGTGAAAGAGTGGACGCCCCACCAACTGAGCTACAACCCAGGTTAAAGTGACACAGAGTATCTTTCTTAAAATTTTATTTGGCTTTGATAAGCTACAAAATATCTAATATGCTGATTGAAGTTCATATCTCATCACTGGACTTGCAAATATATCCATTTATGCATTATATCTCTAAAATGCTTGATTTTATGGAAAAATCAAGAAAACATCTCAAATACGTTTAATATTCGAAATTATGCATCCAATTAATCTACCTATTAGTTACAATACCTAATAAACACTATCGAATCGAATATATCTTCCTGTCAGCTTATGACAAGGTTTCAAAATTACGTTTGGCGAAGTTGCGTGCGCCAATCGAGCCACATTGTCCGGTTTTCGATCAAAATCCTGACTCTGAATGGCCGTATTTTCGCTCTAGTGTACTGATTGACCTTTAACTTGTTATTTTCAGAAACAGTAAGTGGTTCCCGATGTAATAACATCGATTTCAAAACTTGACATATGTGATCCTATGAACATACTCTGTGTCTCTTTGATATGTATGTATGTATATTCGATTTTTGGCAACCGAAAAATTAAAAAAATTATTTTCATATAAACAATTACACATTTTTAAATCTGTTACAATTACACATTTTAAAATCTGTTACAAATACTACCTAATCCAAATTTGACTGTTGTTGATTGTTGACAATTTAAATACATATAAACCTTCATTTAGCAGAAAATTATCATTAAAGGGACAGTAGCACGAATTTTGAAAAATTTATATTTTAAATTGTCCACTGATAATTGTACGTTAATGATAAATGTATTATTTTGAGTTATTTATATTTATAGTTAGAGGACAAAGTATAAAGATGCACATAAAATCCATTGGTGGCCATTTTGTGTGAAGACCTTTAATTCATTTTGTGTAAGAAAAAGGAATTGCATGGCTAAACTTAACATTATATACACTGACTTCCAATAGAAACTTTGCACCATTTTGTAATGATTCTGATTGAAGAATGAAAAATGATAGAAATTTAAAACAAAGTACCTCTTATTAAGCAATCATTTGTTTAAACGACAAGCGAATCCAAATTAAAGGTGGTAAAACCAGTTTTGCACTTATCAGATCTGAAGTGGGCACGGGTCTAAATTTTGGTTGTTCAGACGTTCGTTGAAATGATGTTTTCGCAATAATTTCGTTAAAGTACTAAAATGTGTTACTTTAGTACCAGGTTTGAGCAGCCCGAGTGTTATAACTTCCAAATCTGTCATGGGTAACGAAAAAGGTCAAACGTTAAATTACGTCTTCTGTCAGCAGGCTCAACTTCACATTTCGTCTGCATCGAAGCTTTTCCATTAATGGGAATGTGTGGACACAAGTCTTACTTGTCATATTGACACATCTTTGAGTCGTACAAATGGTAATCAGCCTTAAGAGCTCAAAAATCACAATTTAATCTTGTTATTGCATGCCAATTCTTAAGTTATAACTTCGAATGAAATTGCCATGTGTCGATGTTTAGTAACCTATAGCTATCAACTTGGCAGTCGATGAGCTCTGATTAGATCTGTCAAAGTTCATAAAGTGCACGAGAACATAACAACTTGCCGACCTTTGATGTTTGCTAACTCTGACGTCACTAAGAGACAACGTTTGCGGTGGTCTAACGTCACAGATATCGGCTCTCATGCAGTGAAAAAAACAACTGTGTTTTGTGTTTCAGGGTTGTCAGCAATCCTCACAACCTCTCTGTATAGCCGGATCAAGTTACCATTAGAAATTAAGGAACACTGTTGATTCTTGTAAAACAGGCTGTTTTTTTATAAATTTTGTCAACTTTCAGAGGGGATTCGTGATATTTTTGCAATACCGTTACTGGGTTTAAGGTGTTTTTTTCACTATTGGAGTGACAAACATTCATTATGGACAGTTATTAAACTTTTTCGTCACATGATTAAGTTCCAGCAAAAATGCAAGAATATTGCTCAATTTAAAGTTTTAAACTTGAAAGTGTCGGTTTCAACTATATCATTGCCAACTTAAATGAAATTGTATATATGAGATTGTTTTCGAAATTTCAGTTTTAAAATTGCAAAGTTTCTTTTGGTATTCAGTGTATTTGAATTATTACTGCTTCATTTAGCTTAAATACATTGTCTTTCAATTGGAATAATTGATTTTCATTTTCCTGACATCACCTTATATTCACCATAAAAACGTGCTACTGTCCCTTTAAAGTCGAAATCTTTACATGCCTTGTCAGACTATATATATGTAACAGTTTCACTTAGTTACCTGGTTGGCTTCAAATGTGAACTGAGATATAAACCAGACAGTCAAACATCCATTCATACCTTACCTGAAGTTTTTATGGACTTTACACTTGACTCTGTGGGTTCCAAGGCCAAGATCCACAAAACGTTCCCCGAAACATATAGCATAATACTGAAAAAGCAAAACATACATAAATAGCAGTTTTCTTAAGGGAAAATTTGGCATAAGAACTAAGTCTTTTTAAGTCTGAACAAGCAAAGTTTTGACAAAAAATACTCATAAAGATGTCAAGCAAGTGATTGACGGCAATATAAGAATCTTTTAGGAATTGTTTAAACAGAATAAAGAAGTTATATTTCATAAAGAAGTATTCATTGTTCATATACCGAACCTACAGCGCCAAAATAGAAATGATAAGGCAACACATTTGGAAGACAAGAGTAATATTTTGGACGAACAACTTCTTTGAACGATCTTTACCGAAAAGTCGCTACTCTCAAATAAAGAAGTTGTTCATCCATAGAATTACTCTTGTCCTCCTTATACCATCAACTTTTAGAATGCCACTCAAACAGCTAACACATAAAACCTCCGTCATTAAAGAGGGACTGAAATGATGGATGGATTCATAAAGAATGAGCTGCAATTAGACACAGTCTTTCTTTTTCTCAAATTGGACAGTAACCTGACTAAAAATGACTTTTAATATGTATTGATCAATTAGCCAAAGGCGAACAGAATCTGTGGTAGCTGAAGCGTGTCTGTCCATGACGCTTTAGAAGGACATACCTATCAAATAATAAATTTTCGACGAGTCACATCTTAACTGTCAATATTAATTCAACAAACAAAACTTTATGAACATAAATCAAATTTTAGATAATTAGATAGCTTAGATATAAGTTGATAAAAGCAGTTATTTTAAGTCCATGGTTTGTGCATACACATGTAGTATATTGTACATATTTAAAACCCTATCAAATGATGTAACAAGGCTTCTCATTGAAAGACTGTCTTTTTTATTTGGCAATGTTATGGCTATACATGTTGCCTTTGGTGTTAATATGAAGGTCTGTTGTTTGCCTAATCTTGCATTATACACCTAGATTATAATTTCCGACGGTGACAATTAACACAACCCTAATGTATTCACTTAACTAACCACAAGTTTTTTAAATCTATACTCAGATAGTAACATAAAAGTGGAAATTTTCACCATGGAGTTTTTACTGGGGTGATTTGAAAGAGAAAGAGAATATCTGACTGGTTATATGTTCTCATTCCACAATGATTTTAGTCATGAGTGGTAAATATCTTATTAGTAATGATATCATATTCCATTTCGATTCGTATTGAAATGTTTGCTTTAAATACATTCCTCATATAGGTATAGTCACATTCAACAATACGAATCCGACAACTGCTGTTAAATTTAATTCTCAGTAGCCAATACACTTGTTTGTTATTTCGATGATGTTGTCCTTGCTATTTGGACTTTAAAATAAACCTGACTTATACACATATACTGTTTTGTCATGCATAAGATTTTGATAGATTTTTTGGCATATTGAAAAAAAAAATAGCTCTACGCTGACACGCTCTAGCTGCGTGGGTGGAGTCAGTCACGCTCCAGTGAATTTTCAAAGCAATTTCTTGTGAAACGGGGTATAAAATGTCATTTAAATTAAGATACATATAGTCTCGATTTTATGTTCATGGCATTCCAATAGATAATGTTAATGGAGATAATCATCTGTTATTCTGAAAAGAATGCATTACATAACCTCTTTAACCCCTTCGTCATACACACCAATTTTCCCCATTAAGTAAATGTGTGGTTTAGGGCATCTTAGAGACTAGCTATAGGCATTAATTACATTTAGCGATCTTCGCTAGATGGGGTTATTGGGAGCTCTATCGCAACACGCACGAGACATAGACAATAACAACACAACTTCGGCCGTGCCTCACTTTCACAACCTTACGTCACTTCCTCCACGTCACTTCCTCTTCTCTCTTCTCAACCTCTCTTTCCGCACGTGTTTTCTTACAGCTCTTTCCCACCCGCCCTCCCAATTTTTCTTTTAGGTACGTCTCCACATAAATTCGATCGAAAAACCTCCCTAAATTATCCAAAGCGAATATTTTCCTGCAGCCTACTAGCTCACACCACTCCTCCTTAGAATCTATGGTTGAGACACTTGCCTGGTTGAGAGCGTCATAGAGACTCTCGTACAGATTCTCCAGGTTGAGAAGGATCACTGTGTTCCCAGTCTCCATGCAGACCTTGATTCTATTGATGTTCCGGCAGATCTGGTGGTAAAAAGCATTGTTGTCGGAGGAGCATCACTGACGAAAGGTAAAATAAGATTCTAGCATGAACATTTATTTTCTTTTCATTGATAATTTGACAAAATGGCACTGACTCTGCATTGATAATTTGACAAAATGGCACTGACTCTGTAATGGTCAGTCCCTAATCTTTCAGTACAACTACCGCCATATGCAAGTATCTCAATAATACTAGACATCAAAGTTTGAAAGACACAGAATAGTTTGAGACAAATCTGAATGGCGAACATCAGAATCCAATATAAAAATAACAAGAAGACATTGTCATCAACATCCCCCGTCAAATAAGTTTTCATCAAAGCTCCCATTATTTTCCTAAATGGGCTGTAATAAGTAATTGCATTTACCTCATTTTTTAACTCCATCAAGGTATTGATATCCTAAAGACACAGTGCAAGTGTTGTTATTCTATCTTATAAACCTCCAGTGACGTCACTCTATTGTTCTAATAGGTTCTTCTTTTACCGGATAAACCTCTTTGCCGGGCATTCTCCAAGAATGCCCAGGGCTTTCTTGAAGAATGCCCAGGGCTTACTCTAGAATTTTTCGGAAATTTATTTTGATTGGGATTATACACGTTTTGAAATACTTTGTTTCAAAGTCCTTCTTCGAATAAATACCATCACAAAATATCACATTTTTGACAAATCACAAATATAATGTTCGCATGCCTGGTTTCGAACTCTGCACCACTCGCTTACTAAACTGGCGCCTTTGACAACTCGGCTATAAAGGCCCACGAGAACAATGAGGTATTTTCCACAGTGACAATCATGTGAACTTCACGAGGCAGATAGCGCATGCATTTCATGTTCACGGCTTGGGTAGCGAGCGCAAAGCACGTGCAGGGCGCGGATGTGCTCTCCGTTTGCTAATGGTGATTCCCTACCAGTAAAAATCAATGAATCCATTTTTATACTTATTATTGAAATTAATTTGTAACTACGGTTTATCTCAGTTCATAAGTTAGATCAAAACCTCGCCCTCGGTGTTGTTTGATAATGTAAGCCCTCAGCCTCGGGAAATTGGGGCGGGCCTGTCGGCCCTTTCCAATTTCCCTCTGCCGCGGGCTTACATTATCAACAACACCTCTGGCTCGGTTTTGATCCTACACTTACATCCTCGAACAGAGTCCAAAACACGAAACACAGGCAATAACTCAGTGAAAAATTAAAGTAATTTTGCAGTTCTGATTTTTGAACTCCATCATAATAACTCTTTATTGTCCGCAATACATGGTACACTGGAAATTCATTTTGTGCATTTTGCACCGGGCAGCCACAGTGCAGCGCCAGTTAATGCGTTGTTCTGCCTTTACAATGCACATTAAGACAAGACAATTAATCCTTCTTATATCAAAGCAAACAAGTATTTGTCACAAAGGTGACAAGATCCCCCGCCGCAAATTGATGTGAACAAAATGCATACTGTAAACATAGAAACACTTGTCATGCTACTAGATGTCATTTAGACCACAACAAATCAACTGGTCCCTGGGTCTTCCATATATAAGCCTCACTGTGACCTTGAAAATAATGTGAAGGCGCCTTCCCAATAAGATGCTTTGTGTAAATTATGAAGAGAATCCAGTTAATGGTTCTTGAGATATCCTGCTGACAAGCCTAAAATGCAGGTTTCAATGCTGAAATTTTCAAAGTCTCGCTGTGACCTTGAAAATAATGTGAAGGTCACCAAAATTGACTGGGCCCGGCACCTTCCCAATAAGATGCATTGTGTAAGTTATGAAGAGAATCCAGTGAATGGTTCTTGAGATATCCCGCTGACAAGGGTAAAATGTCAAAGTCTCGTAATGACCTTGAAATGAAGTCAGGGTCATGAACCTCTAGAGGGACCCTGCTCTCATGGTGATGAAGCTATATACAAAAAATAAAAAGAATCAGCGAGGTCAATAGTTTTTGAGTTATTCAATTTCATCCGTCGGGACGTACTTATGTACGTACGGACAGACGCTGCTCAATACTATATCCCATGCTCCGCGCTAAACGCGAGGCCAGGGATAACAACAAACAAGTGTTTGCCACTTTCATGGCAATGTCCCCCGCCATTATTTTGTAAAAATGCCATTGTGACTATAGAAATGTAGTGAAGGTCATAATAGTGAACGATGGTTTGTGTAATCTGCATATATGGGTGATTAACAAACTTTTCTCTGAATACAAAAGTACTGAGAAAATTGTCAAAGTAGTGTGGTGACCTTATACAAATGTCACAACAAGTGAAGAAGCGAGCAAAGCTCACATACCCCCGCTCCCCACTTTGTTCAAAGAATTTCAAATAGTAAAACTGATTATTAATGGTTAAACTATGATAGTTGAGTATACAGTAAGTCATTGTGTAAGTCTTCTTTCAACTGAAACCCCGATACCCAATTCATTAATAGGTTTTACAATTAAAAGGGTACATCTAGAGATAATGGTTGATCTTTGTTTCAAATTTGAGGTAGTTATCATAAATATTCTACGAGATGCACTGAGGACAAAATTATTTTTGTGTAGTCACTTTGTAAGTTATGTTTTCCAAAGAAACCACAGAGAAGAAAATCCATATATATCATTTAACTCTCACAAGGCATATCCAGCAATCATGATTGACATATGTAGCAAATTTGGGGAAGCTGAGATGTATATTTCATGAAATATGTTCAGGACAAAGTAATTTATCATAGAATCACTGTTTTAGTCATGTTTCCAAAAATGAAAAAAGTGTGATGGTCTAATCCTCAAATGGCACATCTAGGGATCATGGTTGATAAGTGTATGAAGTTTGGTGAAGCTAGCATGAATAGTTTGGGAGATATGCTCAGGACAAAAGACTTGGTCGAAGAGTCACTGTTTTAGTCATGTTTCCATGGAAACCACAAAAAATAAAAATAATTTGTTGGTCTAACCCTTAAAAGGCACAACTAGGGATCATGGTTGACATCTGTATGAAGTTTAGTGAAGCTAGCATGAATAGTTTTGGAGATCTGCTCCGCACAAAACGACTTCCTCAAAGAGTCACTTTTTAGTCACGTTTCCATGGAAACTGCAAAAATGAAAATTCAGAAATAGTTCTAACCCTCAAAAGGCACAACTAGGGATCATGGTTGACATCTGTATGAAGTTTGATGAAGCTAGCATGCATAGTTTTGGAGATATGCTCCGCACAAAACGACTTCCTCAAAGAGTCACTTTTTAGTCACGTTTCCATGGAAACTGCAAAAATGAAAATTCAGAAATAGTTCTAACCCTCAAAAGGCACAACTAGGGATCATGGTTGACATCTGTATGAAGTTTGATGAAGCTAGCATGCATAGTTTTGAAGATATGCTCCTCACAAAACGACTTCCTCAAAGAGTCACTTTTTAGTCACGTTTCCATGGAAACCGCAAAAATGAAAATTCAGAAACAGTTCTAACCCTCAAAAGGCACAACTAGGGATCATGGTTGACATGTGTATGAAGTTTGATGAGGCTAGCATACATAGTTTTGGAGATCTGCTCCGCACAAAGTTTTGGGACGGACGGACGGACGGACGGAAAGAATGAACGCTGTAAGGCGGGGGTATAATAAGCAAATTCACCAATGTATGCTGTGACCAAATTACATGTGGCAGCTAGGGCGAGATAATAGCATTCCTACTCGC